>OX578136.1:123990395-124435395 GCA_951213105.1 Amaurobius ferox
AACAACAAAAAAAAATCTAAATATGCTCACTATTAAAACATGACAGAATGCTTTGCAAACACTTTTAACACATTCTGTTTGGAGTAAGTACTGAGAAAAAATGAGTGAAAACACATATTTTTATGATCTATAATAAATTTTAAACTTGAAATTTTAAGTATTATTAACTCCTCCATTAAGTATACTTCAATTACTTATAGTGATCAGAACAGTCCACAGGACCATTCTGGGTTGAGAACTACTACTGGTTTAAAAAATAAGCCCAATAAGCAACACTTTTGCCCTTATTAAAGGAATATATGAAGTTTTATATGTTTTTAAATATATGAAGAAATACTTTTTAAATATGAAAATCCCTTAAAATTCTGAATCTAAAGTTTTTTTTTTTAATAACTTAATAGCTTGTGTAGTACAGATTATTTATTGAGTTAAATTTAGAGATACTCTTTATGGCCTAAAATCTGAGTCATTTTTTATAAATTAAGATACTTTATTAAATATTTATTATTCATATATTATTCACTAATATCATAGTCAGTTCAAAGCCATAATTAGCAATCTATTTATCCCTATAATATTAGGATGTAGAAATTATTCTAAAAACAATTGCTATTATAATATCAAAATAATAAAATTATTAGATAATTATTTTGACTCTGAGAAGTTTGTCATATATAAAATTCTTTTATAGATCCACCATTCTCAGACATTTACAGGAAGGGGGATCTCTCTTTAAAGGAAGTCAATATTATAAAGTAGAAATAAGAAAAATTGGTGCATGAGTTTTAAAAGTAGAAAAACATGAAGTATATAACCCTGGGTTTGAAAACCCTAAGTATGGTAATTTGAGAAAAGACTACTTATGTACACATTATATAGATAAATATTTCTGCAAATTTTTCAATAGTTAATTACAGCAAAGTAAGAAAAAACAAACCAAAACACAGTATTATATGAAGCTTAACATATATTAAATATGGGGAAAAAAAGTACATTATGAATGTAAATGTATCGATGAAATGGCTAGATTTATATTTTGCCTTGCATTATCTGGAAAGTATCTGCAAAATCAGTTAATAATTTAGAAAATACCTATGTGTGATGTGAACATATGCATCTACATGATATAGCTCTGGATTATAAAAAACATAAACATCAAATGAAATATATTTCAGGACATATATATATATATATATATATATATATATATTCAGGCCATTTAATATTTTTGTAATACAAAAATTTTAGGAATTCACCAATATAAGAACAAGTACCATAATAAAAATTCATATTTCATTATATTCAGTCCAATTAAGGGTATGTCGACTAATTGAAAAAGTGAAATCCATCTTAGTTCATGAAAAGAAAATTTTGAGTATTATATTTGGAAAAAAGTATTTAAATAAATAAATATAAATCCCAGCATTAATATAATGTTTAGATTCAAAGAAGGATTCTAGACTTTAACCACTTGAACTTCTACCCACTGAGTATGGAGGCTGTGAGACAACTCCTCATTGTAACACCAGCAAACAGACTTCATAAAACTGAATTCATATTACATTCAGCCTTAAAAAGTACACCAACTAGAAGACTCAAATGCAATCTTCACTTAAGCCTGGGGTGAGGCTAATCTAGTCACTTTCTACATACAAGAGCTAACTTGATCCTTGATTCCTGCCAAGTAGTCAATATACAAAATTTAATAAAAAAACATTTAAAAATATTGAATATAAACATTAGCACAATTATGAAGTTCTGCTCTAAGAAAATAAGCTGATAGATACAAATGGCATTCAATCTGTATATTTTAATTAATATCAAATAAAACATGATATTTTTACAATACACTTTATTATTTGCAAACTATATGTTAATGGCTTCATATTTTAATAACGATTCAATTAGAAACATAAAAAAAAATACACACTGTGTGAAAAAATGTTTGTTTTTTGCTACTTATTTAAAACAAAAAAAAAACCCTTAAATGACATTTTTTTCAAATAGAGCCTTTAGTTTTTGATAAAGATATACAGAAAGTACAACACAAGAATTATCCTGTTTTTAACACTTTACAACATAGTTGAAAAGTGTTTATGACTTTGATCATTCTGTCTGTCTGTATGTCTGTCAATTAGCACGATAACTGCCATAAAAATGACTTTATCAAATTGAAATTTTAGTTTGTTGTTCAGACAGTCTGTGGGACCTATGGGAATATAAATGAATAACATCACACAATTAGTTTTGGATTGAACCCGGATTGAAAAACAGAAATACATTGAACCCTATGGACTTAATTTCTCATGGAACCCTTTGACTTAATTTCTCAAACATTTTTTTAAGCGGATTTAAAATTCACAAATTGCTTCGAAAGTTTTAGGAAATATTCAAATTATCACACATAAAATATATGGGGAGCGGTAGCCCATTGGTTAGCGCGTTGGAGTTGCACTCGGTAGGCCCGGGTTCGATTCCAGCCACTGCCAGTACTGCCGCCGTGTTCATGCGGAGTACGATCACGTTAAACATGTGGGTCCGAAAGTCCTTCCGAGAGGTTGGTGGTAGGGGAAGGAGGGTACGGTCCCTGTGGATGTCTCCCCCACTGGGTTCCGGTCTAAATTGGGTGGCACTTCCCGACCGTCCAAACTGTTACCTTACACCTTTCTGGTAGGTCGGACGGTCTGGGTTTCAACAACAACATAAAATATATGAAAAAAATTTCATCAAAATATATTCAGTAGTTTTTAAAAAAAATTAAAATAATAATTACACCTTTTATATGAAGAGATCACGTGACCATTATATGAAGAGATCATGTGACCCACTTCACAATAAAATATAGCAACCATCTTGTGTCAAAATCATGATTTTTAAAGTTCTTTTTAATTCATATTTATTTTTATTGTATCCATCCTAAAATTGCTCTATTTTTGCTTAAATTCTGTGCATCTACATACTGAAACACAGCAATTACAATATATTTGAGTTTAAATAATCATCCAACTTTGATTAGTTCTACAACAAAGTCTAATTTTCACTTATGGAGAATGTAAATATGTACCAAAAGAAGTAAAATGAGTTGTATAAGAATTGCAGCATTTCTTTAATGCAAAATTATTTAGGTCATGGAGTCTGCAATATAGCTGATATGAATGAAATATTCATTGATTTTACACAGAGAAACAGATGATTTTTTTCAATGAAGTTTTAAGCATAGAGTTTAATTACTTGTACCTCCATGGTCTTAAGTTTTTAAATAAAATAAATTATTACAGTATTGTGATGAATGAACTGAATGGAAGAAAGTTTATGAATGAAATGATGCTTTTATAGAGAGAGCCAGGCGTGTTATATTTCAATGAAGTTTTGAAGTATAATAAATTATTGTAGTATTATGATAATTTTAAAGATATTACCGAAGAATATATCACATTTTAGAGATGTTTAAACCAGGCAATTTATATTTCAATGCTGCCATTTGAATGAAGTTCAATTTTTTTCGATGAAGTTTTAAGTTTTCAAATATAATAAATTAATGTGTATTGTGATAATGTTAAAATGTTACTGAGGAATGAATATTTGCATCACATTTTAGTGATGTTTAAATAAAATTGCATTGAAGTTGGAAAGTGTTTCATAATCAATGCTTTATGCATGATTCATCTTTCTTGTTTAATAATGTTTCAAATATTTTTATATTTTAATAATCTTCACTAAACTTCAACTAAACAGCAAATCTGGGCAAAGATTGGTGGAAAAAAAATGTAATCTATCTAAAAATCAGAACTTGGGTTTTTAACTCTATTTATACATGTATTGTGTATTGCAGGATAAGTAAAATGATTTTGATGAAACCTTGTATAAAATATAAATATTAATATAAAAACTTGGGAAAATGGTATTGCAAAAATTTATTAGCAATTTAAACAAATTTCGGTAAAAATCCACATAACAAAGAAATTTTAAGACCACTTCAATTTTATTATAGCATCCTTTGACTACATTTGTATTTTCTTTTCGTTATTAATGAGTACAACAGAGCTGTACATTATACACATATGTAGGAAAATTGAATAGGTTTTTCTTGTCACCTTATAAAATAATAAACATAAGAGGAAAATACATCATTCAAAAAAGAAAAATTGAATAGATATGTGAAAAGGGGTAAATATTTGACCAGAAAGTGAAACAATAGCATGTGAAGATAAATTATTATACAGAAGAGCTATTACTGACATTACAAATGTAATCCAAATGAAATGTTATCTATTTGCATGTTACTCAATTATATATAGGACTTTAAAAATGTGAAACTATATCTTCTGGCATAAACTTTTGGAAGTGCAGAACATTGTACTTTTGTATACCTTCCTATTCTTAACCCAAAAGTGTCTGTCTATGCTATGTTAGCACCAGTTTTCTATTCTGCAGACGATTTTTTCCCTGGAGTTTTATGGGTTCTGATATCTTGAAATAATTTTAGAGGATTCTTGCAATTCATTTAACCAAACCTAAAATATACATACAATGTTAAACATTTAGATAAATCATACATTCAGAAATATATAAATGTTGGTTGGTGCATTTGTTTACACCATTCATACATGTATGGTCTGGGTACATACATGTATGGTCATACATGTATGGCTGTATGGTCTGGGCCTTTCGCACACCATTCATACAATTCTGATAAGACTAGAACTCTAACTTGATTTGTCATTAAAAATAGACTGTCAAACTAATAATCAGGGGCATAACAATCCTGTAACAAAAGGAAGGAACACTTAAGACCTTAAAACTGGAAGGGGCCCTAGGCAGAACCATATCCACTAATCACCATCATAAGTAATAAGCAGCTTAGCACATCCTATTTCCAGTTAGCATTCTATAGCATGATAGATATATAATCACTAATCAAATTTGACAAATATTTATAAAAATGTTGGAAATAAACAACACATTAGGGTTTCTGAAACCAAGAGAAATTTTGAAATCAATGTTTTGTATTTATTGTAAAAACGTGAAATTCTTCATCAAAAATATTCAGACTGCCTTATAACTTCCAATTCATTATGAACTCATTAAAACATTGATGAAAAACAAACTAAAACCATAACATGATGATTAAAACCTTTTCATAAATATTAATTATTATATAAATTGATGGAAAATGATTTTTTAGACATTTATTCTGTATTGTTGTTTTGACTCTGCTGGCCATTGTAGATTCTATTGAATTGTCATTCAACAAATAAAAACTTATGAAACATGGTAAAGAAAAAAAAATTCTAATAGACAATCACAAATAATAGTCTTTTTGACGAGTGAAAATAGTGAGGATAAAATGAATATGACAGAGCTTATTTGCTGTTTAAAATTGACTATAAAAAAAAACATCTTTAATTTTTTTGCAAACTTTTTATGAACATAGTTATGTTATTTGTTCCATATGAAAAATAAATTCTTCAATTACTGTAAATAAAATTAAAATACATACAAAACAGTTTCAGCTAGACAGAGAAGGGCGGCAGTAAATTAGGGGGTACTTGTGAAATTTCTCAAAATACTTCATACTTACATGAATCACAAAAAAGTAACTTCAGGTTTCCAGTTCAAATAAAAATAAATATTTTTATTTTGGATGTATTACATTTTCTAACTATAACTATCCACCTTATGATGATCAAATGAAAGAAGGGCCTATTGGACCTCCTGGTATAGGTTTTAAATTAACAGATGATGGAAATTATGATATGGAAAATAGAATTTTAAAAAATTGTGAAAATCCTATTGATGATTTAGATTTAACCACTAAAAGTTTTGTTTTGAATAAAATAGAGAATAATCATTTTGAATTGAGAGATCTTATAGAAACTAAATATGATAAGGATTTTTTATCCTTTACAGAAGAAACAGGCAAGAGAATAAAATAATTAAATGAAACAACTTCACATTCTTTAGAAGGGGCGCGGTAGCCCATTGGTTAGAGCGCTGGAGTTGCACTCGGTAGGCCCGGGTTCGATTCCAGCCACTGCCAAAACTGCCGCCGTGTTCATGCGGAGTACGATCACGTTAAACATGTGGGTCCGAAAGTCCTTCCGAGAGGTTGGTGGTAGGGGAAGGAGGGTACGGTCCCTGTGGATGCCTCCCCCACTGGGTTCCGGTCTAAATTGGGTGGCACTTCCCGGCCGTCCAAACGGTTACCTTACACCTTTCTGGTAGGTCGGACGGTCTGGGTCTCAACAACAACATTCTTTAGAAGTTAAAACCTTACGATGCAAAAGGAAAAAGAATAGGAAATGTAGCAGATCCTAAAGATGAGAAAAATGCTGTGAATAAAAGATATTTTGAAAAAAATTCATTAATATTACAGAATGATAAATTTGATGCAAAAAATAAAATAATTACGAATGTTTCAGAACCTGAAAATGATAACGATGCTGTCAATAAAATATGTTTAGACAATAGAGATATCTGGATTACCATAGAAGATGATTTTCAAACTTTTTACCGTTTAGGATATAATAAACCAAATTTCAACATGATGAGTTCTAAATTACTGGATCAAGAGATGCGATTAACTACAGATATGTATATGAAAATTTCCATATATATAGCAACATATGATACAGTAGAAAGTAAATATAAATATTATAAAGATCTAGAACCACAGATATCACTAGAAATCAATGGCATAGGCGTGCGCAGACATTTTTATTAGGGTGTGCTGCACATAAAAAAAATAAAAATGTATGTGTATATTAGAGAACGTCCATATATTACGTCATCAGTTTTTAAAGATTTTCGACCCCCCCCCCCTCCCCCTGTGTTATCAACGGTCATAATCGGCCTACTTCCTCCCCCCCCCTCCCGTCATCAGACCTTAATTAATATTTTTTTTGTAATTGTGTACATTACCCTTGATGACGTCATTATTAACAGAACCCCCTCCTCCTCCTCAGTCATCAGACCGTCATCATTCCATCCCTCCCCCTCCTCCCAAAATGATGACGTAATATATGGACGTTCCCTTACGCATGTTCCGAAAACGTACCCGCTATACCAAGGCCACCTAGAATACAAAAGGCCCGGACATTGACAACTCAACCGCAGCAACGGAGGGAACGTATCTCCCGTGCGTAACACGTACGGGATCTGACACAGATGAATTTCTACAGTAATAAATAAGACTAATATGAAAAAATATATCTCTAAACTAATAAGTAAATTAGAATAAACTTTAAATTGTGATTCTAAGATAAAAAATGATCTACATTGAGAACAAATATTTTTTCACTCTCTTCTGTAAATATTTATGTTAAAGTTATATTAATATAATAAACAACTATATTAATATTTATATAATATTTAAAATATATCAAAAAACAAAACTTATAAACCTTAGAAATTCAAATAATATTTTATAACTATAAATTAGGAAAAAAGTAATTACATATTATTCACTATAATGGGAGAAACTGCTGACACTTACCTATGACTTTAAAATACATATTTTATTAGCTAACATACATATATATATATATATCTCCAGATTTAGCATTTAGTTTTAAAATATAAGCAACATAAAACGCAGTGAAATAGTTATGAATATAAATTTCTAAATTTAACTTTTCCATTTTGTGACAGTAACTTTTGCAACATTATTACTTTTACACTAATACTATATTTCAAAAACTCTTGATACCAACCTATTTAACTTGAACAACATTTTATACTGTAAATCTAGAATTCATGAAAAATGCGAAGAAACATGCCTGTTTAAAAAATCTGAAAATTCGCCATTTAAAATTCAAACAAATTTATGCATAATTTTCTGTCGGACTTTAGATAGGAAAATAACTTAGTAGAAATTTATTAAACATTTTAACTTTCTGACTAAATATAAAGCTTTTTAATTTATTAATGACAATCACCACAATAGTTACACTTCAGTATGCATGCTATATGTTAGTACACACCATTTATTGATTTATATCTTCATGAAATTTAAATCATTTTTTTCTTCTTTAAATGTAAATTACCTTAACTTGTAATGACATGTAGTATATGTACAAATTTTAATTACCATAAGTTAGGTTACCACACTAAGTAGAAAATCGTTGTCTTTCTACATGCAATGAAACTATTTAAATTATTAAATCCATCAAAAAATGTAACGGCATTTCTTCAAATAAGGAAGTAAAATACAAAAACAGGGCTTTTATGAGTTGTAAAAACATTTTATCTTACAAACCTAATTAAGTGACATCAAATTTATATTAAAATGTATCATACTGTATATATAGCAATAAATAGCTAGATTTGTATTTTGTCTGAAAAAAGTATATTCAAAATTAACTCAAATTTTCAGAGTATCTGAGTACCATGTATGTGTGTATGTTTTAAACTAGTACACACCATTAATATTGTGTTGAAATGTGAAGTTATTAAGTTTTTCTTGAAGCAAGTAAATAAAATACAAAAAAGAAGAGCTTTTTATGAGCATATATAAACTTTATTACAACAAATGTATAAATCCAAGTAGTTGGAGTTAACAAAGTTACATAAAAATAAAATGTATCTGCCGCAAAAGCTAGATCCATATTTTGTCTGAAAAGTACCTGCATATCATATGTCACATTCAAACAAAAGTTACCCCCCCCCCCCTTATATCTACTGAATACCAACCTGATATATATTAAATGATGTACATAAGGTATGGATTATAAATAATATAATAGACATTTTCATTAGATACAAAAACTATTTAATCTGTTAAATCTAAATGACACATTAAATACTTTGATTGTAATGTAATCAAAAGCATCAATCAATAACTTTTGATAAAAAATAAACATTATTAACTTTCTCGATTTTTTGTTTTCAAAATATATTTGTTACAAATCTCAATAATTATGCTTTTCAGAAAAATGAATATCGCTGTTTTGCAATATATATTTTAAGTCAGAAAGATCCAAATTACCAAAATCTTTAAACAAAAAACAAAACAAGTAAATTGGGTAATTTTTTCAACATGGACAAATTTCATTTTATAATCGAAATCATACAAGTTGTATCAGTGATAAGGCAAAATATGTTTCTTGTAAAAAAATCCACCCTTTGTATTCTTTCGTCCAATATTTTCCCACAAAGCTTATAATAGAAATGAATATATTTGAACTTACGCTGATTATCTAATATAAAAGGTTCAAAATCTTATTTACACTTTTGACATGCATTATTTCAACCCATCTAACAATTCAGTCAATAAAGAAGGCTATATTCTCACAAAGTTCTGTTTTTAGCTGATTTTGATATAACTTTCAATTATATGCTTTTACAGTACTATTATACTAATCCCTTGAAATTTCAAATTTTCTCTTAAGCATTTATATGGAAGTATTGCATTTTTGATAATATTTTCCCCATATTATTACATTGTTCAGCATAATTATTCCAATAGATTGTTTATGGAATGTGAAAGCTTTTAAATTTGCCTAATTTGATGTTGAAACTTATTTTATAGGTGCTCTTTTACTTAGATGCAAGTTTATTAAGTTTTCGATCATCTTTTTTCCTTTTTTCCATGTTATTGCATTGTTTAGCATAATTATTCAAGCAAATGTTACTAAATGTTCTAATAATCTTTGAAACAAAATAATTCGGAGACTGTTTACAACAAAAACAAATTTCATCAGAATTTGCAAGATCGGATTCTTCCAAAGACATAACAGTCAACTTAACTAAAAGCATTACTTGATTTTTACAATTCAGAAATTCACATTCATGCATACTGGATACCAACTTGATAAATATTAAATAGCATACTGAAAGAATACTAATTACAGATGCTGATGGAGCTTTTAGTCCACCACGATCCATTAAATGTAAATATTGAAAATTTTGTAGGGATTGTTCATCAAGTATCAAACATTTTGCAGTTATGTATAAAGAAATACATTGATTACAAGATAATTTTAATTTGAAAACACAATATCCACCTATGTATGTTAAAACTTTTAAATCATTTTTTGATAAATAATCAAAATTCAAGGGATAATCTAATATAGACAGAAAATTTTCTACTTCTACATCATTACAAAGATTGTCTTCAAAAGAATGGGAATAAATTAAATCAGAAATACTAAAATTACCATACTTTTCTGATTTTACACGTAATAAACTTTTAACTCTTAATTTCTTCTCAGCTTCTAAAATTTGCTGAAGTGATATATTATAATTTGAACCAGACATTTCACGATACTGACCAAATCTTGCCTCAAGATTATCGGTTTGAAATTTTCCACATAAAACATAACTAAATTTCAAATCTTTTAATATATATTCTATAATTGAAATCATGCAAGTTGTAGTATCCACCTATGTATGTTAAAACTTTTAAATCATTTTAAGGGCACTTTTAAATCATTTTAAGGGGTTAAGGCAAAAAATGTTTCTCGCGACAAACCACCCTCTCTATTCTTTTGCTTCATATTTTCCCACTGTTCTAACCATGATACAAATGACTGAAGAAATTTTATCCTGCGCTGGTCGTCTACTGTAAAAGGTTCAGAATTGGGTAGTCTTAAGCGCCGTCCTTTATTTACAGTTTTGATATTCATTATTTCCCACCAACTAACAATTCGATCAATAAAGGAGGCTGTATTCTCCCAAAGTTCTGCATTTGTACAGTTTTCCTTTTCAATAAATGTTTTTAATGCTGCAATATTTGACCTATCAAAGATTTTTAGGGCTAATTTGACATTTTGTTTTTCTAAATTACTCGGGTTTAAAGCCTTAACATTTAATTTTGGGGCAGTTTTCAAAAATGTTCCCAATTCTTCTTGATAGATATCCTGTAATAAAGAAAATGATGCAGCGACAGATGGTTTAAAATCTGACAAAACTTGGTCATTTTCTCTAGAATAATTTTTGATGCATTCTTCAGGAACAGGAAAAATGAATTTATTTTCTGCGTCTTTTTGATTTATCCAATTATTTCGAACTGATTTGAGGAGATGCACTGAATCAAATAAGAAAAATACTTTTTTTGACTTATTAGCTGGATTTGGAATGGAAATTTTCATGCCATTACCACCAGATAACTTTACAAACATATTTCTATTGATACGATTATTATCAGAAATAATACTGAACACAGTAAACCCTACATTTTCTAAAATTTCTGAAGTTTTAACTGTCATGCTACATAACTCATCAGCTATTAACACTGGTACTAATGCACTGGTACTAATGCAATAATTTCTTTAGCAGGGGAAAATATGGAGGAAAACATAAAAGCCTGAACAGTTTTTGCTTGGTTATTTGAATTTTCAGTAAACCCAATCAAAGTTTGATTTTTGAATGTAACACAGGATTTTATGTATATTTCATCAATAAGAACATTCACAATTCTTTCATTTTCAGATAAAGTATTACACCTACCTTTCAAATAACTAAAATTTTCAGCATTATAAACACCAGCTTTTACCTGTAAATTGCCAGAGAGGCGTTTAAGATGGCGAAGACATGGCAATTGTATTATATAAATATGTATATGCTGAGGAAGATTTAATGTACACACAATATGCAAAAATTAACAAATCTGTAGAGTATTTCCTACCATGTATAGGCTTGTCAATAAGTGTTAATTGTTCCAATAAAAACTTAGCACATTCAGATTTTTCACTATTGCAGTCATTTTGTAAATATGCACGGAAGTAATTCAAAGAATTTTCAATATTTGATTTCAAAAGATTTCTGTTCTTATTATTGTTATAACACTTTATAAGATTTAGAGTGTTTTCCAGCTGACTCCATGATGTCAGGCAGTTTGAAATGCTCAGAACCTTGCAGAAAGCCTCATCTGCAAACACTTTATCTCCAACAGAGAAGGTCATTAAAAGATTTTCATTAACTCTTAGACTCTTATCTAACTTTAAATCAGAATGACATGATATAAATAAAAATGCTATACAATTATCACACCGATGAAGAGTTATTGCTTGTTCAGTAATAAATCTACTTATAAGACGTGTTGGAGTTAATCAAGGCTATCTAAAACAAGGCTCGGACATCTAGGAATCATGGGATACGTGATGTCAGCCGTGGAGGGATATGCAATCACTGCGAGTGTACGAAAGTGTATTGAAGTTACAGGAGTGACTTTCAAAAATTCATACTTTTAAATAAAAAAAATAATTTAAATACGTGCCCACTTGGATTATAGTGTCTACTGCAAACAGAACTTCATAAATGGTGAGTTATTTTTTATTTTGTCTTATTTTATGCATGCAATTTTAACATTTTTGTAACACATAGCACGTGTAGCGCCGAATGTTGCTATATCTGTACGAATAGTCTTATATCTTGAGAAAAATACTCTTAATTCATGTTTAATATTGCCTGAATGACTTGTTATTCATCACTGAAGCTCGCATTTTAAGCATAATTTTATTACAGACTTTTGTGAAGTAAATATTTGCTTTTTTTGTTGAGATCGTTAATCGTACATTTTTTAGACTTTAGAAAGACAAAATCTGTTACAAATTACTCCTTACATCATGATATGTTATTTTAAGTTAATCTAAAGTATCAATGAATCAAATTGCAGCCTTGCTAAATCATAGAATTATCGAAATAGCCATAATAAATCATAGAATTATCGAAATAGCCTTGATAAATCACCTTTGTATAATTGTTTAAGAAATAAAGCATGGGGGGGGGGGGGGGGGGTTAAGTGTGAATGCATTGCATAATGCATTCACACTTAAATTTTCATATTGATGTTTGTATTTATTGTTGAATTGTCAGGCTTTTGTTAAAAATAATTACTTTTGTGCTGTGTTTATTAGTTATAACATAATATTAATTGAATTTGACTGAATTGTTAGATGGGTTGAAATAATGCATGTCAAATATATTGGTGTGTGGGGGGGATCTCAGAGTATGTGTAAATAAAGTTTATTGAAGCTTATTTAGATGTTTTGATTTTACTTGTGGGGGGGGGGGATCCCAGAGTATGTGTAAATAAAGTTTATTGAAGCTTATTTAGATGTTTTGATGTTACCTGCGGGGGGGGGGGGGGGGAGGAATCCCAGATATGCTCGTCCAAAGGAAAATGCAGTGAAACTCGATATGTTTGTAAAACTTGAGTTCATAATGAATTGGATGTTATAAGGCAGTCTGAATATTTTTGATGAAGAATTTCACATTTTTACAATAAATACAAAACATTGATTTCAAAATTTCTCTTGGTTTCAGAAACCCTAATGTGTTGTTTATTTCCAACATTTTTATAAATATTTGTCAAATTTGATTGGTGATTATATATCTATCATGCTATAGAATGCTAACTGGAAATAGGATGTGCTAAGCTGCTTATTATTTATGATGGTGATTAGTGGATATGGTTCTGCCTAGGGCCCCTTCCAGTTTTAAGGTCTTAAGTGTTCCTTCCTTTTGTTACAGGATTGTTATGCCCCTAATTATTAGTTTGACAGTCTATTTTTAATGACAAATCAAGTTAGAGTTCTATTTTTATCAGAATTGTATGAATGGTGTAAACAAATGCACGAACCAACATTTATATATTTCTGAATGTATGATTTATCTAAATGTTTAACATTGTATGTATATTTTAGGTTTGGTTAAATGAATTGCAAGAATCCTCTAAAATTATTTCAAGATATCAGAACCCATAAAACTCCAGGGAAAAAATCGTCTGCAGAATAGAAAACTGGTGCTAACATAACATAGACAGACACTTTTGGGTTAAGAATGGGAAGGTATACAAAAGTACAATGTTCTGCACTTCCAAAAGTTTATGCCAGAAGATATAGTTTCACATTTTTAAAGCCCTATATATAATTGAGTAACATGCAAATAGATAACATTTCATTTGGATTACATTTGTAATGTCAGTAATAGCTCTTCTGTATAATAATTTATCTTCACAGGCTATTGTTTCACTTTCTGGTCAATTATTTACCCCTTTTCACATATCTATTCAATTTTTCGTTTTTGAATGATGTATTTTCCTCTTATGTTTATTATTTTATAAGGTGACAAGAAAAACCTATTCAATTTTCTTACATATGTGTATAATGTACAGCTCTGTTTTACTCATTAATGAAGAAAAGAAAATACAAATGTAGTCAAAGGATGCTATAATAAAATTGAAGTGGTCTTAAAATTTCTTTGTTATGTGGATTTTTACCGAAATTTGATTAAATTGCTAATAAAATTTTGCAATACCATTTTCCCAAGTTTTTATATTAATGTTTATACAAGGTTTCATCAAAATCATTTTACTTATCCTGCAATACACAATACATGTATAAATAAAGTTAAAAACCCAAGTTCTGATTTTTAGATAGATTACATTTTTTTTCCACCAATCTTTGCCCAGATTTGCTGTTTAGTTGAAGTTTAGTGAAGATTATTAAAATATAAAAATATTTGAAACATTATTAAACAAGAAAGATCAATCATGCATAAAGCATTGATTATGAAACACTTTCCAACTTCAATGCAATTTTATTTAAACATCACTAAAATGTGATGCAAATATTCATTCCTCAGTAACATTTTAACATTATCACAATACACATTAATTTATTATATTTGAAAACTTAAAACTTCATCGAAAAAAATTGAACTTCATTCAAATGGCAGCATTGAAATATGAATTGCCTGGTTTAAACATCTCTAAAATGTGATATATTCTTCGGTAATATCTTTAAAATTATCATAATACTACAATAATTTATTATACTTCAAAACTTCATCGAAATATAACACGCCTGGCTCTCTCTATAAAAGCATCATTTCATTCATAAACTTTCTTCCATTCAGTGCATTCATCACAATACTGTAATAATTTATTTTATTTAAAAACTTAAGACCATGGAGGTACAAGTAATTAAACTCTATGCTTAAAACTTCATTGAAAAAAATCATCTGCTTCTCTGTGTAAAATCAATGAATATTTCATTCATATCAGCTATATTGCAGACTCCATGACCTAAATAATTTTGCATTAAAGAAATGCAGCAATTCTTATACAACTCATTTTACTTCTTTTGGTACATATTTACCAAGGTTACTATATCCTAAAATAGGTTGATTTTAGCGATGCGCTCGCTGTCATTGGCTACTGATCGTGACGTCACCATCGAGTAAGTCAGAGCCAAGCCGCAATGGCGAAGCCCAAGAATCGCGTATTTTAAATATCCCAACTTCTTGTCACACGTCCCTTCCAAAATATTTTGACAAAATTAAAATCTCTATTAGAAATTTCATCACCACCATCAAAATTGATTATTTGAGCCCCTATCGCTTCTTTTATTTGAAATAAATTGCTAGTAGTCCAATTGTTGGGTTATACCTTTGGATATTTAATTAATTTTAGAAATTTTGCTTTTGGTTTAAATGTGTTCAGGGGTCTTATTTACATAGTCATTCTCTTTTAGTTATTCATCTTCTAATTGTTTAGGTTTTTGATATTCTTTGTTCAAATAGGTTCTATTCCATAGGTTTTGTTTTAAAAACGGCAAAAGTTCGTTCTTTTTAGGTTTTAGCAATTTAAATTTATTTAAATTGGCTAATTTGTGATTCCATTTATTGCCCTTTTTATTCCCTTTAATTTGATTCCAAATTTATTGCTCTCTGTTAAAAATTGGTTAATTCATCGCAATTTTACAGTTTTATTCTATTTTCAGCTTTTTAAATATTTCAGAATCGTCCATATTTAAATTATTGCCGAATTCGTATTTTCCAAATCGTTTCACTTCATTTCTTTTTAATTTTCGTCTGCTCTAAAATTCCATTTCTCTTCTTTAAAGTTTCGAGTTTTTAATTGGTTGACCGTAATATTAAAATCGTCTGTCATTAATTATTTTATCGTTCATCGATAATTTTGTTTACAATCTGTGGCAGCGATGTTTCGCAGTATATAAGCAAATCGCGCACTTTTTCGATCTCTTTGCTCTTTGCTCTTTGCTTTTTTGCAATTGATTAGAACCAGAGATGTAATCTGTTAAAGTTGTTGTTTTCAGCGCTTCGGCGCGAGCCGTAGTTCGAATTCGGCTTGAAATGTCTCATTATTCCCGGCTGTGATGTGTGTTTTGTTTTTCAAGATGTGGATTGATTTGTTTAGTTTATAATCAATCAGCAGTCCTTTGCCGCTGTGCTCTCTGATGTTGTTTATGTCTGGAAGCTGCGACGGAATGAAGAGTCATGCTAATTAGTTTCATATCATTTAAATAATGATCCAAGATGTTTCACGATTTATGTGATGTCGGCCGAGGAAGTCTTACCGGCCAATTAGAAATATGTTTATCTTGACAAGCTGCCAGTTCTATTTTATGATGAATGGAGTTCGCATTTCCGAGCCCAATTGACGGACACATGTTAAGTTCTCCATTTTGATGTCAGTAGTCCGGTGCGGCTGTTGAGAGAAATGATTTTTTTATTACTCGACGTCCAGCTGGTGTGGAGAATCTCTTTGGAGTTGAATCCCGTGGAACGGCCTTTTCCGGATTTTCTGCTGGACATATTGTGACCCTGTGCCATGGATTTTCCTCTTCTGGTGTTCTCTGGATCTGCTGCACGTTTGGTGATTCTGCCTCCCGCCGATTTCCGCCGTTTTTCTTGGAGCCTTGGTGATATTATTCCCTTTCCTCCAAATTCTAATATTTCTCAATAGTTAAAATATGTCTTTATTCCAATTGTTTTGAGTTAGCACAGAAATAAGACCCCTTTAGACTTATATATTTTAAGTTGCGAATCCTGTGGTTATCTTTTTAAATTTTGTTCTAAATTCCCTTTGGCTAACTGATGTTCTTTTATCCCAAATTTTAGTTTAGACAAATAATTGTATAAGTTTAATATTGTTAACTTTAAAATTTAATATTCTAACGTTTTTTTTTACCACTATACGACCGGCCATTCTATTTATTTATTTAAGTTGTTTATTGGATTTGTTAGTTAATGAGATGTAAAATATTTTGAAAATTATTTTAAAAGTGAAGTTTAAAATTTTAATAAACGTTAGATTTTGAAAACCTAAATTCTGTGTTCTCTCTTTTATTTTACTTTAATGCATGTTTTTATATTTTTAGGTAAAGTGCCATTTTTAATATTTTACAAGAGTTACATATTTGTAAATTTAGGGAGAAACTGGTCAAATGTCATTTTCATATATAATTTTGATGATGTTTAGGTTTAAAAACTTTGAGAATTTGGAATATTTAGAAATGCTTTTAGTGTATCATAAATGCACTTTTTCTACCCAATCATTAAATACAACTTTTTCTACCGAACAATTGGTGCCGTGACCAGGATTCGAACCTGGGTTATTGAGCCCGTTATTTGAGCCCCTATCGCTTCTTTTATTTGAAATAAATTGCTAGTAGTCCAATATTGCCGCAAAAATTATCAATTGAATATAGACTACGAATCAGTGGCGAAGGTTTGCGATATTATTAATCATCGGTTGAGCCAATAAATTCGCCAAAGGCAAATACGATTGCCTTAAAACTTAGGTTTGCTAACAAACAATTGGACCCCCCCCCCCCCCCAAAAAAAAAAATATATATGATTTTTTGAAAAAACAATCAGTTTTCAATATTTCTCAAAATATAACAAAATTGCCTCCAAACCTCAAAATTAATTGCTCTACTACATTGTTTCAGTGTTGTTCTTTTCCTTCAATTAAAAAAAAATCAAACATGAGAATTTCAATACTAAATATTTTATTAATTTCAGGCTCTGAAATTCACCACCAAATTTCTCTATTTACATGTAGCCGCTTGTCCCTTCACATTCAGTCGATGTTTCTTTGTCGTATTTCTTTTTACTTTTCTTATATACATAATGTATAAGGAAAGTATTGTTGTTGTTGTTGAAACCCAGACCGTCCGACCTACCAGAAAGGTGTAAGGTAACTGTTTGGACGGTCAGGAAGTGCCACCCAATTTAGACCGGAACCCAGTGGGGGAGGCATCCACAGGGACCGTACCCTCCTTCCCCTACCACCAACCTCTCGGAAGGACTTTCGGACCCACATGTTTAACGTGATCGTACTCCGCATGAACACGGCGGCAGTTTTGGCAGTGGCTGGAATCGAACCCGGGCCTACCGAGTGCAACTCCAGCGCGCTAACCAATGGGCTACCGCGCCCCAAGGAAAGTATTGTGACGGGGTCGAAAATTCGAATTCGAGTTTTCGACGAAAGAGCACGTTTCAAGCATCCCTGATCACGAATCAAACATTTTTGAAGTGATGTCTGTGTGTGTGTCAGTGAGTCTGTAGAGACGATAACTGACGGACGAATGGACCGATTCGAACCAAATTTGGTACAAAAATCACAATCCGTAAACACTGGAAGCTTATTGTTTTTATACGCAATCGAATGTTCAGCACCCCTCTAAATTTTCAAATGAAATTTTGAAAATATTCTCAAAAAATCAAAACCACTAATAAAGCTACGCAAAGAGACATTCCTTATGTAATTTTTCATTAGAAAATGATTGACATAAATTTTAGAACGCTAACATAAACCGTTCTCGAGATATTGCACATTTTTCAAAAAAATAATCAAAAAGTCATATAAAATAAAAAAACATATTTCCTATTGAGAAACATGTTCACTTTTCATATGTAATACCATGCGATAAATTGGGTGACATCATTCTCGTGGATCAAGCTCGTTCCATTCATGAAAAAAGATACTTTGAGTAATACCTTTTTATTTGAACGCCAATAGTCATTTATCTGCTGTAAGAATAACTTATTTCTTCGTCCACAACGTTTGGCGATATTTAGCGACGAATTTGGCGGAATGTCGCCAACTTGGCGACTTTTTGAAATGTTGCCAAATTAATGAAAATCTCGCCAAATGGATAAAAATGACGCTAAATCAATGAAAATGACGACTAATTGTCGAAAATTCAAAAGCTTGGAAAGAATATTAGTATCTACTATAAGAAAAACCTATTTTATTGCTGTAAAAGTAGTAAATTCATTACATCATATAAGGAAAGTTATGTGTTGCCCACAACAGATTTTTTTGGGGGGTGATATGCTAGTAATTGTAGAAAGAGCACGTTTCCTCACTTCTCTGGATACACATCTCGTTCTTCTTTCCGATTTCGTGTTTACAATACAATTTTCTTCGAAATTTTTACTTAAAAAATCATAGTTATTATTTGTTGGAGTGCTTGGCCTTGGACTAGAAGTATTCAATTTCTGAGATGGAACAGCAGTGAGGTTCAATCTTCTTGACGGGGCTAATTGTAAAATTTCAGCTCTTAAATCTCTAGCATATTCCTCCTCCACAAAATGCTCGGAACATACACATGGATTTGAAAAATTCACTTTATCTAATCTTTGGCACTTAATGTAAAATTTTTTTCGCATAGATTCATCTTTAGGGAAACTGTGAAAAATAATTCCCATACCTTTTGTGTTGCGATTTGTGTTCTTACATGTAGTAACTGCACAATTCGGCATGATGTTAATGAAATTATAAAGTACTAAATAAAAGTAAAATAGCTACACTTGAATGTGTAAAAGAAATCAAACGATGCCAAATAATATGTAAATCTAAGGTCAATATAAACAACGAAACGGCGGGAAGAGCAGCAAGCAATCGAGAAATTTTGACTCGATGATGACGTCATGCGCAGATTCCGAAAACAGGTGTCGCGTTGCGCATCGCTTTTACGGTCCCCCCTGCTATATCCTAAAATAGGTTGATTTTAGCGATGCGCTCGCTGTCATTGGCTACTGATTGTGACGTCACCATCGAGTAAGTCAGAGCCAAGCCTCAATGGCGAAGCCCAAGAATCGCGTATTTTAAATATCCCAACTTCTTATCACACGTCTCGTCAAACGTTTTGTCAAAATATATTGACAAAATTAAAATCTCTATTAGAAATTTCATCACCACCATCAAAATTGAGCCCGTTATTTGAGCCCCTATCGCTTCTTTTATTTAAAATAAATTGCTTGTAGTCCAATATTACAGCAAAAATTATCAATTGAATATAGACTACGAATCAGTGGCGAAGGGTTGCGATATTATTAATCTTCGGTTGAGCCAATAAATTCGCCAAAGGCAAATACGATTGCCTTAAAACTTAGGTTTGCTAACAAACAATTGGAAAAATCATCCCTCCCCCCCCCAAAAAAAAAAAATTTGATTTTTTCAAAAAACAATCAGTTTTCAATATTTCTCAAAACATAACAAAATTGACTCCAAACCTCAAAATTAATTGGTCTACTACATTGTTTCAGTGTTGTTCTTTTCCTTCAATTAAAAAAAAATCAAACATGAGAATTTCAATACTAAATATTTTATTAATTTCAGGCTCTGAAATTCAACACCAAATTTCTCTATTTACATGTAGACGCTTTTCCTTTCACATTCAGTCCATGTTTCTTTGTCGTATTTCTTTTTACTTTTCTTATATACATAATGTATAAGGAAAGTATTGTGACGGGGTCGAAAATTCGAATTCAAGTTTTCGACGAAAGAGCACGTTTCAAGCATCCCTGATCACGAATCAAACATTTTTGAAGTGATGTCTGTGTGTTGTTGTTGTTGAAACCCAGACCGTCCGACCTACCAGAAAGGTGTAAGGTAACTGTTTGGACGGTCGGGAAGTGCCACCCAATTTAGACCGGAACCCAGTGGGGGAGGCATCCACAGGGACCGTACCCTCCTTCCCCTACCACCAACCTCTCGGAAGGACTTTCGGACCCACATGTTTAACGTGATCGTACTCCGCATGAACACGGCGGCAGTTTTGGCAGTGACTGGAATCGAACCCGGGCCTACCGAGTGCAACTCCAGCGCGCTAACCAATGGGCTACCGCGCCCCTGATGTCTGTGTGTGTGAAAGTGTGGGTGTGTCAGTGAGTCTGTGGAGACGATAACTGACGGACGAATGGACCGATTGGAAACCAAATTTGGTGCAAAAATCACAATCCGTAAACACGGGAAGCTTATTGTTTTTATGCGCAATCGAATGTTCAGCACCCCTCTAAATTTTCAAATGAAATTTTGAAAATATTGTCAAAAAATCAAAGCCACTAATAAAGTTACGCAAAGAGACATTCCTTATGCAATTTTTCATTAGAAAACGATTGACATAAATTTTAGAACGCTAACATGAACCGTTCTCGAGATATAGCACATTTTTCAAAAAAATTATTAAAAAGTCATATAAAATGAAAAAAACATATTTCCTATTGAGAAACATGTTCACTTTTCATTTGTAATACCATGCGATAAATTGGGTGACATCATTCTCGTAGATCTAGCTCGTTCCATTCATGAAAAAAGATACTTTGAGTAATACTTTTGTATTTGAACGTCAATAGTCATTTATCTGCTGTAAGAATAACTTATTTCTTCGTCCATAACGCTTGGCGAGATTTGGGCGACGAATTTAGCGGAATGTCGCCAACTTGGCGACTTTTTGAAATGTTGCCAAATTAATGAAAATCTCGCCAAATGGATAAAAATGACGCTAAATCAATGAAAATGACGACTAATTGTCGAAAATTCAATATCTTGGAAAGAATATTAGTATCTACTATAAGAAAAACCTATTTTTTTTACTGTAAAAGTAGTAAATTCATTACATCATATAAGGAAAGTTATGTGTTGCCCACATCAGATTTTTTTGGGGGGTGATATGCTAGGAATAGTAGAAAGAGCACGTTTCCTCACTTCTCTGGATACACATCTCGTTCTTCTTTCCGATTTCGTGTTTACAATACAATTTTCTTCGAAATTTTTACTTCAAAAATCATAGTTACTATTTGTTGGAGTGCTTGGCCTTGGACTAGAAGTATTCAATTTCTGAGATGGAACAGCAGTGAGGTTCAATCTTCTTGACGGGGCTAATTGTAAAATTTCAGCTCTTAAATCTCTAGCATATTCCTCCTCCACAAAATGCTCGGAACATACACATGGATTTGAAAAATTCACTTTATCCAATCTTTGGCACTTAATGTACCATTTTTTTTCGCATAGATTCGTCTTTAGGGAAACTATGAAAAATAATTCCCATACCTTTTGTGTTGCGATTTGTGTTCTTACATGTAGTAACTGCACAATTCGGCATGATGTTAATGAAATTATAAAGTACTAAATAAAAGTAAAATAGCTACACTTGAATGTGTAAAAGAAATCAAGGATGCAAAACAATATGTAAATCCAAGGTCAACGAAACGGCGGGAAGAGCAGCAAGCAATCGAGAAATTTTGACTCGATGATGACGTCATGCGCAGATTCCGAAAACAGGTGTCGCGTTGCGCATCGCTTTTACGGTCCCCCCTGATATTTACATTCTCCATAAGTGAAAAATAGACTTTGTTGTAGAAATAATCAAAGTTGGATGATTATTTAAACTCAAATATATTGTAATTGCTGTGTTTCAGTATGTAGATGCACAGAATTTAAGCAAACATAGAGCAGTTTTTGGATGGATACAATAAATATGAATTAAAAAAACTTTAAAAATAATGATTTTGACACAAGATGGATGTTATATTTCATTACGAGCGCTTATACCCTGCAAAGTCACTCCCGGGAAATGCACCACGTGATAACTACGTCAGGCGTGAATTTCATGACCTTGTGCCGGCAGTTGAATGATGAGAAGTCTTTGTTTTCTGCATGCGGAAATTTACAGTTCAATTAGTCTATGCGCGATTTTGATATTGAAAACACACACAAATATATATATAATATATATATATATATATATATATATATATATATATATATATATATATATATATAAATTTAAATTTTGTTTAATTATTAATAATTTTTATTACTTTTTTCTATTATATTATTTATTTATTTTCTATTTAAAGTATTTTCAAGGCTATCAAACTACTAGTATTACGAGTTACTTCTGCTTTTATTAGATGAGAGAATGTCAAAAATATTGCACTATCAAGAACATAGTGTGGTAATTGTTGGAGGGAGTCGACCTTGTGGTCAAACTAAAGTATGAGACGAAAAAATTGACATGCTTAATGTTCACATTTGTGACTTTAAACGTCCAGGGGAGGGTAAACGAACCCCTTACACTCCCCTGTGGGCGCCCATGGCAGTCCTCTACGAGCTCCCATTGCATGAGCTCCCTGCTTAATGCTATTGCCCTCAGGACAGAACCTAACGGAGCCGAAGTTTCAATTTCCTCGGGGGTAGTAAACAGTCTTTCCAGACCATCCAAAAGTATCTGTGATATAAGAGGTTGAAACATTGCACACTTGCCACGGGATTGGGCGCGACAGCCCAGTGGTTAGCGCGCCGGAATTGCTATGGGAGCTCATGGCAAGAACGACCATAGAACTAATTCTAGGGGTGACAAACTCAAGGATGAGGCGTCCCATATTGACTTGCTTGTAATTTACATTTATATCTTTAAATGTACACGGTATGATAAGTTCCATATCAAGCGTTCTCTTATGAGCGCCCATAGCAAGGACACCCGTAGAACTAATTTCATCGGCGATAAACTCAAGGATGAGGCGTTCAATATCGACTAGATTGAGACTTACATGTCTAACCTTGAACGTCTATGGAAAGGCAAGTGTCATCCTTTCCCTCCACTATGGGCGCCCATGTAACATTTTCCAGAAGGGAACTCAAGGATGAAGCGTTCAATATCGCAAGCATGTAACCTACATTTGTAACCTTGAATATCCAGTTCAGCTTAAGTGATTCCTTGCAGTCCCCAATGGGCTCCCAGCGCATGAGATCCCAGCTTAAATATTATTGCCCTCAGGGCAGAACCTAACGGAGCCAAAGTTTCGATTTTCTCAGGGGTAGTAAACAGTCTTTCCAGACCCTCCAAAAGACTGTGTGACATAAAAAGCTGAAACATTGCACACTTGCCACGGAGTGGGGCACGACAGCTCAGTGGTTAGCGAGCGGGAATTGATTGCACTCAGTAGGCCCGGGTTCGATTCCTGCCACTGCCAAGACTGCTGCCGTGTTCACGTGGAGTACGATCACGTTAAGCATGTGAGTCTGTAAATCCTTCCGAGAGGTTGGTGATAGGGGAAGGAGGGTACGGTCCCTGTGGATGCCTCCTCCTGGGTTCCGGATTAAATTGGGTGGCACTGCTCGGTCGTCCAAACAGATACCTTACATCTTTCTGGTAGATCGGACAGTCTGGGTCTCAACAACAACACTTGCCATGGGCGCCCAAAGGGATGTTGAACGTCACGAATATCAAACTAATGAATACTTACTGCACGTCTCGTCCGTGAGATTGTCCCCGCTGGAAAAAGTTCTATTGACTTCCTTACCATGGGCGCCCATAGGGGAGCATAAGAAAGCACTTGCCTTCCCGTGAACATCAAGGTCCCAAATGTTGGTGTCAAGCTAGTATATATCGTGCGTCTCATCCTTGTTATGCTCTTGGAAGAAACTCTATGGACGTCCTTGCCATGGGAGCCCATACAAATTTTAAAAGCCACAAACGTAGGCATCAAGGTAATCGATATTGTACATTTCGTTCTTGAGTTCATCCCGTTTTAATAAGTTCTATGGCCACCTTTGCTATGGGCGCTCATAGCAAGAGCACCCATATAACTTTTACAGGCGGAAAACTGAAGGGTGAGACATACATCGCCTTTCTTGATATCTACATCTGTGAACTTGAACGTCGACGGGATAGCAAGTTCCCCCTCAAGACCCCCTATGGGCGCCCATACCAAGAGCGTTTATAGAACTTATTCCAGCGGGGGCACATTCAAGGGCGACAATATCGATTAGTTTGACACCTTGTGGGCAACACCTTATTATCAGTATCTCGTATGGGCGCCCATGGCAAAGGCGTCAATAGAAATTTTTCAAGGAGGGTATACTGAAAGATAAGTAGTACAATGCATACTAATTTGCTACCTACATTTGTGACCTTGAACGTTCACAGTAGGGCAAGTGACCCCTTGCGCTCCCCTACGGGGGCCCATGGTGAGAGCGCCAATAGAACTTTTACCAGCGGGATAAACATAAGGATGTGAAGTACAGTATTGATTATATTGACATACAGTATTGATATCTATATTCGAGTATTGTTAATATTATTGTATAAATATTGATAAATGTTATTGTTCCCTATGGGCGCCCATAGGAGAGCGTGAGGGGGAACTTACCATCTCGTGGATGTTCAAAGTTAGGTATCAAGCTAGTCGATATTGTACGTCTCATCCTTCAGTTTACCCCCTGAAAAAATTCTATATGTGCTCTTGCCATGGGCGCCCATAGGGGAGCGCGAGGGGCACTTGTCCTCCCGTGGACGTTCAAGGTCTCAAATGTAGGTATCAAGATACTAGATATATTTACCTCTCTTCCTTGAATTTGGACATTCCAGGAAAAGTTTTATGAATCCCACTCCTTTTGAACAAGGCGGACCCTCCTCCTGCAATTACAACACTATATTTTGACATTATTTCTCTCATCCGAGTTCTAATCACGTTAATTACAAAATGTTCTACCTAATTCCATTTTTTTACAGGATGCATATGCATATAGAATTTCATGGCTGTACGTACTCTCTTTCTTAAAATATCTAATTTCAAATTATTCGTGTTTTAATTAACTGTTTCTAATTTTCTACAGAATGGTAGAATATTTTGAAATCAATGTGAATAAAACACAGATTATTCAAAATTAGAGATTTTACAAAAGAGAGAGAGAGAGAGTACGTATAGCCATGAAATTCTATATATAGATGCATTCTGAAAAAAAAAAATCAGAATTAGGTATAACAGTTTATAATTAACGTGATTAGAGCACGAATAAGAGAGAGGGTGTGTGTGTGTGTCAAAAATATAGTGCGCTCAAAATATAGTGTTGTAACTGCAGAAAGGGATCAACCTTGTTTCGAAAGAGTAGGATTCAAGGGCGAATATAAAACTTTTTCCCGGGATGGCCAAACTCAAGAATGAAACATAATGATGTACTAGCTTGATATCTGCATTTGCGACCTTGACCGTCCACGGGAGAGCAAGTACCCCTCCCGCTCCTCTATGGGCGCCCATGGCAAGAGCACACATAGAATTTTTTTAAAGGGGAAAACTCAAACTCAAGGATGAGACTTATAATATCGACTAGCTTGATACTACTTTGGGACCTTGAACGTCCAAGGGAGAGCAAGCGCCCCCTTGCTCTCCCCTATGGGCGCCCATGTCAAATGTGACCATAGAACTTATTAAAGCTGGGGCAGACTCAAGGACAAGACGTACAATATCGATTAGCTTGATACAGACATTTGTAGCTTTCAAAATTTTTATGGGCTCCCATGGCGAGGGTGTCCATAGCGCTTTTTCTAAGAAGAGCGTACTCAAAGATGAGACGTACAATATCTACTAGTTTGACACCTACATTTGTGACCTTGAATGTTTACGGGAAGACAAGTGCTCCCATAGATCTATGGACGTCTCCCTTACGTCTCCCTTGCGTATGATGCTCCCTTACGGCTATGCACGCCCATGGCAAGGACGTCGATAGAACTTTTTCCAGCGGGGACAATCTCAAGGACGAGACTTACAATATTCATTAGTTTGATATTCGTGACTTTCAACATCCCCTATGGGCGCCCATAGCAAGTGTGCAATGTTTCAATATGTGACAGAGACATTTGGAGGGTCTGGAAAGACTGTTTACCGTCTATGAGGAAATCGAAATTTGGCTCCGTTAGGTTCTGTCCTCAGGGCAATAGTATAAGCAGGGAGCCCATAGAGCACGGCAAGACAGCATTTAATCCCAACAGGATATTCAAGGTTGCAAATGTAGGTTACCAGCTAGTCGATATTGAATGCGTCGTCCTTGAGTTCCCACCTGGAAAATGTTACGTGGGCGCCCATAGTGAAAGGAAAGGATGACACTTGCCGTCCCATAGACGTTCAAGGTTAGACATGCAAGTCTCAATTTAGTCGATGGTGGAACGCCTCATCCTTGAGTTTGTCGCCGATAGAATTAATTCTATGGGTGTCCTTGCCATGGGCGCACATAAGGGAAAGCAATGTGAAACTTGCCCTACTGTGTATGCTTAAGGTTACAAATGTAGATTACAAGCAAGTCGATATGAAACGCCTCATCCTTGAAATTGTCACCGATGGAATTAATTCTACGAGTGTCCTTGCCATGGGCGCCCATAAGGGAATGCAAGGGAAAACTTGCCCTACTGTGGACGTTTAATGTTGCAAATGTAGTCTTCAAGCTAGTAGATATTGAATTCCTCATCCTTGATTTTGCCCTATTGCAAAATGTTACATGGGCGCCCATAGTGGAGGGCAAGTAGGACACTTGCCTTCTCATAGATGACTCATTATACTTGTTAGCTCATCGATGTTGAACGCCTCAACCTTCAGTTTGTCACCATGAAAAAAAGCTCTATGGGCGCCCATAGGAGAGGACAAGGGGTGCACTTGTTCTTCCCTAGGACATTTAAGATCACAAATGTAGATTTCAAGTTAGTCAATATTGTAGGTATAATCATATAGTTTGCACCCCTAGAAAAATTATATTTGCGCTTTGCCATGGGCGTCCATAGGGGAGCGCAAGGGGGCATTTACCCTCCCTTGGAAATTTAAAGGTCACAAATGTAAACATCAAGCTAGTCAATTTTTTACGTTTCATACTTTAGTTTGACCTCCGCAGGAAAAAGTATTTTTAGCATTCTTTAATCCTACTTCTTTCAATCAAGGTCGACTCCGTCCTGCAATTACCACACAATGTTTTCGATCGTACAATATATTTGACATATATATTTTATGATATATATATTTTTGACATTATATATATATATATATATATATATATTATAAATATTTTTTACATTAATATTTGACGTTATAAATATTTCTGACATATATATATATATATATATATATAAGGGATATATATATATATATATATATATATATATGGCTATATATATATGTGTGTGTATTTTCAATATCAAAATCACGTACAAACTAATTGAACTGTTCATTTCCTCATGAAGAAAACAAGGAACTCTATTCATTCACCGCGGCCACATATCTACGGGCGTCACACAAAAAGACAAAAAGAAAAAAGAAACAATCGGAAGAGCTGAGTCTGCTGAAATTCGCGCCTGACGTATGTATCACGTGATAATCTGGCGGGAGTGACTTTGCAGGGTCTAAGCGCTCGTTATTTTATTCTGAAGTGGGTCACATCACTTCATATAATGGTCACGTGATCTCTTCATATAAAAGGCGTAATTATTATTTTAATTTTTTTTAAAAACTACTGAATATATTTTGATGAAATATTTTTTATATATTTTATGTGATAATTTGAATATTTCCTAAAGCTTTCGAAGCAATTTGTGAATCTTAAATCCGCTTAAAAAATGTTTGAGAAATTAAGTCCCATAGGGTTCAATGTATTTCTGTTTTTCAATCCGGGTTCAATCCAAAACTAATTGTGTGATGTTATTCATTTATATTCCCATAGGTCCCACAGACTGTCTGAACAACAAACTAAAATTTCAATTTGATAAAGTCATTTTTATGGCAGTTATCGTGCTAATTGACAGACATGTATCATCGCCGCCCATAAAAATCTAAATTTTCTCCATATCCACCTTCAAAATCATATTGCCACCCTTGAAAATTACTACCATAAAGGGAAAATTACCATTAATGCTCAAAAATCGCAAGCTATCTTTTTCTCTGGCATTCGTATTATTTTGATATTATAATAGCAATTGTTTTTAGAATAATTTCTACATCCTAATATTATAGGGATAAATAGATTGCTAATTATGGCTTTGAACTGACTATGATATTAGTGAATAATATATGAATAATAAATATTTAATAAAGTATCTTAATTTACAAAAAATGACTCAGATTTTAGGCCATAAAGAGTATCTCTAAAATTTAACTCAATAAATAATCTGTACTACACAAGCTATTAAGTTATAAAAAAAAACTTTAGATTCAGAATTTTAAGGGATTTTCATATTTAAAAAGTATTTCTTCATATATTTAAAAACAAATATTCCTTTAATAAGGGCAAAAGTGTTGCTTATTGGGCTTATTTTTTAAACCAGTAGTTCTCAACCCAGAATGGTCCTGTGGACTGTTCTGATCACTATAAGTAATTGAAGTATACTTAATGGAGGAGTTAATAATACTTAAAATTTATTATAGATCATAAAAATATGTGTTTTCACTCATTTTTTCTCAGTACTTACTCCAAACAGAATGTGTTAAAAGTGTTTGCAAAGCATTCTGTCATGTTTTAATAGTGAGCATATTTAGATTTTTTTTTTTGTTGTTGTTTTAAATCAAAATATGCTGAACTCCAAAATAATATGTTAAAATTCTGTAAATTATGCATTCTTGTTAAATAAAATATTACATATAAAATGGCCATTTCTGTAACAGTTTTAAACTAAATTAGATTTTTATATTTTTTGAAAATAAACATATAAAAAATTGACAGGGTATTTCTTTGTTCGAACCCTTCTCCATTAATAAACTTCTTATATTGATTGAAATAGTCATATAAAATGTCTTTTAATTCGATAATTTGTTTTCGTTGGAGAAACATCCTACTCATAGACGCATCATTGAAAAAGTAGTTAATTTGTATTCATGAATGTTCAAAATGTGTATACACCAATCAAAATCAAAGTAATTTTTTGTCTTTAATAAAATGAATGCTTTCACTTTACACATACTATGTATTTTTTCCCGGCCATCCATCATGCTGCTCCATGTCTTCAGACGAGTCGGTTGGCCTGGGCATTCGACATACTATGTATTGTAGGAAAAGTAAAAGTGAAAGGAGTGTAAAACTATGTGTATTAAAATTTGTGTAATAAATACTGCTAATAAATATAAAAGGATCTTTTTATGTAATCACTGTAGTTCGTGGATTTGTTTCCTTCTGAAAAATTGATTTAGATAGGAAAATTTCGTTTTGCTTTCTACGCTATATATTTTGAATGAACAAGCAAGTCAATTCATTTGATTTCTTTTCTGCTGTATGCAATTATCTTTAAGACGTAGACAAAATAGAACAGGTAGGTGAAAGAAATGTGGGATTGTTATTATTTTTTTTTCTGTGTTTGGTAGTGCACACAATTCATATTTCAAATTTATTTCTTCATTTTTTTTTCTATTTTCTTATGAATTATCATTCCTCTGCAACTTTACATTTAACCAAGTTCCCAGAGAATGCCCAATATGCTAGGAATCTGGCTGTTCCCAAGTATCACAACTATGTTAGGAACTAATGTATAACTGAGAGGTTAACATGCTATTAGAAATGACTGTGGCTTTCCATAGTAACAGACTAGGTCGACAGAAGATCATTCATATTTCGTACTTGTAACTTTTTTATCATGAATCTGTATATGTGACAAGAACATCTATTTTTCCAGACCACTTTTAAGTCCACCACTGGTCGTGGATTATGAAATCAAGCTTCTTGTACACCAGGTTTTCCCAAGATCTAGCGTATAATGTAAAAGTAGTGCAATTTATCGTAAGAGTGTTCTCTAATAGATGGTACTCTTAGCATTAACATCTGTAAACATCCTTCCTGTGCACTGTGCGAACATGACCACATTTGGCCCTGTCATATTGACTATTTTACCTTTCTTGTATGCAAAGTAAGATTTCTTGATATATTATAAAGTTTTTCATGTAATTGTATAAAATTATAACTTTCCCATAAAAACTCAAATTCAAGATTTTGACCAATGAGCATGTTTTTAGACATAAACTCAATTTCAACACTTTCAATTGGAAGGATATCCATCCTTGTGCACCAAGTTTTCCCAAGATCTAGTATATAATGTAAAAGTAGTACAATTTATCATAAGAGTGTGTTTGTTCTCAAATAGATGGTAAGCTTAGCATTAACATCTGTAAATATCCTTCCAGTGCGAACATGACCACATTTGGCCCTGTCATATTGATTATTTCACCTTTCTTGTATGCAAAGTAAAATTTCTTGATATATTATAAACTTTTTCATGTAATTGCATAAAATTATAACTTTCCCATAAAAATTCAAATTCAAGATTTTGACCAATGACCATGTTTTTAGACATAAACTCGATTTCAACACTTTCAATTGGAAGGATATCCATCCTTGTGCACCAAGTTTTCCCAAGATCTAGTGTATAATGTAAAAGTAGTGCAATTTATCGTAAGAGTGTGTTCTCTAATAGATGGTACTCTTTGCATTAACATCTGTAAATATCCTTCCAGTGCACTGTGCGAACATGTCCACATTTGGCCCTTTTCATATTGATTATTTCACCTTTCTTGAATGAATGATATAAAGGTGGGTGGCTCCAGAAGAGCCTAGCACATCGACCAGAGGTCTATTGTACTACCCCAAAAAGTGAAGGTCCCTAAGAGAAGAGACCAGTAGCCGATGCAAACATAAGCAGGCACTTGACAGGAATGTCGTTCAGCTCCCAGGGTTCAATCACATGACGACCAATGTGTTCGAATCTGTGAGCAGAGTAGGCCTCACATTCACACAGAATGTGAGCTGCAGTTTCTTCGCTGTAATTGCAGCCTCTGCAAAGCGAATCTTTGGAGACACCCATAATATTAAGATGTCTCTTGAGAGTGCAGTGCCCAGTAAGGAGCCCAACAGCTCTCCTGATGCCAGTTCTACTGAGCCTGAAAAGTTCCTTTTGACGTGCACTAGGGCAATTACAATTGAGAATTTTCGCTTGCCTTTGCCCTTTAGTGTCACGCCAGTTCTTGCATTGAAGCTTCCTGAAGATGTCAAAGACAATTCTTCTGATAAGATCATTGGGTATACCCAAGGCTGGCTCAGGGCCCACAAAAGGAGTATTAGAGCCCTTCCTAGCAAGTTCATCTGCCAATTCATTGCCAGGAATGCCCGAATGACCAGGCACCCAGTACAGAATGACACTATTATTACTAGCAATTTTACAGAGAGCTTTATAGCATTCCCAAACAAGGGAAGACGTCACAGTGAATTTCCCCAGAGCCATAAGAGCAGCCTGACTGTCAGAACAAATGAAAATCTGGCTATTCTCGTACTTTCTGTCATAGCAAATTCTACAACACATAAGAATGGCAAATACTTCAGCCTGAAAGACAGTAGCAAAATTGCCAAGCGGATAAGATAGCTTAGTGCCATCATCAGGGCAGCAGACTCCCGCACCAGTACTAGTGCCAATCTTCGAGCCATCAGTATACCATACAAAACAATTATGTTTATTGTAGGTTGGAGTCCTCTTCCAATCATCCCGCGAGGGGACAAGAATTTCATAAGGCTTATCAAACGTAAATTTGACGTGTATGCCATCAGGTGGCATACAGAAATAAGGATGCCTAGCAACATTACTGTTAAGTTCGCCCCAAGATAGATACCTTGAGTAATCTTTCCAGTGTTTCAGATATTTGAGTCTGTTCATGCAGATAAGTGCCTCTGCTTCAATACGCATATAAAGCGGATGCAAACCAAGTAAAAGTTCAAGAGATGCAGTAGGAGTGATTTTCATGCATCCGGAGATTGCAATGCACACCATCCTTTGAAGCTTAACTAAATCAAGTTTAGCAGTTTCATTTCTAATTCTGGACCACCAAACAATGGATCCATAAGAAATGATAGGACAGACTATCATCGAGTAAATCCAATGAATAGCTCTGGGATTAAGGCCCCAGGTTTTTCCAATAGCATTCCTACAAGACCAGAAGATTCTTCTGGCTTTAGTTGTGCAGTAGTCCAAGTGTCTCTTCCAATTAAGTTCCTTGTCAAAGTAAATTCCCAAGAATTTAACCTCCTTGGAGCAAATAAGCTTCTGCCCAAATAAGCAAATATTCCCAAGATTAAGTATGCGTTTCCTTGTAAACGCAACTAAAGCAGTCTTCTGCGGATTAACCGTAAGACCTGCATTTTTACACCATGCTTCAACCCTCCTAAGAGCAGTAGACATCATGTCAGAGACAGTGTTGCCAAATTTGCCCCTGGCAACGATGACAACATCATCAGCATATCCAATGCAAGAAACACCAGAGACATCAATGCTATCCAGAAGAGAATCCACAACAAGACACCAAAGAATTGGTGAGAGCACACCCCCTTGTGGACAGCCCGAAAGTGCATGCACAGTCATACTTTCTCCAAGTAAAGATGCACAGATATACCTGTTAGATAGCAGGTTCTTAATCCAATAAGATATCGTGGTATCAACACCTCTTCTGTTGAGAGCAACAAGAATGGTGTCAATGGGTACTTTATCGAAGGCACCTTCAATGTCAAGAAAGGTAGCAAGAGCAATTTCCTTGGCATTGAGATTTCTCTCTAAAATAAAGGAGAGACTGTAAAGAGCAGTGTCCGTAGATTTGCCCGGTTGATAGGCATGTTGAGAACTAGACAAGGGCTTAGAGGCCAGAATCACTTCCCTTAAATACCTATCGATAAGTTTTTCAATAGTCTTAAGCAGAAAAGACGTAAGGCTGATAGGCCTAAAAGATTTGGCCTCATAGTAATTGTCCTTTCCAATTTTTGGAATGAAGATTACCCTAGTATGTCTCCACGCATTTGGTATATAACCAAGGGCAATACAAGCACTGTAGATGTTGCAGAGAATAGGAGCAAGCATCTCTATTCCCTCCTGGAGAAGAATAGGAATGATGCCGTCAGTTCCCGGAGTTTTATAGGGTTTATGGGAATTAATTGCCCATTTAACCCTATCAAGAGTAACAATGCTCCTAGCAATACCCCAGCTATTGTCGTCAGACAAGGTGGAGCAAGCAATTCCACTGTCATTCTGAACAACAGGATGAGAAACCGGAAAGTGAACTCTGAAGAGCTCACTAAGAGTCTCCTCACCAGTGACAGTAAAGTCACCATTGGGCTTCTTAACAGTGTTAAGTTTACAATTTCTGTCTCTAGCCATCAACTTAACAAGTTTTGCAACGGCAGGAGTATCATTAATACCTTCGCAGTATGTTCTCCAAGAATTTTTCTTGGCATCCCTAACTGCTTTATTATAAGTGGTGAGGGCAGATTTATAAGTCTGCCAATCACCATTCTTCTTGGCTCTATTAAAGAGCTTTCTGCATTTCCCACGCAACCGGCTGAGCTCACTAGTCCACCAAGGAACAGTCCTTGGGGAGTCAGCTATGGTGGTTCTGCAGTTTTTATAAAAGGCGCCGATGATGGCCTGTTGCACAACGTCAACAGCCAGATCCACGCTTTCAGTAGAGGAATACTCACCAATGTGTTTCACCAAATTGGCCCTAAGGTCTTCTTTGTAGGAACCCCAATTCGTCTTCCTAGGGTTCCTACCTTTGTCCTCTAAAACAGTTACAGGACCTTTAACAAAAAAAGAAATTAATTGATGGTCAGACAAAGATATATCATCTGAAACCCTCCAATCAATTACGGACTCAAAAGCAGAACTATTACACAGGGTAATATCCAAAACCTCGCGACATTTTAAGGTCACAAAGGTAGGAGTATTACCCTTATTAAGTAAATAGAGCTTATGAAGAAGGATCTGATCCAAAAGATCATCACCCCTGCGGTTACAATTGCTACTACCCCAAATAGTATTATGGGCATTTGCATCGCAACCAATGATCATTTTTTTACCATTGCAGTACTCAGTAAGATTAATAATGACCTTAGAGAGAGTTTCCTTATCTTCATAAGGAAGATAGGCAGAAGCAAAGATGTAATCCATCATATGTTCGTCCGTTTTAAGTTTCACATTGATAGCAACATTGTCACCATCAAGGAATTTAATCAGATGAACAGCATTGAGCTTGTTGCTAACAGCAATACAGGCTCTGGGTCTGGTACAGGATGTGTCATAAAAGACACTAAATCCTTTGATCCCTAGACCCAAAATCTTTCCATTACAGGTCCAGGGTTCTTGGATAAGAGCAATATCAGCTCTACCATTGAAAAGCCTTTTGCTAAGAATAGCAGAGGCAGATCGACTGTGATGCAGATTAATTTGCACAACCTTAAGACAGCCCATAAACAAAAAGTAGAAAAGGGCACCGAAAAACTAGGAGAAAGAAATTCACCTAGTATCATGACAATGATCAGCATCCAGCATGATATCATTGTCAAAATCCTTCATGCGTTTTTCCAACTCATCATCCGAGATCGGAGGGTTAGCATGAAGTGTAACATCTGAACCAGAAGCAATTTCTAGTTCGTTAAGTCTAGGTATCATAGTCTCAAGACTACCAATACTTACCTGAGAGGAGGTCGCCCGTTCTGCTGGCTGTTCCTCCATCTCCATCTTCCCCTTAGGCTTTTCGTTTGGATCACGAAGAATCTTAAAGACTCCACGGTCCAAACCGGTGAATGCACCAAGGTCAGCTTTGCGAATCGCATCCGCAGCCTCCGAATCCACCTCGAAGATCCATCTTACAGAGTGGGGTTCCACAAAGTTTTGCAGAACACGCCACTCCTCAGACTTCAACTCCGGGTTGAAACGGTTCAGCCGTTTCAACAAGACGCTCGGCTCCTTCGTGTACACATCCCTGGTTTTAAATGCCACCTTGACAGGTTTGGTAAGGTCATTAGCACTCAAGACCATAAGTGCCTCTCCCAGAACCTGACTGTTGTTATGGAAGGTTCTCTTGACCCATTCCACAGTATTTGCATCATTGCAATGAAGAATCACAGCTCCAGCGTTTGAGCTGAAGAGATGAATCTTCGGAAGTTGCTCACCAGTTGGGATCTCATCTATTTTACCGAGAGTCACCAACTGGATGTTATCAACCTCCTCCTTGCTCAGCTTGCTAGAAGGGAAGAACTTTTTGACGATGGCCATCTTAATAACCTGGACCGCTTGGGCGTATGTTCCAGGTTTGATGTCCGTCCTCGATCTCTTCTTGTCAATAAGATCTCTTGGAGAAGGTGTGGCTCCTGTCGACCTAGGTCGTTTGGTGCCTCCAACTTTCTCTGCGGCAGTGCCGGCCTTAAGGCGGAGATAAATCGATCCGAAAAGTTACCTTTTTCCGATAGATGGCTCTGAATATCGCAGGTTTGGCGAGATATGACTTTGCGCCAAGAAGCGAATATGTTCAATTTGCGGCAACGCTTTTTCACTTCGGGATTATTCCTTGCAGGGTAAACAGTGTATTGGGCGAGATTTATAAGTAATGCTGAGCAAAACATGATTTATAAGTAATGCTGAACAAGATATTTTCATAGACTCTTAAAGTAATAAATGGACTATTAAGTGAAGGTATGTTTTAACTTTTTTCATATTGATAGTAATACTTTGTTTTCATTCTATATACATGGAAATCAGTATATAATTTAAAACATATATATCAAATTCATAGCATAACAGACAAGTTAACTTATTTTTTGCTGTTGAAGTATATTTGAAATTTTAACACTTTAAATAAGTTTGCTTGTCGTTCTTATGCTTTTAAACATTTGTATATTTAAAAAGCTTTATTTTTATATTTCTCTTGGGTAGGTAAATTTCAGTACCTGCTCGTTAATATTTTGTATACATTACTAATATGTGTTTATTGTTTCTAAACCATTTGAGAAATCAAGTTCAGGTTAAATTGACAAAATTTAGTTTTAGTTGTTGGAGTATATTTGAAATTTCCGTATGTTAAACTAGCAAATTAAAATCTTTAATATTTTAGTTAAAATTTTTCGAATTAATTTAGCATTTTCAGATTTACTTTAGCCGAAGTGCCAGTTTTAATTTTTTTAATAGTAGGTATAAGATATACATCTGTAAAATTTATTACAATTACTATAATTTGCAAATTTTCTATCCTATTTAAAATGCAAATCGTACTAAAATCTCAAATGTAAAATCATGCTATAATGTGAGAATATATTTTCAGCCATAAATAATAGGTACTCATAAAAGCAGAGACTAATTTAATGTCCCAGTAAGCCAAAAGCTTTAGAAAAATGTACAGATTTCCTTCAGATATTACCCAATGCATGTTATCTTTAACATTCATCATAATTTGATGTCTTCTGAGTTTGAAGTATATACATGTCCTCTCTTTTTTCATCAAGCAATCTTAACTAATTATAAAATATGCAATTTTTACTTATATGCACAATTTTAATTTTTTTTTCTTAAAATGTTCATGCTACACAGAACCCTAGGACTTATGTTGGGTTTATGTCATTCATGAGCTTTAGCATTTTATCTAAAATAGCATGTTTAGCAAAATAAATACGATTTCTTTTAGAAAATGCTAAAAAAGAACACTGTTTAAACCCTGTTTACATCTCAAAGTTAAAAGCAAAGCCTTTTAATTTTTAACAAATTTGTCTAAAGCAATTTTGCATGATATATTTTAAATATGTTTTATTTCTTCATTTGTTATTTACTTGTGTTTTGTTGTTGTTTGCATAGATCATATAAGTGTGAATAATAAACATAATTAGCTGCTTGTTATTTGTTTTTTTTTTCTATTGTTTTATACAGTTTGTCTGAATGGATCATGTGCAAACAACTAATTCAAATTACACCATTGTTCTGTAACCTATGTAATGATTGTTTCAAAATTTAAATATTATTTTACAATTCATTGTCCAAAAGGAGCCAATACAATCATTGCCATGAAATACGGTGAAATCTGTCTAAGTTGGACACTCACGGTTCCCCTAAAAGCGTACAACTTAGACAGGTGTCCAATATAGATAGTGTGATGAAATTTCATTTTCCCCTTTCAATAAAGCACATCAAAAGATTTTCTTTTTAACATATAGAAAATACTAATAAGCTAACAGTTTTAATTAAATATTGTAATTACTGTTACAAAATACTTCTGTATGTATGTAGTACATACGTACTTAAAATGTGAATCAATAAATCTGCATACATACATCTACGTTTATACGTAATATGTAACGGCTACTCACATACTGTATTTGAATTCAGAGAAGATATTTTTTTCTAATTCCAGGTGCCCATTGTCTTTCTATTTTACTGTGCAGATTAAACACAGCCTCAATGAGTTCTGGTGTATTTTGCATAAAAGCATACAGTTTTAGTTTCTTGACACATTTCATTGCACTTTCGTGTGTAGGAAGTTCTTCTACATCTGTTTTTTCCTCTTCCTCCAAAGAAAAGCTGTCGTAGTCACTCTTGCGCAATGTAGCAACAACTGGAAATTCAATATCATGGATATCGTCAAATGCAAAATTTTGACAAGCATCGAATAACTTTTCTGTACATTTCAGGAAAGCACTTTAGTTCTTCATCCAGTGACTCCAATTCGAAACAGTCTGTCACTTGACTCGCGGAAGAACTGAGATCACATAGAAATCCTGCATGCTTGAAACACTTAACAATCGTGTTTTCTGATCCATTTTTCCATGCTTCATAAATTCATCGGATTGCGTCTAATGTCACCACTTTGACAAATTTTGCCATATTCTCACAATTTTCTGCAGCCTGGATAAGTTTCCACATTAGTCGTTTCCTGTACTATAACTTCACCGCTTGAATAATCCCTTTGTCTAATGGCTGCACTTCACTCGTTAAATTAGGAGGCAAAAATTTCATTATAATGTTTGACAACTTCAAGTCGACATAACTTGTTGCATTATCAATAAATAACAGAATTTTTCTGTTTACATGCTTCATTTTTTTTGTTAATCTCAGTCAACCAACCTGAAAATATTGCGGTAGTCATCCAGGCTTTCTTGTTATGGCGCCATATTACAGGAAGTTTGTTTATTTTCACATTGCTGCTCTTAAATGCTCTAAAGTAGGCTGCTTTTCCTATTACCAAAGGCTTCAACTTTTCTCCTTAAGTGCTGCAGCACAAGACTGTCATCCTTTACTTAGACTTTGTCCACCTCTGCATGTCTCACCTTTTTTCACCAATGAACATGTAGGCAACAATCAATAAAAAAAGGCCAATTTCATCAGAATTAAAAATGTTTTTGTCACCATACTCCAATGTTAAACTTGAAAGTTTACTTTTTCAATCTTCTGCAACGTGGACGTTAGAACACGCTGATTCACTATGAAGAACTTTAAAACAGGATGGCTCTCTAGCAACAATAAGAAAGAAATGTAGGCAGATAAGAGCTTCCTGGAAGTAATAACAAGGAAGGAATACTTCTGAGATATCAACAACAAAAGATAATCCCTAGGGATAGATAAGGAAGGTCAAAAGTGGTAGGTTACTTCCTTTATGCTTAATGTACAAACATTCATTTTAAGGAACTTGTCCAACTTAGTATTGTAAACCATCAAACTTCCAAGATAGACAGGTGTCCAAGTTAGACAGTATTATATGCATGTTAAAACATAGGAATGCGTTCGGTTCCATCAAATTGTATCCAAGATAGACAGATGTCTAACTTTATAGGTTTTACTGTATATAAATTTTCATGAAATGTTACATATCGTTTGTGTGAAAATTATACTGAAATCTGAATTTTTTGTGGTTGCGACAAAATTTTGTATTTTTATGGTGACTTACAAAAATTTGACAATGGTTACCTTACACCTTTCTGGTAGGTCGGACGGTCTGGGTCTCAACAGCAACAAAAATTTGACACAACTGCAGAATGTTAGAATGTTTGTTAAATATAGTGATTACATGATCGAAGTCTCATACAATAATTATGAATTCAAAAGTTTTGATTTCTATCCTAATTTCAGACAAGCATAACTTTTATGTCATCAAAATATGTTTATGCTAATCTATATTTTATTAAAATGACTTTTACACATCAATAGATTTTAATTGCTATGTATTTGATATTTTTTAATTTATAACTTAAAAGCTATTTAGAAATGTTAAAAAATTAGATATTCCAGAAAAAAATTATTTTGAAATAATTTTATTTTGGAGAGTCGTATATGGTATATTCTTTTCAGACTCAGAACCGCAGAGCCCTAATTATAATCATTGGTGCAAAGTGTGAAATCAATTCTTTGGATATAAGAATTTTTTATAATGGGAATATCTAACTTTGTCTCAAAATGTAGTCTGTTCAAATACTTTCCTGTCAGTTATTTTCCCATCATGAGCTAGCAAATTTTTTAACATGTAAAATTGAGATGATTCTAGCTGACATTGAGGTAGTATCTACAAATTATACTTTACAGATTATCTTGCTCTCTTATACTATGAGCAAGCATGGAAGTGTGCATTTTTTAAAACTAAATTCATTGTTAGAGGTTATAATTAAATTGACTATATTTTGTACACACTGGTTGGTTATTGTATGCTCGCTGATTGGTTATTGTATATGTATAACTGCGGTAAAGGTATATGATGGAGACGAGGCAACAAAAGTGATAAAGATAAGAAAAGGAATAAACAATGATAGTACTTTTATCCTTTGAAAACTAATTTAAGAGAAAGTGATTTTACTTTAATTTTTTTGTGTAAGAAACTCATTTCATTGAGGAAAATGAACTGCCAATTTTTAGTTAACTAGGTAGATACTCAATGCCATTGTGTAGCTGAAATGCTATATATTGATTTTTTCATCAATATATGAAGTAGTCTCTAGATTCTATTCTCATCTTTTTATAAAAAGGTAGGATAGCATCCTGTTCGACATAACTCTCTACAAATTGAACTGTTTTCAGTTATCATATTTCAAAGTGGTATTTATATATTTTTTCAAATTTCAGATCAAAAAACAATATCTGATCTGTGCATCCTATTAATTTCTTTGCTGTTTTATGATGCAATTGTCTATGAATTAAAATGTTACCATAAATTCTAGGGTGCCTGAGAAAATTCTAAATTTTGTAAAGACCCAGTGTTGATCTAGCCTTATAAATTGTGGCAATCACAGGCAACACTTCATAATACTGATCAATTGCAGTGTAAGCAGTTTCAATTTGTTGACAAACATAATATGCATTTCTCCTTTTTTTTTTTTTTTTAATCAGTAGAAGGTATTAAGGCGGAGTTAAACCGATCCAAAAAGTTGACTTTTTCCAATAGATGGCTCTGAATATTGCAGATTTAGCGAGATCGACTTTGCACCAAACAGAGAAATTACGTTCAATTTGCGGTAGTCATAGCCTCACTTCAGGATTTATCCTGAAACCGTATGTTATGATATGAAATGCTTTCAATGCCAAAGTTTTCGTCATTTAATTGAAAAGCGGACTATGAATCAAAGTATGTAGAAACTTTCTTCATATTGATAATAAAATTTCATGATTTTATTTCATGCTCATGTTGATCAGTTTAAAATTAAAATCATATATGCGTATTCAAAATGTAAATCAAATTCGTAGCATACATAATGTAATGAAAGTCTGTTATGTTATATGAGTGTTGATGGGAAATTGACATGCTGACTTATTGATTGCCGTTGAAGTGTATTTGAAATTTTAACACTTTAAATAAGTTTGCTTGTTGTGCCCATCACTCACTATATTTAAAACTTTTTAATCATGGGTTGGTAAATTCCAGTACTTGCATTGTTAATATTTTATATGTATTCATAATATGATATATTTATCCTTTTACGCTTAATTCTAAACTATTAAAGAAAATGAGCAAATAAGTTCATGCAAAACTCACAAGTTAACATTTTTATTGTTGGAGTATTTGAAATTTCAGCACTTTAAATACGTAAGCTTGTACCTAATTTATATGTTCTTATACATTTGTTGAGCTACTTTATATACTATATGTTATTTATCCTTTAATAATATAGTGTACAACAAACAAAGTTCTAGAAAATGAATACTTAAACATTTTATGAAAAAAATCACTTCTACTCATTCATCTTGACTCAAAAGAATCTTGACCACTTCCTGTACCTCTGTGTCAATGTTAATAGAAAACAGGACAAAATTAAAGCTTGACTGAAAATGATCTTGACAATTTCACACATTTTTTTATTGCCCCTAAATCCACTTAATGAGCATTGAAAATTTTTGCTATTTGATTGAAAATTAAACTGCGCATATTTGTAATTCATTAAAGTAACTGAGTCATAACAGTAAATGTAATTATTAATGGTTACTTAAGGATCTACATTCATTATATATATTCCTCCCTTCTTATGTGCATATTCAAATTGAAAGGTAAGTCCTGCATCCTTTAATTTACACAAAATGTGTCTAAAGCCAGTTAATAAGGAGTACTTCGGGACATTGATTTCTGAATTTGTGGTTATTTATTTGGGGTTTAACCTCCTATAAATAACTTGCATAATAAAGTATAAACATAATTAATTACTTGTTATTCAATTGTTTTTCACTATTGTTTAATACAGTTTGTCCGAATGAACTTTGTGACATATAAAACAACTATGACCAACCCATTCAAATTATGTCACTGTACTTTAACCTATATAGATCTATCAAATAAAATTTTTAAAATGTTTTCATGATAATTGTGGTACATGAGAAATAAATTCTGTTGATATAGAATTTTTAAAAATGAAAATATCTCACGTTATTTCAAAGTGTAATCTATTTAAACATATTCAAATCTCTTATTTCATAATCATATATCTAGTAACTATATTTTGGAACATTTTAGATTGAGATGAGTCTGGATGGCATTCATTAATTAAGGTAGCAGCTGCAAATTTTAATTTTTCAGATTTTTCTTGATTTCTGAGAATGATAGCTTGCATTCTCTCAAATTAAATTTATTGCTGGAAGACTGATTATAATTATTTTTTTATATTATGTACATGCGTGTTGGTCGCTTATCATACAAAACCAGTAGAGATATAGGCTAGAGAAGAGACAATGAAAGAGATAAAAATTAGAAAATAATTATCAATTGTATTTAAGACTTTTAAAGGTATAATTTAAGACTAAGTCATTTTATTTAATTTTTCTGTGTAAAGATCTCATCTCAGTAAGGAAATGAATCACTGATTTCTTGTTAGCCAGACAGTACTCTATCTGAGCAACTGAAATAATTATATTTTCAATTTCATGTTATTATTTTAAGATAGCATATCATCCTGTTCACCATAACATTTTGCAAATGAAAATGTTTCCAGTTGACATATTAATCTATATCATATGTTGAAGTGGTACACTATATTCTTCTTCATCTATATTCACCATTCTGGTAGGTTGGACGGTCTGGGTCTCTCAACAATAACTATATTCTCCTTCAGATTTTAAATCCAAGTATGGCCTCCTCATTACTCTGCTTTTTTATTTAAAATACAGGATAGCATCATTCTGTTTGATGTGACTTTCCATGAATTGAAATGTTACCACAAATTTTTTGTAGGGTTCAGAGAAAATTTCAATTTCTGATCAGATCCAGTATCGGTTTAGCCTTATAGATCCCCGACATTCATCAAAGGCCATTGAACTTTAAGCGACACTCTGTAATACTGGTCAATTACATCAAGAATAATGGTTTCAATACTATTTCAATTTTATAACTGTTGTCTACAAACATAACATGCATTTATTTCCCTGTTTATTGTTACAAAATATTAAAAATATTCTCTAGCTTTCACTTGTAATCTAAATAAAAGAATCCTAAAATGCAAGTAGAGGTTTAGAAGATGGACAGCATCAGATTCAGTTATGTACTACAAAGTCATATAAAATGACCTTTTACTGAAAAAGGGTTATATAATCATTACTTTTTTATTTGTGTACAAATATAAAAACATTATATTTAGAAAAATAGGTTTTCTACTTTGATTTTATTAATTTTATTGATATCTTCTTCATAGTCATAAAACAGATTAATAGGAAGCAAATCATTCTAAAGTTTTATTTCAATCATGCCCCCAATGCAGCAACTAGCATTGGTAGATCGATTTTATTTTGTTCGAATTTATAAAAAACAAATGGAATTATTCACAGGGAATAAGGAATGAGTATATGCTACAATTTTGCAAATTTCTGTCAAGGGTGGATAATCTCCCAGCGATAACAGGGAAAGGGGGATTTACTTTTACAATTTTTTATTCATCATTTACCTAGTATATTTAGTAATTAATTATTAAAACTAATCAGAAATTCTTGCTTAATCATAAAACGTAGCAAACTGACCCTATAAAATTAAAGTTTATTTCATTTTTAGATATTTGTGTTGGGTTGCATTAAACTTTGTAAGGTGTATAGAATCACTGGAAATATCATACAACAGGGGGATACAATTTGTCTAATCACCTTTCCCTGGATTTGTCTTCTGGACTTCTGTGGTGACCTACAAAGTCAGTTTTACCACACAGCCCACAATGAGTTTGAACTGCACGAGGTTGAAATCAGGGTTATAATGATTTAAATTAACTGATTTAAGAAACAGAGAATCACTGATTAATTTTAAGATATCAATATTTGAAATTTTAATGGAAAATAAAATCATTTCTTTGACTTAAACAGCATTGTAAAAAAATTTGTTCTCTGTTGTCAGAATCTGAAAACTGAAGCTTCATAAGAACACAGCATCTGCTTTTGTTGGTACTGGTGCTCTGTATCATTTATCATGACGAAGAAGACACTTTATTTCCTTTGAAACTGATTGAATCTTTATAGGCTGTGTTCTAATAAACATTATTAGTTAACAGTTTCTCAAATAAATTCCAAATGGCTAATTTTTTAAAGACATTTATAGAATATAAAAAAGTATTAGAATCAAATGATACAACTAAATATTTTTCAATTTCTTTTAATTTTTGATTTGTGTTATGAGAAGGACATTATACGCAAATTAGACATTTCAGACTCTAAGTAATCTCTAAGCAATTAATAGGAAAATATGAAATAGATTTGGTGTCAAAATTTATTTTCTTGATGAAGCAAATGAATCATTGAGTTAAAAAAAATACTGCATTGTAAATTCGTAAATCTGACTTTGGTAAGTTACTATTATATACATATTGAAAAGAGTAATAAAGAAACTTTGAAATCAAATAAATTTGATTTAAATAAAAACCAAAGTTGGAACTATTATGAATAAAACACTAATCATGAATTATATTGGATTCAGCCATTTAACTGACCAAATGAAAATTTTCAACTCAATTCAATTCTTTCACTGTTCAAAGGGGGGAGGGTATTACTTTGTGATCTGATTAAATTTTTATTGTTGTTTTGAAAGTTTCAATTCTTTCACTGTTCAAAAAAAAAAAGGGGGGGGGGGTTGCTGTTGTTGAAACCCAGACCGTCCGACCTACCAGAAAGGTGTAAGGTAACTGTTTGGACGGTCGGAAAGTGCCACCCAATTTAGATCGGAACCCAGTGGGGGAGGCATCCACTGGGACCGTACCCTCCTTCCCCTACCACCAACCTCTCGGAAGGACTTTCGGACCCACATGTTTAACGTGATCGTACTCCGCATGAACACGGCGGCAGGGGGGGGGGGTCGAAAACCCAGACCATCCGTCTCGTCCGAAGACTTAGAGAAACCATTTGAATGGCCGGGCAGAGGGGGGGGGGGGGGGTGTAATACTTTGTGATCTGATTAAATTTTTATTGTTGTTTTGAAAGTTTCAAACTTTTATACAGATTCTTTTTCTTTTGTTATTATATTTAATGCAAAAATTTTGATTTTGGAAGTTTGACTTTATAGATTTCATGACTGGAAATTTAATTTTATCATCAAATTCGCTAATCGTTCCTTAAATTTTTTTTTTCAGTTACTGAATTTCACTTTATGTCAGTAAATAAAATAAAATAATTATAGATAAATATAAATAATTATAAATTCTGTGATTTAACAAAAAAGAAATTTTTCAGAAAATACTCAGGAAATTTCATTTCCAAGTTCCAGTAAGAACTCAACACTTTTGGCACGCCCAGTAGCGTCGCCCAAAAAAAATTCTTGTGTGTGTGTGGGGGGGGGGGGGGGGGGGGGAATAATTAAATATTTTGTTTTCCATTTCTCCATATATTATTTCTCCATATATTATTCAATGGGTTCCTGGGGATGTTATGACTTCCAAATCCACTTACTCCACCTGGTCCGCCTCATAATTTTATGGACCCATCGTATATTTTAATATAAATTATAGAACCGCAGTACTAAAATAAATATCGGTTCACTCGAATTTCTCATACATTCATCACTCGGAGTGTTTAAGTCCACTTGCATAATTAGTATCAAAATACAAAAGACAATTATTATTTTATCGGATTTCGTATGCAAGTAATTATTTTTTAGCCTTTCGTAAAAATAAAAGATAAAATTACTTTTTCAAATTAACATTTTTGTCATATCAATTAATTGGATGCATTTGGCTGATTTATGTTAATATAATATATAATCAGATATGTTTTAATAATCTTTGCATAACATAACGTAGTTTAAACTATCGTTTTTCCATAGTGGCGTTGCCAAAGATGGAGAGATGCCTCCCCCCCCCCCCCCCCCCCCCACACACACACACTCATTGAATTTCGAACAAATGATATTTGAGGAAATATGAAACAAAATTTTTGTTTTCCAACTTTTCCTTCAGAAATTATAGTTGCTTGCAATAGAAAACAATGTATGAAAAGCATAACTTTCGAATAACTTCTGTTCTAATAGTATAGAAATTACAAAATATTATATTCAGTTCTAGTCTTTTACATAAAATTTCGTATCTAAATAAAATTGCATAGCAAAAGAACGAATGCTATACAAGCATTCGTTCTTTCGTTCTTAACTTAGTATCTATACGTCACAACTCACAACACACACAGAGATGGATATCTTTATAAAAAAAGGGGTTCGAAGTGTGTTCATAGGGGTCTTTAGATATGCTTATCCGACAAAATCTCGAATTTAAAATTTCGGCAAAAGTATCTTCCCTCGTAAATGGAACTATCTAGATTCATGAGAATAATGTTGCCTAATACTGTATATGGAAAGTTAACATATTTGATGATATACTTATTATTTTTTTAATTTTACATAATGTTTTTTCATAAATTTATTTGAAAAACGTGCAATATTTCCAGAATGGTTCATTCTAAAGTTTGAAATGATTTTTTATTTAACATTATATTCAAGGGTCTGATTTTTTAATGATTATAACCACTTATTACAGAAATTATAACCACTATACTTCTCCAGCCACTGCCAAAACTGCCGCCGTGTTCATGCGGAGTACGATCACGTTAAACATGTGGGCCCGAAAGTCCTTCCGAGAGGTTGGTGGTAGGGGAAGGAGGGTACGGTCCCTGTGGATGCCTCCCCCACTGGGTTCTGGTCTAAATTGGGTGGCACTTCCCGACCGTCCAAACTGTTACCTTACACCTTTCTGGTAGGTCGGACGGTCTGGGTTTCAACAACAACCACTATACTTCGAAAACTAAGAGCTCAATCCAAACCCCAATTATATATAATTGTAGGACTTTCAAGAGCTACATATTCTTGCTTATTGTTCATAGTTCACTTTTAGTTTCTGAGATATAAGAATCAGAAACTTGGAAAACAAAAAATTTTCAATCTTCTTCAAGAAGATGATTACTCTGAAACTATAAGAGCTTTTTTCAAAAATAAATATAGATTTAGAAACAAAATTTCCAAATACATATTTTTATCACTTACTATCTATATCTCTTTTATAGTTCTGAAGATATTTCGAGTAAAATTAAGAAAAATGAAACTAGTACTCGCTCGGACAGATACTTTTAAAAGTTTTTCGGGGGAAAAAATTGAAATTATTTTGATATATTCATAGTCTGGACCTTATTTCCGACAAAACAAGCAAAATTATTTACATTTTACTTTCTCTGCAATACATCATATTGTATAGGAAAAGTATTGGAATCATGTCGAAAATAGCAACTCGAGTTTTCGACGGATCTACATAATACATGTTATGAAATCTCTAGAACACGAAAACACTATATTTAGCGTGACGTCTGTGTGTGAGTCTGTGCAGATTTTGTATCCACTCTAACTTAAAAACTAATTGACCGAATTTCATAAAATTTTATAGGTAAGTTACTTGTGGGGTACCCTGGTACTGATTAGATTTTGGTACAATTCTGAAAAACAAAACCTGTCTGTTTTTGAGAAAAGACCCGCAAAAAATATCTGTATCCACTCTGGCTTAAAAACTAATAAACCAAAATTTACCAAATTTAGTAGATAAGTCACGTGTGGGATACCCTGGTGCTGATTAGACAAAAGAACCTGCCTTTTTTTTGCGAAATGACCCGCAAAAATCGTCAAAATCAAAAATAAAAGATTACATATGCTCAAATAAATCAATTAAATGCTTGTTTTATACGTAATTTTTGACGATGAAAGAATAAGACATAAGACTAACCCCATTACTCTAAGACTAGCCGTTCTAGAGAAATTTTATTTTTTTCGCCTGTTCACCACTTCACTTTTGAAAATAAGTTTAGTTACCAATGAAAACGAAAAATTGAAGTGAAAGTCCAAATTCAACAATGTAAAATAATGTTGGGTGTTATTTTGTACAATTAAACTCGATTTAATAACTTAATTGAAGAAATAAAGAGAACGTGAATATGAGTCTGCATGGAAAGTCATGTGCTGCATCAGATTTTTTATCTATCCGGTTCAGCGGTATAAGCGCCCGAAGTGAAATGTTTACATTTTGCGTTACGATCCGTTTTCCCGCCACGGAAACCGCAAGCACAGATGTTATTCATATCAACATTTTTTTTTTCTCTGTCAATTGTTTCTGTGTAATGTAAAGCAATTTTCAATTATAGATCATTCCAAGTCATAACAGCTTTATGTGTTCCAAAGTTAGAACCATCGACTACAAATCAGGATGAATTAGACACCAATTTTGAATTATGTTGGATTCACTGAAGCAAAATCAAATACAAATTGTCAACTCAATTCGATCGTTCAACTGCAAAAAAGAAAAATCTGATATGGGCAGTACATGACTTTCCCTGCAGACTCAAATTCATTTTTTCTTTATTTCTTTAATAATTAATTAAATTAAGATTATTGCACAAAATAACACTCAATTTGCACTTTTAATTCAATTTTTGTTTTTATTTGGTAATTGGATGGACATTTTTCTAAAGGCCGCATAACAAAAATGCGAAAAATCTTAAATATCTCGAGAGCGGTTAGTGGTAATGGAGAGCGGTCATGGAGTTGGTTTTATTTTTTTCCCTCGTCAAAAATTACGTATAAAATAAGCATTTAATCGATACGTAGTTATAAGCACACGTAGTTATAAAATAAGCATTTAATCGATACATATATTTGAGTATACGTAGTTTTTATTTTTTTTTTATTTTGGCGAATTTTGTGGGCTATTTCGTGAAAAAGGGCAGGTTGTTCTTTTCCGAATCGTACCAAAATCTAATCAGCACCAGAGTATCCCACAAGTAACTTATCAACCACGTTTTGTGAAATTTGGTCAATTAGTATTTTAGCTAGAATAATGAGATTTTTGCGGACCATTTCGCAAAACAGGTGGGTTCTTTTTGAATTTGAAAATATCAATAATCCATTAATCAATCTTTTCTTATCTTTTATTTCATTATGCATTAAATTGAGTTTAATTGCAGAAAATAACATGGATACTTTTCTGATATTATATCCAATTTACAGTCTTAATTCATGTTCGTTTCCTTTGGGAACTTGATGAACTTTAAAGTTTTCAGCTCTTCAAAACTTATCAGTCTTATTCGTTGTGCTGTCAAAAGTGACATGAAAAGCAATTACTTAATATATTTTAGCAATTTTAGTCATTTATTTGAAAACACGTGCTACCCATATCAGATTTTTACTTTCCCTATAATACATGGTAATATATAAGTATTGGAATCGTGTCGAAAATCGATTTTTCGATGGATGTACGCGTTTCGTGCCCTCTAGAGCACGAGAAAACAATTTTTAGCGTGACGTTTGTGTGTGTGTGTGCCTGTCTATACCTGCGCGATGTAGGTACTGTAGCTAAAAAAACTATTCGACAAAATTACACAAAATTTGGTAGGTAAGTTACTTATGGGCTACTTGATTAGATTTTGCTACGATTAAAAAAAGGATAAACTGCTCTGTTTGCGAAATAGCCAGCAAAAATCGTCAAAATATGTAGTTCAAAATTAAATATGTTTAATTGTATTGATATGCATAATTATTTATACACAATTTTTGAAGTCAAAATAAATAAGACCAACCTCATTTTTTTTAGGACCAACCGTTCTCGAGATACTTATTTTTATTTATTATTTACAGGCCAGTAACGTTTTGTAATGTGATAAGTCGGAAAAATGCTCAATTTAATTGATTATGAAAGAAAAGGGAAAGAAAACATGAATGTGAGCTTGTAGGGAAAGTCATCTGCTGCCCACATTCGATTTTTTACTTCCTGAACTCGAATTAAACTTTTTTGAAGTGTGTCCGTGAGTCTGTGGAAACGATATCTCACGAACGAATGGAGTGTTTTGAACTTAATTCTGTACGATTATTACGAACTATGAATACTAGATTAATATAGATTTTAAACGCGATCAAACGTGCGAAAGACACCCACATTTTCGAATTAATTTTTGAAAAAATCATAAAAAAATCAAGACATTCGATAATGTTAAATAAATAATCACTTTATACGCAATTTTTTAATATATAAAAACGAATGGCACACACACTTAGAACGCTAGCTTGAACTGTTCTCAAGAAATTGCACGTTTTACAAATAAATTTATCTGTAAAATTGCATAAAATTAACTGTAGTAAGTATCGTCAAACGAAAAACTACACTACGAAAAATAATAAAATCACGGGGAATAAACTAATTTAAGTCTATGAGCTGGAACCTTGTTTAAAGTTACTTTGGCTGGAATTCGCTTTCTATTGCAGACGAACGCCCCCGTGACCTTGAATAAGGAATGCGGTGATGGGGAGGGGGATTTTACGATTTTTCTTTTCTGCCACAATGCTTCTACATGTACTGTGTTGTCTAAAACTAAAAGTCAAAACTGACGTCTCGTATGTCTCACTCATCCAGGATAAAAGAGAAATTTGAAAGTAGTACTATAATAATATGAATGGATGGCCAAAAGGTCTGTTTAGGACCCCTGTCTTCTGGGGATTATCTCCATTTTTAGTCATTAATAATTACTTACTAATAATTTCTATTTCTACCAAATGTATTTCATAGTTACGGTATTTAATTCTAAATTGTAATAGTTCTAATTTATGCAAGATGTAGGTCGTAGCAGGATTTTTTTCTAAGGGAAATTTCATGCTGCACACTATTAGCGACACGAGAAATGCCACTTTTAAAAATGACTATTAAAATTATTAATAAAATTAACTATAAAGACTAACTAATAGAATTACTTTTTATTTTGCGTTTTCACTAGCCCTACGGAAAAAGTAACACACGAAATAACAGATTCAGATTTTTTTTTTTTGTGGGATGGGGAAAGTTTTTTTTAATCTTGAGCTCGTTTTATCTTAGTTCAAGTAAGAATTAATAAAAATGAGACAATTTTACACAGAAGTATTTAAGACTGTAGCCTTTACTTAAATACACTGAGAAATAAACAAAATAAAAACTGCATAAATTAGTACCTATTATTATATTTTTTATACAGTAACTCCATTCCCGTGGGGGGGGGGGGGGCTTGCATATTCATCTACCACCTCCTTTGGCTAGATTAATACTGAGCTATGTATGTTCAAAAAATTCAACTAAACAACGAAATTGAAATCAATGCATATACTACAATGGACAAAACCCTACAATATAAATCAAAACGTTATTTCATCTAGTGTAAGACGATTTCGTTTTGAGAGGAGTGGACTGGAGCACCCTGGGCGACAATGAAATGATTTATACATTGTTTTAAAAAATAAATTAATCCAGATGCATTATACTTAGATATAATGCTTGTGGATAGCATTCTTTTAGTGTACAATTTGTCTGAAAATCAATATAGACCTCTTACAATCGCTGATTGATTGAGATAATTATATCAAAATTCACATGAATTCAGCAGCGTCTCCAGAAAAAAAAATGTGTGTGGAATAACCAAATATGTTGTTTCCCATTTCTCTGAATTTCCATGGATTCCTGGCGACGCCACTGTTTGACTCTCAATTTGTTCGAGATATATTATGCTCATAGACAGTGGTAGAACTTCACATTCTACCCTCTGCTGCCCACTAAAATTTAATTCTGAATCCATATCAGTCATCAACTACGCTCTATCTACAGCCGATTCTAAAAATAAAAAATAGACGTTTTAAGGAACGTTCTAAAAAGAATCAATGAGATTGATTAAATGTTTTAGACTGATAATCATCGAAGTATTATTACAGTACACAATGACGTGGTAATTTGAAGACACGCCATTCATATTTGTAGATGCGTTTAAAACCAAGCAAATTCCTACCAATTCAACTGTGAAAACTGTCATATATGACATACATAAAGAACAGAATCTTTTTAAATATAAAATTTCATGACGATATGTGAACTTGTTCTTGACTTTTTAGTTATCGACATAGGCGCCGAGTTTTCAAAATCTCATGGGGGGGGGGGGCACAATCCGATAAAGTTATATAAAAGATTCACAAAGTCGATAAAGATTTAAACGTACAAGGCCGCCTTGAAGAAAGCAAGCATATGTCAATTAGGTGTCTACAATTGATTCGAGGTCATTTTAAGCCCCTTCTTCAGGCCAAAAGAACAGTATGCGCCCTTAACAACCGCCAAGAACGAACTGCCCAACGAACGGTAGTAGTGGTTGTTAAGAGCGCATACTGTTATTTTGGCCTGAAAAAGGAGGGATTATAATGCCATCGAAGCAAATGTAGTCACCTAACTGACATATATATGCTTTCCTCAAGGAAGTTTTGTAAGTTATTGTCTTACAAGCGGCAGTTTTGGAGTGAGATAACCGAGTGGTTAAGTCACGGGGATTGTACACGGAGGACCCGAGCGAGTTCGATTTCCGACTTGCCTAAACTGCCACGTTAAATTTGTGGGTTTGAAAGTCCTTCCGAACGGTTGGTAGCAAAGGAAGGAGGATCGGTCCCTGTGGATGTCGCCCCCACTGGGTTCCAGTCTAAATTAGATGGCATTATCTCGGCGGTCTAAACAGATATCTTACACCTTCGGGTAGGTCGGACGGGCTGGGTCGAAAGAAAGATATCAGCAGTTTTATTTGTTGTACGATAAATATTTTTAATCTTTTTAGGCCTATTTATGTTTGTAAGCTAAGAGTTGATTAGGAAAATCCATATAGTTACTATGCATCAGTATTATAATACATAATAATTACAATGGATTTTAATCTAAGAATTAACTAGTAGTAAAGCTGTTAATTAATCAAAAAAAAAAAAAAAATCTGAAAGTTAATACAAGTTAACGCTTAACATCAACTCTTAACTATCTATCAGTTGATTTTGACACAATAAATTAAGACAATGAACCCAGCAATAATACAAAAGTATCCAAATACTATTGTCTATATTTAAATATTTTTAAATTAAATATGTAAATAAATTGATTATCACTATAACCACACATTCAGCTAAATTAAAAAATCTTTAAAACAAAGCAATTTATAAAAAAAATCACATAAATAAAATTTTTGGCAAAATTTGGATGACATGTTGGTTGACATTTCTCATCACAACTAAAACTTTAATATTTTTATCAGGGGTGTGTGCTGAGTATACTTAGTGTGTGTGGTGGTGGTAGACGCTCCCTCTGGCCCTTGCCTGACTATGGTGCTGTGCCAAACGGACGGTGCTCACCAGGAATAAAGCTACCCGCGGGGTTTGCAACTTCAAGCGGAATGGATACCACCTGTAAAGACAGCACTGGTATATAGAATCCAAGATTAATTACAGATAAGATCTCTTTAAAGGTCGACAAAATAAGTCATCTTTACTTCGTGGTAATCATTTATAGTTATTACTGGAGAGAAACAGCTATTTTTTGGAAATGTCAATAACATGACTGTAAATATTCCATTTCTCTTTGAATTAGGTGGTCAGTCGAAAAAGTTCTGGTAACCAGATGTTTTTGTCATTAGCGTAAACATGTTTCCTGGGGGTAAAGATGAGCTTCGTTTGTGTGCAAGATAGTTTAGGGAGCTATGGTAAAGAAGATGTGAACAAGACTGAACTGAAATGTGACATTTACGTTGATAGGATTTTCTTTCAATTATTTTTATGTTTAAAAAATTCCATTTTTTAGTATTTAGTAAAATGTGAAGTTAGAAAATTTTTTAAATTTCCCAGAGGGACAAAGCTCCCTCTGGAAAAGTTCAGCGGGGGCTGGTGCCCCCCCCCCTCCCCGTAGTCGGCGCCTATCGCCTATGGTTATAGAGTCCACATTCACTAACAAGGACGTTTTCGGAAAATTTCACAGAAAGCAGTCCTGACCTCCATATAGGAGGAACATAAAATAAAATATATCCTATTACTTTTTAAGTTTTCAAACTATAATAGAGAAAATATTAAGACTGAAAACACTTCATTGAAAGCAACATACAGTAAAAAATTATGATGCTTTTAACGAAGTTTTTTAGTTTTATTACTTTAACAGCAATTTGGGCTGTACGTAGAGAAAATATTCATGAATTATTATTTTAGCATTGGTAATTTTGATGAAAAACACGACCTGAACATATTAAACACTTTTGATAATATGCCCATCATGTGAAAGTTGCAAGATGTGAAAAGCACGATTACTTAAGAAATATGTATTCAATTTTATTTATAGATACTTTCTATATATAGATTCATGAGACTGATGTTGCATATTAAAGGTTAACATATTTGGCGATACTTATTACTTTTTTAATTTTATATATATATTTTTATATAAATTTATTTGAAAAACGTGCTAATCTAGATAACGGTTCATGCTAGCGTTCTAAAGTTTGAAATGATTTTTTAATAAACAATATTCAAAGGTCTAATTTTTTAAGGATTTTTTCAAAAAAAATTTCCGAAAATCGTGCAATCTCTAGAGCGGATCATATTAGTATTCGAAAGTTTGTATATCATTCTTTTTTCAATGAATAATCAAGTTTCAATTCAGGTTTTTCTTTTTATCATAATGAAAAGTGCTGATTTTTTCAGAACTTGTGAGTGTGTGTGTGGGGGGTCTTCCGAAAATTTGTTCACGTTTAAAATAAATACGATAGCATTCACTGATTATAACATTCGTGACAACTTTATTTTGAAACGTTTCATTCGATCGTGAGATGTCGCGTCAATACAGACTCACGAACATAAACACATACGCACACAGACATCACGCCAAAAGCGTTCGATTCGAGTTCAGAGATACTTGAAACTTGGAACAGAAGTTGTCGAGATATTAATAAGAAAAGAACTTCTTAGACAGATAGCATTATGCAGACCATATTTTTACCGCAAATTTATTTGAAAAAAAAAAAAAATAATTTTTTTTTGCAATTAAACCCAAGAGTTTATACAGCAGACAATTTTTATCAAATCCTTTGCGATTTAAATAATTAAGAAAAGTATATAAAAATAAATTTTATCGCAATTGCATGCTTGACTGGACTGCATCACTTACAGCTTTCGAAAGGCAACTGGGATTTTTGATATTTTCAATTTAAGTCATCAGTTTTATTTTGGTGAAGATTTTTCAAACTCATGTATGAAGTTTAGCCAAATGTTGAAACAGAATAAAAATGGAAAGGGTTAATACTATTTTAGCGCTTTCATTTTGGCATATGTTGATCCAATTTCAAAGCACTTTTCTTTTATCTCAGGATATATTGATCACATTTGATATTTTTTTATAAATTTGTTACTTTCCCTGCAATACATGATAATGTATAGGGAAAGTATTGGAATCATGTCGAAAATCGGAATTCGAGTTTTCGACGGATTTACACGTTTTGAGACCTTTAGAATACGAACAAACTATTTTTAACGTGACATCTGTGTGTGTGTCTCTCTGTGCAATGTATGCATCCACTCTAACTCAAAAACTAATGGACCGAATTTCATAAAATTTGACAGGTAAGTCACTTGGATGTGACCCTGGTGCTGATTAGTTTTTGGTACAATTCGTAAAAACAGAACTCACTTTTTTTTTGCGAAATATCTCGTAAAAATTTCTTTTATCCGCTCTAGCTAAGATACTAATTTACCAAATTTCACAAAAATTGGTAGATAAGTTATTTGTTAGATACTCTGGTGCTGATTAGAATTTGGTTCCATTTGGAAAAGAACTCGCCTTTTTATACGAAATGGCCCGCAAAAACTTCATGTATCCACCCTAGTTAAAGTACTAATTAACCAAATTTCACAATATTTGGTAGATAAGTTACTTGTAGGACATTCTGGTGCTGATTCGATTTTGGTACGATTTGGGAAATAACAACCTGCCTTTTTTTTACGAAATGGCACGCAAAAATCTAAAAAAAAAAAAAAAAGACTACGTATGCTGAAATGTATCAATTAAATTCTTGTTTTATACGCAATTTTTGATGAGGAAAAGAATATAACACACTCATTATACTCTTTCCCGGCCGTCCAAACTGTTGCTTGAGTCCATAGGATGAGTCGGACAGCCTGGGTCTTCAACACTCCATTATACTTTAGGACTAACCATTCTGGAGATATTTGAGATTTCTTGCATTTTTGTTACGCCGCTATCGGGAAAAATGTCCAATTACCAAATAAAAACAAAAATTGAATTAAAAATGCAAATTTAGTGTTATTTGGTGCAATTAAACTCAATCTAATGAATTATTAAAGAAATAAAAAAAATATAAATTTAAGTCTGCAGAGAAAGTCATGTGCTGCCCACATCAGATTTTTTTACATTTGGACCAGGATGTTTCTTTCATTCTTCAGATCTGTCTGTGAAGATAATTTTGGATAGCGAGTACTGACAGCTCGTGACTTCAGGAATGGATGAAGCAGATTCAGTGGTAGGACGGGATTACACCTACTCCTTGACAAAGAACATCATCAAAACACATCGCGCTACTGACACAAACGTTGTTAATTTCCATTTTAGGTTTAGAGCACCTTCGGGTGTTGATAATATATATTTAAGATTAGATAATATATATTTAGATAATTATAATCGGGTCAGTAATATATATTTATTTTGTAAATATATATAAAATCAAATAGAACAAACTAATACTTTCACAAATAAGGGTTTTTCTTCTCATAAGACCTGATTTAAATCATTGATATATAAAAAAAAAAAAAAATCGACTTAAATTGTGATTTTAATCATGATTTAAATTAATAAATCCTGCTTCTAATTTATAAATGAAAATTAAAGAATAAGAGGTGAAATCTGCTTAATTGGAAAATCTGAATATCTTAAATGAATGTCTCATATTTTTAAAAACTCAGTTCCACAAAAAACCTATTTCTAATGAAAAATTACATAAGAAATGATTATTTATGTAACAATATTGAATATTTTTATTTTTTTTTAAAATTCGTTCGAAAATTCGGGAATGTTTAGAACATTCGATTTCATTTAAAATCAATAGGTTTTCAGTATTCGCCGATTGTAATTTTTGTACCAAATTCATTCAAAACGCTCCATTCGCTCATGAGATATCATCTCCACAGACTCACATACACATCACCTCAAAACCGATCGTTTCGAGTTCAGAGATGCTTGAAAAGTGCTCTTCCATCGAAAACTTTAATTCAAATTTTTGATCCAGTCACAATATTTTCCCTATATATTATACTATATATATATGAGGATGGTAAAAAACAGTCCCTTCTTCTGGCTTAGTTATGAATATCAAAGAAATGTTGTAGCATGGGTAGAAATTGCATGGGCATTTTCTTTTGGTTCTATATATAGAATATCTTCTGACATGGGTAGACGGAGAGATAGATATTAGTCTCTTCTGAAAATCCCAATTAGAACTAGAGAAAAACAAAAAGGAGTCTTTGCTACTGTCTGTGATAGATATATGACTGTGTATTGAACAGGGCTGTGGAGTTGCTACCTCAAACCTTCAACTCCAACTGCAATTTTTAATATCAATATTTTTTAATTGGTAAACATTTGATGTTCTTTGATTTATCACTTGAAAATTATTTAAAAAACTATTAAAAAATTAAATATTTAAAAATAAAATTATTTTTAAATAGTTTATATAATTTAGAAGTTGGAATTGGTATATTTTTACCAACTCCAACTCCACAGCCCTGGTGTTGAATAAAATTGAAATTAACTGTAAATGGCATGCATGGTACAATTAAAAAGCTTAGTAATAATATGTTTCAAAATGAAAAAAAAAATTAAATAGCAGCTCTAAATAGTAAAGATGAGTAAAACTAGTGATTTTAAAATCACACCAATAAAATTTAAATCCTTAGTATTATTAATTTTCTCTCAATATTTACAAAGTTATACATTTAGGATATAAAAAAAATTAATTTTGTGTGAAAAAACTGAGTAGGACATTTTTAAATCCAAGATTATTTGATCTTTAGCTTAAATTATGTGGTAGACAAGAGACAGCTGGGGCTAGTATTTAGTTAATAAATTTTAGTTTTGTACTTGTGGTCACTAATATATAGTGGTTGACAAGATAGAATTACAAATCCTAATTAACCACATAGGACAATACTTATTTCATAAATGCTGGTATTTTTTATAAATATTAAATCATCCTAAGGTGATTGTGAGAGTGATGTTTAATGTGGTTCTCAAAACATTCTATATTTTTTTAGTGATATATGGACCAAAATGTTTCCTCACCACTGCTATACACCGTGGGGGGAAAGACGAGAGGGGCTCTTGCTCACTTTTATGAAACCTGTTTTAAATACCATTATGCATTTAAAATATATATCTTTTCCCACTGATTGGTGCATAAAGTGGCTACTATACACCAGTCCAGGTAAAGCTATATATACATACGTACCTAAAGAATCACAATTTTATGCTATATAGTGCTTTACCAACTAAGTTATTCAGAAGAATAAGTATATTTTGTGGGTAGGTCATATATGATGACCAATTGAGTCAGTATTATTACACTCTAATATATAACTGAAGTGAGGAGTGGCTAATATGACTCTTTGCAAGCTATTACTTCCTCTCTTTCTATGAGCGGAAACAATTTGCATGGTAAAAGGTAAATTTGTAATCAATGTAGATATTTTTGTAGGAGGTTTTAGTCAATATAACAATGTTCTATGCTTCCATGCACAGTCGTAACATATGGAAGTATTGGCTCATATTAGTGGTGGATTTCTTGACTGATTAAGTGGTCACAGCCACTATTGAAAAGGCTCAAATCTTTTATGCAAAATGTGTAATATAAAAACTTTCCGCAGTCATTTAACATTTTTAGGAAAATTCTGTGAGAACAAACTCTTGCAAAAATAAGTACAACTTGACACTTTTTTTGTAATTGAGTAAAAAGAAAATTAAAGTTTGAAGGTTTTAACATAACAATTGTATTAACACAAAATCATTACACAATATGTACACAATGTTAGTTTTTTAAAAAGTCAGATGTAAAGTGAAAATATCTATCATTTTTTATTAATAATAATCAGTAAAAGGAAGTAGTCAATAAATACTCTTGTAATATTTTATTCAAAAACATGAGTATTTATCAATCCTATTGATTTTTACATCTATTTTGTAATTTACCCCTACATAGCCTAATATGTGTTAACCATGTAGGGTTTCCCTGAGATTTTATGAAACATTTCAGGGATGTCCCTAAACAAAAATAATCGGCAGTTGCTCAAGTCCCATATAGCCGAAAAGGTTTTGTGTCAATAACATCTCTCTTTGTGAGTAGTTTGTCTTCTTTAGATATTTTCAAAACAGTTCCAAATATTAAAATCAGAACAAATTTTTCAAAATATTAAAATATCGAAGTTAACTATTTTGTCTTCTTTAGATATTTTCAAAACAGTTAAAAATATTAAAATTAGAACCATTTTTCCAAAATATTAAAATATCAAAGTTAACTACTTTTTCAAAATATACTAAAATATCGAAATTATAACCACATTTTAGAAACTAAAAACCTAATTTGATATCAAATTAACTATATATCTTTGTAGGACTACAAGTCACTTCTTATAGTTCATGGTTAAAACTTTTAGTTTTCAAGATATAAGTATTACAAACTTGAAAAATGAAAAATTTTCAATCTTTTTGAATTTAACAAGCTGATTCCTTGAACACTAGAAAAGCTTTATAAAAATAAATTATTAATATAAAATCTGGATTTCATACTGAAAATTTTTGTCCTTTACAATTTATATCTATGTTTTATAGTTTAGAAGATATTTTGAGTAAAAGTAAGCAAGCAAAGTAAGGCAAAGACTTTTTAGTTTTTTGAAAAAAAAAGTTTGAAATATTAAAATTAATTTTATATATTCATAAATAGAATCATATTTCCTACAAAGCTATTTTACTTTATCTATTAGGTTCAGAAATATACACTCTGATTTCAGCCAGAGATGCCTCAACCATAATGTTATTCACATAAGAAAGTTTGGACTCGCTGGTTTAGAGTAAGAGTTGTGTAGGTACCGCATAACAAATAATCAAAATAGTGAGGCAATTGTTAGCATAACTAGGGTTTTGGCACCCTGGAGCAAAAAACTTCAAGGTGCCCTTTCCCAAATATGAATATAGTCTTTGGTTCTTAAGCTAAAAATATATTCATCACCAGAGACATCAAAGGAGAAGAATGCACCCTGGAATGATTGTTCTATCCTGCTCCACAATGATATGCTACTGAAAGCAATATATGTTGTCAGAAAATACCATGTTAATGTTTATAAATTTAAGTTTTTCTTCTTGTGTTAGTTTACTTGATAAAATATACAAATGGCACCGAAAACAATTTTTGTTTCCCTTACCCCCCCCCCCCCCCCTCCCTTCTTTATTATCTAGAAACTAAAATAAATTATAGATCAGAAAAATCCCATTGTTAAGATGCAATATGATGACATAAGAATGACAATCGTTAGTCTGGCTGCTAGTAGATACAAATAGAATTTGTACAGCCTTACTGCCAGGAAAAAGTATAAGATTGTATTGGTAAAACTGAGTGATTGTCAAGGTTGTAAGTTAGTTTTCAGAGAACCAAATTTTGTATCGCCAGCATACAATTTGAAAGGTTTGAGAAAGATCATTTATGGAAATTTTAAAATTATGATTATCTAAAAAAAATCTGTTTTATAAATACTTGATTAACTTGGCATTTGGAGAGCTATGTAACTGAGTTTTAAAGAATTAGTAGTTAGTTTTAACTTAAATACTGGCATAGAATGCAATCTTTTGCAAGGATTGAATTTGAAAATATCTACCATTCTAGATGTTTTTAAATTGTAAAAGAATCTGTACAAAAAGAAGTTATTTGTTATTTGTAATAAAAAACAAAATAAGAAAACAAAATTAAAGGGTAAGTATTATTATAATTAATACACTTAAACACACAACTCCATTAGCTTCTGATGCAACAATATAATAAAGACTGTACATTTAAACCTTAAAAAATATCAATAAAGTGTGCTATATTATAGTGCACATTATGCTGAACGAATGGTTAATTTATAACCATGGATGCCCATAATAAGACAGTTTTATTGTCCAAGAATACAGTTAAAAATATCGATAACATCAGTATTTACATATTTTCTATAGTTAACAATGATAATTTAATTATAATATTCCGGTAGAGTAACTTGTTTATGATTTAATTTTAGCCCAAAAATGTTTGTGTCACCCTATCAGTCACATGATTCAAAGGATCACTCAGATGGATTTACCAACATACAAAGTACATAATTGCCTTCAAGTGGTCTTTAATTTCAGTTTACAACATCTGAAAATAAAGTATGGTACTTTCATACATTGCAAACCCAAGAGAAAAATATTTTTCGGTAGATCACAAAAGGATTTTTAAATCATTATCAATTGTGTTTTTAATATTTAAGTGTATTACTATTTCTGACTGCAGCTGTTATTTCATGCACAGGGTGAGTTTTTCAAAATGATTAGCAACAAAATTGCTTTTGCATGATGTCACTCAATTTCATTTTGGAAGTTTAGCCATATTTTAATTTTAAAACAATTATTTTATATTTGGAATTTAGAAAAATAAAGTTAGAAGTTAACTCTGTACTATCTGGGTTATAAAAATAAATGTCTGATCCGGTAGCTAAATACAGTTCTAGTATTGGAAACAAATTGTGTTAGCGCACTGAAAGCTAATAATGTCTGATTTCAGTTTCTATGCGGATATAGACAGAAACTGGAGAAAGACTAAAATGCCACATAGTTGTTGAACAGTGTCTTATCAATGTCTATAGATGGGTGTACACACAGAAAAACATTAAATACATTTGAATAATTTTTTGTAATTTAGAAATTTTATAAAGAATTTAAAGAAACTTTTTAAGTTTATAATTATTATATATATATATATTTAATCTCTTAAAATGCAAAAATTATCCAATTCTACTATTGATAATATATAATTATGAATTTCATAATTTGATATTTTGCAGGGGAACAGCAACCCGGGCTGTAAATCTATAAATTATAAAAATTCTACTTAAATTATATATAAACAGCCTAAAAGCAGATTATATACTGAATCAAAAATATATTTTAAAACAAATTTTATTTTTAGATGGATTCTGGAATAAGAAAGTAAACATGACAATTGACACTTAAATGTTAAAATTCATCGGCGAATAACTATGTAACTAAATAAAAGTGTTTTAAAACTTCAAATTGGATATAACACACAAATATCCATTTTTGTATTTTGTATAAGATCGCATGTTGTTCAGACTCATCTTAAAATAAATAATATCCATTATTTTAAATCATTTGTAACATACATCGAGTGTATCGGATACATTTACTTGTGTCAGAAGTGAAAAAGTTGGCACAAAAAAAGGTAAACAGAGAAATCAATATAGCTAATGAAAAAACAGAGCCTTTAGTGTCAAATTGCATATTATATTGAACAAGACTAACTTCTAATTGAATGTGAGGTAAAATAGTTTATATGACTCTATGTCGGGCAAATGTTCACATACAGATGATGATGGTGCGGACGTACTTTGTTTAAAAAAGAAAGCACCTAAGAATTTTAACTTTCAGAAGAAAGGATAAAAAAATCATTTCTACAATTGTACAAGTACCACTCTATATTTTCTTTTGGTTCATTAATATTAGCTAATGATGATTATAACATAATGTCTCAATGTGCAATTCGAAATTATATTTATATGATTAAGCAATATTTGGAATTTGAGAAATTTCGTACTTCTGTTACCATGATACAGTTCCAATTTTTTGACACTTTATTAAAAATTTTTTACAAACTAGTTTGAAAATATAACAAACTCCTCCTCCTTTATGTTCTCTATTTTTTGCAGAATTTTTATATCTGTAGTTTAGTTATGTATACCATACGTGAGGGATTTCCCCGGACAGTCCAAGTTTTGAAGGTGCGTCTTGGTGTCCAGTCTAGGGTAAGCAATCAATCACACAAAAAAACAACCAAAAAGCAATCAATCATGCAAAAAAAACAACCATAAAACAATCAATCAATATTTAAAAAAAAAAAAATCAACTAAAAATATTTTATATTTATATCACTGTCAAAATGCAATTTGTTAGAACTTCCAAATTTAGTATTACTGATGATAATGAGGTTGATGATCCACAGCCAGGATCCAGTGAATAAATGGGGTGGACCCAGGAAATAAATGAATTACAGAACAACTTTGATTTGTGTAGCTTCCTGTTTCAATAAAAAGTGGTATTGTGTTATGGAAAATTTGTACAAAGTATTTTAATTTTACCTTGTGACTAGTACCCTATTCTGTATTCTAAATATTATTTATACATTCTTTAGGCGAGGCTAGCAGGGGAGGATCCATGGGTGGGGGATAGGGGAAATTTCTCCCCCCCCCCCAATCAGTCAATTAACATTATGTTGGTAGTGGCAGCAACAATCATCATCACCATTGTTGATTTGGCAATACAAGTTCCTAACCAAAATTTCTCTCTGGATTTGCCCCTGAGACTAAGGTTTCACCATAGGGAAGAGGGTGCTGCATGCACAGTTAGAATAAGAGGCAATTGCTAGCAAAAAGGAAATGTTACAATGCAATATCCATGTAGTGGAGTGTTACCCCTCCTCCCCATCCATGTTCACACCTCTGTATATTTTCACTTTTTAAAAAGTGTCCTGGGTTGAGCTTCCAAAATTATGATAAGCCTAAGTTTAGCTGAATTTGCAATAAAAAAATCATATGCTGAATACCATGTCCAAAAAATGTTCTTTAGTTACCACATTTTAAATTTGAAAATTTAATAAAACTACCAATTAAAAAAAATCAATTTTGTATGATTTTATAAGAAGCATATAGGTTCACTATTCAGTCTTCTGAATAACCATTAATTTTATTCGTTAAAATTTTGATTACACTGGTTCAGTTCGACAAATTTATCTTCTGTTACTGCCAGAATCCATATTTATAGAATTCATATTTCAAGAATATAATGTCTTACATAAGGCTAAATAAATTGCTTGATACAATGATTAATGCTGGAATGTTAAATCCTCATGAGTCATGGCAATGTAGCATCAAACTTTTTCATATATTTGGTTTAATATAATGTAAAAATGCATTAAAATGCTTTCAATGGTGATAGCGGGATTCTGAAAAAAGTGATGCACATGTTTTTGATTAATGTTTATTATGAATATTATCCAACAAGGTTCAATCCTTAGCTAAAATGGCATTTGGAAACTGCACACATTGATTACTGAGGACATAGGAGTAATTTTCGATTATAGCAATTACTTTTCTTTTAATTTGTTAACCAGTTGCTTTAATTTGAATTCTTTAATTAGTTGCTTTAGGGTCAATGTGGGTAATTGTGAATGCATTTGAGGTATTTGGCGGAAAATGTCAATTTATTACTAAACAGAAAGACCTACTAAAAATTGGATTAGTAATATGAAATTCTATATATTTCAAGCTGTATATTAGATATTAAATGTTTTCCTCCTGCCTTTAATAATAGAGTTATTTGGCATTCATAATTACCCAGACAGCGGTCATAATTGCCCATCATTTTAGGGTAAATGTGAATGCCATCGGGAAAATTACGAAATTACTAAACAAGCTAGGACTGCAGAGGTGGGTATTGGTGAAGAAAGAATAATTCATGCTGTTAAAATATTTAACCAATGCAGTCAAGTTACTATAAGCCAATTTTTTATTCATAAATATTTTCAAAATCTTAAGATAAACGGTAAGAATGTGCACCACTATCTTTCTATTATTTATAACTTAGAATATCAGTATTCCATAAAACACGATTTTGGGAATGCCGACCTACAAACTTTCCAATGTTTTCGTGCAATAGTACCTATTATTAAAAAGAAAATAGTATATTGCAGTCTTTGTTATCATATGTCTGCAACATGAATTTAATTTTAATGTATTTACTGATAAGGTGCATATCTTAAGAGAAATTTTCTAGCAGCTTACATCAAATACAGAAAAAAAAAATTCACTTTGTATTGTCAACTGACAGGTGAACTAACTAAACCTAATAAATAAGCAGTAGCATTGTAAGAATTAAAATGTTAATCTTTATATATAGACATAAATTGGAATAGTGGAGTTGTGCTACAAATGTATTAAATATAATACTTACCCTTATTTACATTTAAAAAAAAAATTTCAAAGAATAAAACCGCTTTTACTCGCGTTAACAGCTAGGGTTGCTGTGCTACTGGCCTTACGCCAATATTGCCGAGCATTGGCTGCACAAATGGCCGAAAGTTCGCCAACCACTGCAAATCGCATTATCATATAAACGGGCAAATTACTGAACAAAACACAATTATATTGGATTTACATGATTAAGCTAAACCCCTATTTTCTCCAGTGGTCAGAAAATGTAAAATATTCGGTGTAGGAAATAAGAAAACGGCTTTTAAAGTACTCCGATCGCTGTCCGACGCTTCTATAGCGCCATCTATTTCACAGCTGTAAAACTAAAACTTTATAATTTTGTTTGAGTATTTTATTTATAGATAATTAATTAATTGATATTATACGAATTTTCTGACCACACAAGAAACTACATATATCATTCTATCACTCGTACAAATTCCAAAAGGATTTGCACAGCCGTTCTTTTGCGGTTATGATAATAGGAATGGCCTATACTTTAACATGGGTGGAAAACGACCGAAAACCGCCTTAACAGGCTCCTGGTTCAACTGCCTAGGCGTGCGCCTCCTCCTGCGCCTCTGTGCTTTGGTGAGTATACCCTGCGTCACAGCCGTGGTTTCAGTGTGTCGGTCACCAAAGTTCGCGACTCCACTTCCTTCCACAGCCGGACTGCAGGCTTCCTCCTTTTTTCCATGATCCAACCCCAGAGGGGTTGTTTCAATGGTTGATTGGGAAACATCCGAAGATGTGCCCAATCCTTTCAACACTTCCTCATCTACATCGTCGCAACACGGAGAATCAGGAAAACTCGAAAGAGCCCAATCTGATTTCTCCATGCTGTAACCATAAGATAGGAAAAGGAACCACGGATTACTTCCAGTTCGATCGAGGCCCCCGCTAGGCCTCGTCTCCCCACACTTTTCTAACGTGAAAAGTGTAACCGCCGGAGTCATTCGCAAAGCTAGATGATAAGGAGCGGGTCATAACGTGCACCAGGTACACAGGGCCCAGGGATCAGCAAGGATCCAAGGGGGATTTCTCGATATGAAACGCTCCCCACCATCCAACCAACGCAACCAAGGGACTCGACCTCTGGAACCGTTTACTGCAAACGTTTCTTGAAAGCAATACTACAGATGCACGCCGCTTCGCCCTTTTCGCCACACAACCACCTGGTCCCGTTCCCGAGCCCAAACGGTATACCTTACAGCAGAGGCCGAAGAGTGGTACTAAGGCCCATAAGGTAGAAGTGAAGTTTACTAGGGGCTTGGCATTGATGCAATCTGCAGCTAGAAGAAAAAGTTTGCTCGGGTACCTCGGGATAGCAACACCCGTGTCCACAAAAGAAATGGATCCCTGAGGATTTTACAGAGTGGGACTGGTGTCTCACTTCCAACCCCCAACCTGGAGGACCAGGATGTCTTATTTAGTCGGGAGCCTCACCTTTGACCTGTCCGGCATGGGAGACCCTACCAGTAGCAAAAAGCTACCGCCGGCATAGCTCTCAGGATCATTGGAACACACAAGCCTTGGAACACACATATCCTTCCAGTGCGAACATGACCACATTTGGCCCTGTCATATTGATTATTTCACCTTTCTTGTATGCAAAGTAAAATTTCTTGATATATAAACTTTTTTATATAATTGTATAAAATTATAACTTCCCCTAAAAAATTCAAATTCAAGATTTTGACCAATAAGCATGTTTTTAGACATAAACTTTAGTTTCAACACTTAAAATCTTAAAACCATGGAGGTACAAGTAATTTAACTCTATGCTTAAAACTTCATCGAAAAAATCGTATTCTTCTCTGTGTAAAACCAATGAATGTTTCATTCATATCAGCTATATTGCAGACTCCATGAGCTAAATAATTTTGCGTTAAAAAAATGCAGCAATTCTTATATACAACTCATTCTACATCATTCGGTGTTTACATTTTCCATAAGTGAAAATTAGGCTTCATTGTAAAAATAATCAGAGTTTGATGATCATTTAAAATCAAATATATTGTAATTTCGTTGTTTCAGTATGTAGATGCACAGAATTTAAGCAAAAATAAAGATGTCTTAGGACAGATATGACACTAAATATGAATTAAAAATAACTTTAAAAATCAAGATTTTGACACAAGATGGATGCCATATTTTATTTTGAAGTGAGTCACGTGATATCTTCATATAATAGTTACGTGATCTCTTCATATAAAGGGTGTAATTATTATTTTAATTTTTATAACACTTTACAACATTGTTGAAAAATTTTTGACTTTGTTCATTTATTCTGTCTGTCTGTCTGTCCGTTAGCATGATAATTGCCGTAAAAATGACTTTTTCAAAATGAAATTTTAGTATGTTTTTCAGACGGCTGAGAGACCTATGAAAATATAAATGAATGATATCACCCAATTAGTTTTAGATTGAACCCTGGTTGAAAAATGAAATACATTGTATTCTATGGGACCTAATTTTTCAAACATTTTTTAAGCGAATTTAAAATTAACAAATTGCTTCAAAAGTTTTAGGAAATATTCAAGTTATCCCATAAAATATATGAAAAACATTTCAGTAAAATATGTTAGGTAGTTTTTTAAATAAAAATTATTTAATATAGGGAGAAAAACAAATTCAATTAAATTCTGACTCTTGCTATATCCTCCAGAAAGAAAAAAGTGATATATTTTATAATAAATATCTTTCCAAGAGTTTAATTACTTTATATATAAGAGAGGTTTCACATTTTAAAATAAATATGGTAGATAACAATTTTTCAATTTTTTTTAAATTTTATATAACTCTTTATGATTGATGGTCGTCTGTCTGTCTGTCATTTTATACTTACATGATGGCATTTTTAATGCACTTTCCTACGTCCCAGAGTGTTGGAAATTCGGTACACAGCTTAAATTTGTAAAACATTTTATTCTGCAAAAATTTGGTGGATCCTCAAATATAGATCCTGCATTTTTTTCGAAATGGCCTGCAAATAATCCCCGTTCACTTCCATGAATCATTGTTAAAAATTTTGATGTAGGCAGCACATGACTTTCCCTGCAGACTTATATTCACATTCTCTTTATTTCTTCAATAATAATTTGAGTTTATCTGCACAAAATAACACCCATAAGTATTTTAAATGACACTGAATTTGCACGTTAAACTTAAATTTGGTTCTCATTCGATTGCTGGACTTATTGTCAAAGGTGGCATAGAAAAAATGCAAAAAATTTAAAATATCTCAAGAACGGCTAGTCCTAGAGTAATGGGATTAGTCCTATTCCTTTTGTTGTCCAAAATAACGTATAAAATAATTATTTAATTGATATAATTGAGCACACATAGTCTTTTATTTTTAGATTTAACGATTTTTGCAGGCCATTTCGCAAAAACAGGCCGTTCTCTTTTCCCGAATCGTACCAAAATAACCTACAAGTGATTTATATACCAAATTTTGTTAAATTCAATCCATTAGTTTTTAGCTGGAGTGGATAAAGGCAAGTTTTGCCGGCAAATTCGCAAAGTAGGCAGATCCTTTTATTATGAATCGTACTAAAATCTAATAAACATCAGGGTTTCCCACAAAAAACTTACCAAATTTTATTGAATTCGGTCCATTATGTTTTTAGTTAGAATAGATACAACATCCTCTAAGATACACAGAAACACACACTGATACACCCTTACACACACAGACGTCTCTCTAAAAATAGTTTTTTCGTGTTCTAGAAGTCCCAAAACGTGTAGATCCTTTGAAAACTCGAGTGCCGATCTTCGGCACGATTCCAATACTTTGAATACATACACACACACACACATATTATCTGTGTATCTAAATTCTGTGGCTACGCAATTACAATAGTTATGGTTTTAAATGATCCCTAAACTTTTATTATTTCTACAACGAAGCCTAATTTTAACTTATGCAGAATGCAAATATCTCAAGCAATCGTAAGATGAATTTTATAAGAATTGCTGAATTTTTTTCACGCAAAATTATTTAGCTCTGGAGTCTGGAATACAAGTGTTGTGATGTGTTTAAAAACTTTAAACTCATCATAACACTTTATAACTTTACTACAGAAAACTATTCTTTGCATTGAGAACATTTTCTTAAATTCATGGTGGTCTGAGGTAGTGAATATTTTTCCCACAGTGGCTTCGAAGTAGAAGGCACTAAAGCCATTAAAAAGCATTTAGCAAGATCACTCAAAACCTTAAGTGACATTTTAAGGTGTGGAAAAACAGAATTTTGAAAGCTAAACAAGACCTCTCATGTTGTCTACAATCTGGCATTTATTTGCAGCCATTAACACCACGATTAGGCACGAATGGATTGCAAGTGCATTCAATTACCATCCTTGACAGATGTGCAAGATCATCAATTCTAAGTTCCCTGTGAGCAGAGGTTTTTCAGTGGAATACATCGAGCATGCGAAGAAACAACTCTTCCTCCCCTTTCTACAATTCGTGGATCAAAGTGACATCACTGGTCAGTAACCAATGGTTGATTGGTACGTCTCTTTCTTACCCAGAAGTCATTTTTTTAATTATTTTGTTCTTCTGTTACTGGGTCCTAGCAACATGCTAATGGGAGCTGGGAAGCAGCTTTTTTTGTCTCTCCCCCCTTCCTGGGAAGAGGGGAGGTGTAATTTTTAGATGTCAGTGTCAGTGTATCGAGAAGTGTCAGAGAAGTTTGTGGTGTGTTAATCAAAAAGGTGTTGTGCTAAAATGTTGAAATTTGTAGCTCAGTTGCTTTTTTTTTTCTGAAGATATTTTATCGTTTAAAATGGAGCGTGATTCCAACTTTATGCATATGCATATAAGGCATAGATAGCATATAAGTGTTGCTAAGATGTCAGATTTGTGTTAAAGATTTTGTTTCAACGAGTGTGTCATTCAGTTAGAATAACTAAGATAATAGTTGTCACATAAGGTCTGGCTGAAGTGATTAAGTAAAATGGCTAATACCATTATAAGCTAATTCAAGGCTGATGATATTTTATATCATTTACACACGAGTTTTTTTTTATAGCAGTAACTGTGAGTTATTTCTTTTTTATATTTTGATGTTATTAAATTATTAAGAACATGATATCTGTCAATATGTTACATTTTTGTGAAACTATTTAGCATGTTTATATCTAACCTCTTTGTTTTAAATAATTTTCTACCTGAGTGTCTGCTTAGAAATTCTAATGAACATTTTATAAATAATAAATTAATTTTTTTATGTTTTTAAATAGTGATTGTATTTATTATGAATAAGTAACATTCATTTTAACATTATATTTAATTTTAGGTTCTCATGTCAATACCTGGATAATACCACTATACAAAAATTTATAAATTTAATTAATTGTTTATTTGGCCATTAAGATTTAATTGAATTGACATGGGAATCCGACCTGTGAAAATATGTTGCAGGGTTCTTGATTTGAATGGAGTAATTGATTTATAATATTTTCATTAAGCTCTTAAAGCAATTACTATTAATTTTCTAATTACTCTATTCAAATTGGTCCATGCAGCATGTTTATCACAACAACAAGTTATATGAATGAAATATTCATTGATTTTGCATAGGGAATCAGACGATTTATATTTCGATGAAGTTTTAAATATTTAAGTATAATAAATTACTATAGTACTGTGATAATGTAAAAGATATCACCACTAAATGTATCACATTTTAGAGATTTTTAAATAAAATTGCATTTCAGTTGGAAAGTGTTTCATAATCAATGCTTATGCTTGATTGATCTTTTTTGTTTAAAAAACTACTGAATATATTCTGCTGAATATATTTTATGGGATAATTTGAATATTTCCTAAAACTTTCGAAGCAATTTGTGAATTTTAATTTCACTTCAAAAATGTTTGCAAAATTATGTCTGATAGGGTTCAATGTATTTCATTTTTCAAACCCGGGTTCAATCCGAAACTAATTGGGTGATATTAGTTATATATATTCCCATAGGTTTCACAGACTGTCTGAACAACATACTAAAATTTTATGTTGATAAAGTTATTTTTACGGCAGTTGTGCTAACGAACAGACACAGACAGATAGAATGAACATGGTCATAAACACTTTTCGGCTATGTTGTAAAGTATTAATAATTGGGTGATGTTATTCATTCATATTTCCATAGGTCCGATAAACTGGCTGAACAACATACTAAAATTTTATTTTGATAAAGTCATTTTTGCGGCAGTTATCATGCTAACGGACAGACAGACAGAATGAACAATGTCGTAAACACTTTTCAACTATGTTATAAAGTGTTAACAAGAAAGATCAATCATGCTTAATGCATTGATTATGAAACACTTTCCAACAGCAATGCAATTTTATTTAAACATGTCTAAAATGCAATACATTCCTCAGTAATATTTTAAAACTTCTCACAATACTACATTGATTTATTATATTTGAAAACTTAAAACCTTCATCGAAAAAATAAACTTCATTCAAATGACGGCATTGAAATATAAATTGCCTGGTTTAAACATCTCATAATGTGATTTATTACTCGATAATAATTTTAGAATTATCATAATACCACGATAATTTATTATATTTAAAAACTTCATCGAAAACAACTGAAATTCATTCAAATGACGTCATAGAAAAAATAACATGCCTGGCTCTCTCTAAAAAAGCAGCATTTCATTCATAAATAATTTCCTATTCATATCATTCATCACAATACTATAATAATTTATTTTATTTAAAAATTAAGACCATGGAGCTACAAGTAATTTAACTCTATGCTTAAAACTTCATCGCAAAAACTCGTCTTTCTCTCGGTAAAGTCAATGAATATTTCTTTCATATCAGCTATGCAGACTCCTTGAGCTAAAGATAAGGTAGGAGAAGTTTGAAACAGTTTTTCATTTCTTTTAATGTAAAGTATATTTATATAATATTTATGATCTAAACTATAAAATGTGCATTTATAATTTGGAATGCAAACAATTGCACAACCAAACAATTTTTTATAAAATAATTGTTTGCAATTGATTAAAGTTCTTAGTTTGATACACTTTTTTCCAGTACTAGTATAATAATGAATAAATAGCTTTCTTAGTACAAAAAGCTACCATTATTCAAATATTAAAACAAATTGGAAGAAATAAATCAGTCGGCATCTAAATTGACTGGCAAAACTCATTACAAACTTCATTTGAAGAGATTAAATACTCAACTTTCTCTTTCAGCAGATATGGATAACTTAGATTAGCTGCGTAGACGGTCAGTGAATGTTTGTCAAACAAGCTTGATCACTTATTTTTGATCGTCTGAACACGTGTTTGACGTAGTTGTCAAAGTGTGAGGTCAAAGGGTGTCAAACATTTTTCTTGTAGAGCAGGGTCCTACTTTTTCGCCAAACATTGCGGAGTCAGCATGATTGACATTTGTATTGACCAATCACGAGCATATTACCATTTTGGATTTGCATCCGTATTCATCATATCGTTCTGCGTCAGGTATATTTTTTGCCCGTTTGTTTGTTATTTGTAGTCTTTTTCTTTTCTGTAATTTTTTTAATTCATTGTTTGCTGATTTCAGTGAGCAACCCTGCATTTATTCCATGAATTGAGTATTATTCTATGTACCCTTTCTGTGTGTCTTTTAATTTCAGTTTTATAAAGTGCAATTACTAGCGAGTTATGCTCTATCTTCTAAGTGTTTTTTGACTGAAAACCTTCAAGGATATATTTTTCATTTCATAGAATTGGAAATTGTTTGCTTTTACGTAAGTAGTTGCATGTAATAATTTTAGCATCTTGATATTTTGCATGTTTATAACTTAGTCTAAGTTAGAGTTTAAGAATTGAAATAGCATGTTTTTAATAGATTACATGAATTCTGACAATTTTGCATGTTTCTGGGAAATAATTAACAGAAGTGTATGTTTTCTAACAAGAGTGACGTGTATTTTGTTTGTTGATTTCAATGTGCAACCCTGTATTTATTTCATGAATTGAGTATTATTCTATATACCCATTCTGTGTATCTTTTAATTTCAGTTTAATGTTTGGATTGTACAATAGGATTTATAAAGTATATTTATGGTGTCTTCCACTACAGTCATATAAAGCTAAATAATCACTAGAGTTATGCTGCTTATAAAATGTCAACAATATTTCTAGTGGTTTTTTGGCTGGAAATCTTCCAATGATATTTTTCTCATCTCACAGAATTAAAGAATGTTTGATTTTATGTAAGTAGTTACATGTAATAATTTTAGCATCTTAATATTTTGCATCTTTATAACTTTGTCAAATTTAGAGCTCAAGAATTGAAATAGCATGTTTTTAATAGATTGCATGAATTCTAACAATTTTGCATGTTTCGGGGAAATAATTAACAGAACTGTATGTTCTCTAACAAGAGTGCATTTTGTTTGTTGATTTCAATGTGCAACCCTGCATTTATTTCATGAATTGAGTATTATTCTATGTACCCATTCTGTGTATCTTTTAATTTCAGTTTAATGTTTGGATTGTACAATGGGATTTATAAAGTATATTTACGGTGTCTTCCACTACAGTCATATAAAGCTAAATAATCACTAGAGAGTTATGTTGCTTATAAAATGTCAACAATCCTTCTAGTGGTTTTTTGGCTGAAAATCTTCAAGGATATTTTTCTCATCTCACAGAATTGAAGAATGTTTGATTTTACGTATGTAGTTTCATGTAATAATTTTAGCATCTTGATATTTTGCCTGTTTATAACTTAGACTAAGTTGGAACTTAAGAATTGAAATGGCATGTTTTTGATAGATTGCGTAGATTCTAACAATTTTGCATGTTTCTGGTGAATAATTAACAGAACTGTATGCTTTCTAACAAGAGTGCATATTGTTTATTCATTGGAATGTGCAGCCAGCCCTGCATTTATTTCATGAATTGAGTATTATTCCATGTGCCCTTTATGTGTTTCTTTTAGTTTCAGTTTAATGCTTGGATTGTACAATGAGATTTCTAAACTATAGTTCGGTTTTTTCCACTACAGTCATACAAAGATAGTAATTACTAGAGAATTATGCTGCTTATATAAAATGTTAGCAATCTTTCTAGTGTTTTTTTTCGTTTTGTTTTTCCTGAAAACTTTTAAGGATATTTTTCTTGTCTCGCAGATTTGAAAAGTGTGATTTTATGTACAGTGTGGCATGCAAGTAGCTTCATGTAGTAATTTTAGTATCTTGATGTTTTGCATGTGCATAATTTAGATTATGATGTAGGTGAAGAAATGAAATTACATATTTTTAAGAATGTGTCAAGTGATTGTATGTAAAAAATTTGTATCTTGATATATTGCACGCATATTTTGATTATTTGTCATGGCATAATAAAACAAAATTATGTTATGTTCAGGTTGTGTAAATCTGTTTTTATAATGTGAATGAACTGTTATTATGTTATTAATTATAGTATATTATATATTTATATGTTATAATATTTTAAAAACAGTTCATAACTACTAAACAATGATGTTAATTTGTTTTTGATTAAAAGTACTTTCATTCATGTGTGATATCGTGCATGACTTCTAAAATATTTCTTTGCATTTATACATAAAAAAAAGTGCTCATTTAATGCAAATTTACTCCGCTAACATTTCATATTTAATTATTTTGCTTTAAACATACTTCGTTAAATTAATAACATTACTTTTCATACTTTTTTTAATTTGTAAAACATTTGATGTTTCATAATTTATCACCTAAAAACTATTAAACAATTAGAATTTTTAAATGTTTTTTTGAGCCCAAGTTAGTATTTTGTTAATAACTTGACCCAAATTGTTACCGACTCAGATTCCACAACCCTGGTATGAGATTGGAAGAGGTTTTTAGTCTTCCTTATTCTGTACTTTGCTGCAGGGTCAAATTATCAAAATCCATCTCATGGTTCAAGATATAGTTGTGTTTTTCCTTTTATATAGAGGATATTTATGTGAAATGGAAAATACAGAATGAGTCAAAAGTACCATATTTTTTTATATTTATTTAAAAAAGTAAAAGGTTAAGAAAACAAAACATATATATAAATTATAATTTTGATTTAAGTGTCAACCTTAAAACAGTTTTTAGTTCTTTTGCACAAGCAGCTTTAATATTTGCTTGCTTAGCCATAATTAACTACAGATATGTTTTCAAAAAAAAAAATAATCAACAGGTTCTAATCGATCGAGTACTCTACTGACAATAAAACAAAACTAAATAACAATTATAAAACAATATATTTGAATTAATTATATATTGTTAATAGTCATTGTAACCAGTAGCGTATGCTTGCCCCCCCCCCCCCCCCAATTTTCAAGGCTTTTTAATGTTATGTGTATTTTTCATGTAAAATAACTCTGGCATAAGCAAATATTAAACATTCTCCCCCCCCCCCCTCCACTTTTTAGAGTCAGGATAAGTCACTGATTGTAACAATTTGGGACACTTAATTTTGTCTCCACTTTCTTGATTTGAAAACAAACGAAATTAGTAAACAAGTACAACAGCGCCATCTACTAGATATGAAAGGAAACTAGCTCATTATCATAAGACGTCAAATATGTGTGCCCGTGTGGACAAAGCGCACTTCAAACACAATTCTGAGAATCGACATCTTTGACAAACATTCACAGATCGTCTGTACACACCTTAATCAAGTTTAGCCACACAAAGATTTCTTCTTTCCCACACCATTTGCACCCCCATCACCTCATACAGCGTGGAAAAAGAGGAGAATCCCTTGCTCTCGACCACTCCATGCGTTGACGGATTAGTGGAAATCCATGCTCTGCGTTGCTCTTCTGACGGATAGCCAACGCAACGGACGAACGCGTCAGTGGAAACCCGGCCTAAGTCTTTATTTTAATATAATTCCAGAAGCGTGCATTATGGTTAATTGACATATGATGAATAGGTGTAGGTTACAAGTCAGTTTATAATCCGAAATAAATGAAAAATATGGAAAACATACCTATTGCAAAAAGTGCATTTCAAATGCTCCTAAATCTCTGAACTTTTAATAAATGTTACTTCTATAAATGCAAAATCGACTTAATTCTTCAACATGTTGTGAAATCAGTAAATTCGAAAAGATAGTAATGATTTCACTTAATATTAAATATAAAATTAGGCAGGAACAATAAAAAGCAATACAACAATAAACAGTAAATAAATAGCACAGAGCAAAATAAAATGACTGACAAGAAGAGTGTGCTGAAATGGAATGTAGAATCTCATTGGTCAACCACACTGTCACATCACTTGCCCACTTCTACCATAACTGCGACTTTCATTGGTTGACCATATGCCTAAGTCATGGTCCACATTCTCTAAGTCAATTTTATTATCCTTGCCAGGCTTGAGTTGAGGTGGTAGTGGTTCGAGCCTGTAATTGGTTGACTTACAGCTTCCAACGGATGGTCAACATACCAACGAATGAGTGGGAACCTGGCCTAAGACATTTCGACTGAAAGAACATTGTAGCAATTCTTTAATCACATGAGCGAAATACTGATCATTTAGAAAACTATCAAGCCTGGCGTGAACTTGAATTGAGCTTTTCTCAAGGAAAAGTTATGGATGTCATTAACCAACAGAAAATTAGGCAAGAAGCACAATATTAGTGGCAAATCTTACAACACTTTACTACTTCGATCAAAGTTCTTACCATGCAAAACTCAATATTCCTCTGTAAAAAAAAAATTGAACAATACTAGCAATGGACATTTTTTAAAGTTTGTAAAATAAGTAGCCATTTTAAATCCTACCATAAATAAACATTATCATAAAGTTAAAGATCAAGAAACAATGGTTCACTATTTTAGAAAAGATATCTATAATGAGCTTATACAATTTCTAGCCAGTGCTATAAATCAGCAAATTTGAACACATATATTCAAATTCAGCAAAATGCTATTCAATCATTCTGGACTCCACACCTGATATTAGTCATATTGATCAAATGACAATGATTGTATGTTTTGTTTATGTAATCAAGCTTTCACATACTGACATGGCAGAGTCTAATGTTCAAATCAACCAAAGATGTAATTAAGGGCTGCAAAAATGTTGAAAAATGTTGATAGCATTATGAAAACACATATATGGAAGTTAAAGATCTGTGCTGCAAGCTTATAGCAATAGCTTGTAGACTTCCAAAGTCTATGCTGCCAAAAGAAGTACTTATTTTCATACTATAACAAAAATCCTGGATAATGTGCCCAATGTTTGTGTTGCTCTAAGTATCTTCTCACACTTCCAGTATTGGTAGCAAGTGATGCAAGTATTTTCTCAAAGCTCAAATTTATAGAAACTTACATATACTCTACAATATTTGAAAAAAGAATAGTTGGCTTGGTAACTATCAATTAAATATGCATGAGAAACAGCATTTGGTCTGGTTGAATTGATGATAAAATTCGTGAAGGAATGAACATGCAGTCTTTAGATTTTGATATATGATTGAAATTAAAACCTTTTTGAAACGTTTTTAAATGTGTCTGTTTCTTTCTTTCTCTGTCTGATTGTTAACAAATTATTGTGGTAACATTGCAGGATGATTACGTCAAGTAACCTTCCAACCATAGCATATATACATATAGGAGCTTGAAGTAAAAGGTTTTTTACTTTGTGTTACCTATGGCGAGGTATGCATTATACAGAGTGCCCATTAGTTTGAAATGATTAGTGTACCAAATTATTTTCTTTTTTATTTGCGAATAATAATCAAAGATTGGTTATTAATTCTTCCTATTTAAAATAAATTTAGCAACTTTAAGTTTTATGCTTATTATTTGTTCCACGACTACTAGACAACTGTTTTTTGGTGTGTGTGTGAGAGGGGGGGTACAGTTTTTCACATTGCCTAGGGTGCAAAATAATCTAGAGTCAGTCCACTCAATTGCACTCAATTAACATAAAACGTCTTTCTTTTCTTTGCAACAGAAATAAAGGCAATGGAAATTAGCAGAAAGCATCAATCTTTTAATTACGGTACCATAATTTCCAGATGAAAATTTACTTGATGTTTAAATGTTTGTTTTTCTTTTTATATTTACTCATCATTTTATTACTACATATACATACATTACATATGAAATTATGAAAACATAAAATTATTTAACAAATAATTTTAAAGGGGTATTCTTATCAAATGCTTTACTTAAATAATTCAATTGTTACACTTTATGTGTTCCTGCCTTAGTACTGCCATCCCTCCCCACAAGAAGTGATTTCACTTTTGAAAGGGATGGTGTTATTTAAAGAGTGTGCTGTCAACTGATTCAGCAAACGTGTTGAAAGCACTATTTGCATCTTTTTAAAGGGTTAAAATGAGATGTAATATGCAGAAAATTTTGGAACATTCTGACTATTACATCTTATTTTATTAATATTAAGAAGCAAGGATCATGTTGCCAATCACCATTATTGCACTTTGCAATAGAAAATTCAATGTGACAAGTGATAAGATTTGGCAAAAATGCTTGTGATTGTGAATTTTACAATGTCAAAATCAAAAACTGTGGTATACTAATCATAATGTACAATATATTATATGACATTTGTATTCTCACACATAGGAGGTTTACCCCCTTCCTACCATCTATTTAGTTCTCTTATTGATGTAACTTCATATCCAGACAATACTTGTTTGATATAATTTATTTACACTCAAGAAAGCTAATTATAGTATCAGTAATGTACAATAAAAGTGAATACAGGTTGGTTTAGGTTTCACGGTCATTTTATACACACACTGGTTAATTTCCAAGTGTCCATAAATTGGGAGTCTTTAAACCACAGAATATTAAATCTGTGTGCATTTTATCTAAAAAAATTTTATTCTCTTAATGAATAAAATAATAAATCCTAAATAGTGCTTAATGTATTGCATTTTACTGAATATTGTGTAAAAAATAGTTTTGTATGACTTTTTAAAAATAATTTGTCTATAAATGTTTCAACACGACAGGAGGTAATGACATCCCCAAGCGCATAATAGTGATTGAAAGGGATTTGAATTGGAAATTTTCTGTAAGAGGATGGTGGAGAACAACATATTTAAAGGATGGGGAACACTGATATAAAATATTAATATTGCTAAAGAAAATTAATTTTCTGTAAAAACTATTATTTGTATTTTAAGTTATTTTTAAACATGCATCTTCTACCTCTCCTCCTTATAGGTACATGAAAAAGTGTATTAAATATATAGATATTTAAAAATTTCAATAAAACCCTCCAAAATACCTATGAGACATAGATTGAGGTTTTTATTCTTTCTGTAACATGACTTGTTTTTATATCTTTTTATATGCGATGAATTTAATTTAAGAACTTTATAATAATATGCAAGTGTTCTAAAACAATACATTTCAACACAAACTGCTAAAATAACAACACTAATATTGTATCATACTGTATTATATATGTTTTGTCAACACCAATGCTGTTAAATAAAAGAATAGATAAGGTAGAAGTTTGACACTGTTTTTCATTCCTTTTAATGTAAAGTAAATTTATATAATATTTATGATCTAAATTATAAAATGTACATTTATAATTTGGAATGCAAGCAAATGCATAACCAAACAATTTTTTATAAAATAATTGCTTGCAATTGATTAAAGTTCTTTGTTTGAAAACTATAACAGTTACATTGACTAACTGCAATTGTATCATACGTCCGAAATAATAGGGATACTTGACACGCTTTTCTCCCGTACAAGTATAATGATGAATAAATAGCTTTCTTAGTACAAAAAGCTACCATTATTCAGATATTAAAACAAATTGGAAGAAATAAATCAGTCGGCATTTAAATTGACTGACAAAACTCATTACAAACTTCATTTGAAGATTGAATACTCAACTTTCTTTCAGCAAATATGGATAACTTAGATTTATACATGATTCCTCCCTTACTTATTTTTAGTAGTTATAAACAATCTGTTAAGGAAATAAATTGAAAAATATATGAATTTTAAAATACATCAAATATTTCCAAAAGCAGTGTATAATTACTGCCCAAATTTATAATTTTATTTAAAATCTTGCAATATATTGTTTATTCAGTTATCCACTTCTGTGATATAAGCACAGCTGAGATTGTTTCCAGCTAAATGTATATAGCAAAGAGTATCTTCATACAGTTCAAAATTTAAGCTTCTTCAGTGTTAATGCAACATTATCTTTTCTCCTAGTTTCGTTCTGGCCTTAGAATTGGATTTTAATGGGGGCATGGACTTTGCCCCAAACAGGAGAATCATAATAATGCCTTGCATGGAAGAACCCAGGAGTGTCAAAATAATCAAGTCGGTCATCTTGTGTGTCTTACATATTTGTCAAAACTCACAAAATTATTTCACATAGTAAAAAATTTGGTAAATCGGTAGAATAGACCCCAACCACCACCACTCTTTTTTCTAAGTACAAGATTGTACCAAGTTGGCACGTTTCTCAGTGTTTTGAAATTGACTCCTCCCCACTCAAGTGACATATTCCTGTGCTTTAAAATAGGCTCCTCCTAACAAATTCTACAGTTTTATGAATTGGAATTTTGATAAATGATAGTGCAATTCAATTTGAATAAAGTTAATACTCATAAAAAGATTGCAAAATACGATTTTTGTGCATTACAAAAATATTGCGTAATGGCAGAATAATAAACTTTTAAAATTTTAGGGTGATTGATAGAATAGACCCCCCACTAATTTTTCAAAGAATGAAAGTGTGTCAAGTTGGCACGATTCACCCTGTTACACTTTCATTCCGTTTACTTTGCCAATCTGGTAGCCCACGATTTTCCGGACACCCAATCAAGTTTTTTCAATTTTCAATGTTTCGAGTTATAGTTTTTGATATTGAATTAAAATAAAAAAATATTTTAAGTATCGAGTGTTTCAATATGCAGAAACAACAAACACACTATAATAGAAGATCTTTATTTCACATGAACAAAGAAAAGAACTAACCTTTATGTAACGGATATCCATATTTTAAATTACATCCACACCGGAACACGTTTTCTTACACGTATATTCAACACTGCAACATGTTTTCTTGAACATACACGTACATTTAACACCGGAACCTGCATATCTATTGATCATTTGCGTAAAATGTTAATGTCCATGAATTACGAGGAATGTTTTAAATATTTATTCCAAAAAGTATGTACGTGTTTAAATCTTTGCAAATCGATCGAAAAAGATCTGTAAAAACAAGAGTCAACGAATTCGATCGAAAAAGGTCTGATGAAATACACAGAAGACTATTACTGCCTATTAAAATGCAGACTCCCAAACAGTCGAGCGCTGATTGGATGTCAGAGGGTTACCAGAAGCCGTGGGCTACCAGAATTGATGAAGTGTACGAAATAAAGTTGCAACATGAAGAATCGCGCTGGATCGTACTTTGAAAAATGAGTGGGGGTCTATTCTAAGAATCACCCTATTTCACTTCTTTACAAAGATGTACAAAACTTAAAAAGGCTAGAGCTACATGGAAATAGGAATGATCGTTCATATATAGACCAGAAAAGGTGACAAATTTGCATAAATACAATTATCAATAAACTTACGTTTATCTAAGGAGAATCCAAAAATACAAAACAATTTGCATAGATTCAAAAAATCGAGCATAAATCACGAAAAGAACAGTAAAATTTACAATTTTATTACAGAATTTTCAAATTCAAAAATTTTTAAAAAATGGGGGCAATCAGGTCTAATCCCTGAGAGGATGACGTCAAAGATAACTATGAAGAGACTTGAATTGCATGGAGTTGAGAGTGAGTGGCTAAGCATAACTTAAAATTTGAATGGGGTCAAAATTACAAATCGACTCGCGGTAAACATAAATAAAGAGGGACTCAAAAAGGAGAATATTACAAGGGTTATTACAACGTATATGAAGGAAAGTTCTTTCAAAAATGCGCCGGAAATTTTCTTTAACAACAAAATGAGCAAGAGCCGTAGAAAGTTTACCACCTTTGCTAGGGATGTCAAAGGTGGTAAACTTTCTACGGCCCTTGCTCATTTTGTTGTTAAAGAAAATTTCCGGCCCATTTTTGAAAGAACTTTCCGTCACTTTTTTTTATCTATATATGAACGATCATTCCTATTTCCATGTAGCCACTGATGAAGAGCGTATTTACACTCGAAAGCGCTCTGGCCTTTTTAAGTTTTGTAAGTCTTAAAGAAGTGAAATAAAGACCTATTATAGTTGTGTGTTTGTTGTTTCTGCTGGTTGAAATTAGACGTGGTGCCAATTTTATTTATTTGTTTTAATATGGTTTCTAAAATTTTAAAAGTTTATTAATCTGTCATTACGCAATATTTTTATAATGCACAAAAATCGTATTTTGTAATCTTTTTATGAGTATTATTCACTTTTATTCAAATTGAATTTCACCATCATTTATCAAAATTCCAGTTCACTGTAGAATTACACCACTTTGTTACGAGGAACCTATTTTAAAACACCAGAATAAACATCACTTGAATGGGGAGGAGTCAATTTCAAAACACGGAGAAACGCACCAACTTGGTGCAATTTTGTACTTAGAAAAAAAAGTGAGAGTCTATACTACCAATTTGCCAAACTTTAGAAACCATATGGAAACACTCAATGCTTAAAATATTTTTTGATTTTAAATCAATATCAAAAACTTATAACTCGAAACATTGAAAATTAAAAAAAAAAGACAATACTTAGAAAAAACACGAAAATGTAAAAAAATGAGTAAACTAAATTTAAGAAAAAATGATACTTAGGAAAAAGGGTACAGATCTGATATAAAGAATTTGGTTTTCTCAGCTTTTTGACGAGCGATAAGTCACCAAATGTGGCTCGAAAATAAATTGCACTTGGTGCCAAATGTCTGGAGAAGTTTTTTTCTGGAAACCCCTTTTAGTTTTCTGTTATCTTCGGCCCCAGCCATTTTATTTTTGTTGTGTGTATAAAAATGTATTAAAAACATGAATATCATACAAAAATTAAAGATAGCACATGTTAATTGATAAAATAATGTAGAAGTAGAGAATTTACATAGAAATGCATAGATGACAGCAATGTCGAAACAGTTGTTTGTGCAATTTAGATATTTACACCTGGTTTTCTTTAGAAAGTTTAGGATTTCATTAAACCAGGTACTGTGTTTTGATTTTGTTTTAATTTTGATTCTTGAAAAGTTTTGGATTTCATTAAACTAGGTACTGTGTTTTGATTTTAGCATGGCTTCTGCTTTGTTTTAGAGGGTAATTTAAAGTTTAATTTTTTGACTGTATTTGATTTTACGATTTTCATGTTACGTCCACGCAGTTGTCACACAAACAGCCATTGCTACGTGAGATGTATTATGTTTTTGAAATTTCGTTAATGTACAATCATTTTTCTAAGTATCGTTTATTTTTAAATTTCTTTAAAGTACAATCTTTTTTTTAAATATTGTTTTTTCAAGTTTCTTTAAATTACAAATTTTTTTTAAGTAACGTTTTTTTTAAATTTCTTTAAAGTACAAATTTTTCTTTTAAGTATAGTTTCTTAAAATTTCGTTAAAGTGTAATCTTTTTGCCAAGATATTTTTCTTTTGAAATTTCGTTTTTCTAAGTATCGACTTTTTATAATACTTTAACATCATTTTATACTTATTTATGTATTAGCTTTTTATGCATTTTTAATTATATATGCTTATATTTGTTATGCATACAGCCCAAGATGGCATCCCTCAGGCCTTTTCAAACACCGTGTGCATTGGCGGCAAAAAAAATGGCAGATTTTGCCAAATTCTTTATAACATCTGTTCCAAAAAAAGATTGGACTTTTAATTCCCCAAAAGTTGCACGCTGATTGGATGTCTGGAAAGTCGTGGGCTACCAGATTGGTGAAGTAAACAGAATGAAAGTGTAACCTGGTGAATCGCACCAACTTGATGCACTGAAAAATGAGTGGGGGTCTATTCTATAGATCACCCGAATTTTGCAAGACATATTTGACTTACAGTTTTTAAGTAACAAGTCAGTGTTTTTAAATTGACTCCCACCAACTCAAGTGACATAGTTTCCAGTGTTTTAAAATAGGCTCCACCTACCAATCTGACGTATTCTTGTTTTATGAACTGGAATTTTAAATGTAAATGAAAGTGCAATTGAATGTTAATAAAAGGGATAATATACTTGTGAATAATACTCATAAAAAGCTTACAAAATGATTTTTGTGCATTATAAAAATATTGCGTAATGGCAGAATTAAAAACTTTTAAAATTTTCAAAACCATATTGAAACACTCGATACTTAAAATATTGTTTGATTTTAAATCAATATCCAAAAGTTATAACTGGAAATATCGAAAATTTAATTTAACAATACTTAGAAATTTTAAAAAAATGTTTGTACTTTAACAAGATTTAAGAAAAAACAATACTTGGAAAAAAGATTGTACATTAAGAAAAAACAGATAAAAACTTATACTTTTAAAAAACAGAAAAAAGATTGTAAAGATTAAAAAGATAAATTAATACTTCGGAGAACCATTTTAAAAAGCACTGGACGAATAAATAAAAGAAGTAACCTTTATGTAACGGAACACATTTCACACTGAAATCCAAAAATATTGACTGATATATACATATTTTTAATTACATCCACACCGGAACACGTTTCCTTGAGCATACACATACATTCAACACGTTTCACACTCCAATTCAATTAAATCTATAAAAATCTGCATATCTACTGAAAATTTGCGCAAAATATTAATGTATATGAATTACGAGGAATGTTTTAAATATCTATTCCAAAAAGTTTGTAGAAACAAATCTTTGCAAAAAAGATCTATAAAAACAAGAGTCAACGAATTCGATCAAAAAAAGGACTGATGAAATACACAGAAAACTATTGAAATACAGATTCCCAAAAGGTCGCTCTGATTGGATGTCCGGAAAGGCTACCAGCTTGGCGAAATAAACAGAATGAAATGTAACCCTGTGCCATTGCATGGCGCCAAATTGGTGCGCTATTGTACTTTGAAATTTGGGATGTGTGCTATTCTACCGATCAACCTAATGTGGCAATTGCAAATGAATGCAAGCTCTGAATGTTAATGTAATAACTTATTTGTCTTGATTTATAAAAATATAGATAAATCATAAAAGCAATTGCAGTACTATCCTATATTGTAAATAATTACTTTGCAAATATGTGGTGCATATGAAATACATTTAACTAAAATAAATTTAAATCAAACGGTTTCCTCTTAAATATGAACATTTTAAAAATACAATACATATGATTTACTGACACTTTTTTACTTCTGCAGACATGTCAACTTGCCATGAAAGAAGTTCAAGCGAATAAATAACCATAATAAATTCTGAAAATACATCAGTATTTTTATTAATTTGATATTTATCAGGCATACATTATTCTTTTTTTCACAAAGAATTATTTTTACTTATAAACAAAGGAATTATTCATCTCACTATATGAATGCAAGTCATGAAGTCATTTAAACCTTTTCACTTAATCACAAAAAGATTTTCTTTTTCTGGAAATAATTGAATCGTTCAAAACAATCTGGATATTTTCTGTATCTTCAACCTTAAATACGGATGATAGTAGAGAATCACTGGCATAATTTCTTATTACATACCTTTTATATGTATGATTACTTTTATGCCAGAATTCTGCTAACAGTTTTCTATAGCTGTAATCTATAGAACCAATTGCAATCTTGGAGGCAATCTCTTTTAATATTGTGTAATACAGTACTTCAGGTCTATCATCATTAAATGATATCTGCGAGGGACAACAAAACATGGATTTAGCTAGTTCCATAAAGAAAGTTTGCCTGGGCCAACACAAAAAACACTTGAGCACATCATGTGGATATTGTCTAAATATTTCTTTTTGTTGTTCTTCATTCAAACTAGAAATGAGGAATACTGTGATATCTGTCAAACTTTCCCCATCATACAGACACCCTCTAAGAGGCATCATTTTTACTCTATGGTCATGCTTCAGGATTGATTCTTTTGCAGAAAGCAATACTACACGGGCATTTTCTTGAGGAGTTAACTTTTGCAAGAAATATCTGGTTGCTATTACATTAGCTGTCTGTACTGAACAATAAAATATATATTCATTCAAAGAAAAACAAGGAGAAATTTGAAAAAATGTACAGTAACGACTGACTTCTGCATTGAAAAGATGCAATTTCCCTTTCATAAAATGGGACCAATATGAGGTTAGAACCGACTGATGTAAACGGACCTCTTTAAGATTTGTAAATCCTTTACGTCTTGGTAATCCCTTCATTTGGTTCCATAACGTACAAACATAATCTTTTAGGCATGCCTCACAAGCCAGGACATAACGCAAATGAAGAGGTATGCTTACATCATTTAAATATAGTTCTGCTGTTTTCTTTCGATCAATTGTTCCATCCGGTGTCCATTGAAATCTAGTAAAATTTATTTTGCAAGAGTCTTCAAACGGATGGCATTCTCGCCATTTTACTACCTGCCAACATATGGCTTCAACGAAACTCAACAATTTCTTTTTTAACAAATCTGGTAGTGAAAGTCTCAATACATACTTCAATACTTCATTCTCCACCTTTTTCAATTCTTTCTTTACCAATTCAATACATGTCTGTACTTGAACCGTCTCATAGGAGTTTATTTTAGGACACTTTGAAATTAATTTCTGAATGTCATATTTATTCACCAATGAAATTGCTATTCTGACAAGAGTTCTTTGTTGGAGTGATTGTATACAAGAAAAATTCATTGTCATGTTAATCGTTTAAGAAGGTTTGACTGCTAAAATATATACTTTTCTTGAGTTACAACAACCAGACGCGTTGTAGCTGGATAAATGCTATACCAGTCTAAAGGTGTGTACAGACGATCAGTGAATGTTTGTCAAACAAGCGTGATCACTTATTTTTGATCGTCTGAACACGTGTTTGACGTAGTTGTCAAAGAGTGAGGTCAAACATTTTTCTTGTAGAGCAGGGTCCTACTTTTTCGCCAAACATTGCGGAGCCAGCATGATTGACATTTGTATTGACCAATCACGAGCATATTACCATTTTGGATTTGCATCCGTATTCATCATATCGTTCTGCGTCGCATATATTTTTTGCCCATTTGTTTGTTATTTGTAGTCTTTTTCTTTTCTGTAATTATTTTAATTCATTCATTGTTTGCTGATTTCAGTGAGCAACCCTGCATTTATTCCATGAATTGAGTATTATTCTATGTACTCTTTCTGTGTGCCTTTTAATTTCAGTTTTATAAAGTGTAATTACTAGCGAGTCATGCTCTATCTTCCAAGTGTTTTTTGACTGAAAACCTTCAAGGATATATTTTTCATTTCACAGAATTGGAAATTGTTTGCTTTTACGTAAGTAGTTGCATGTAATAATTTTAGCATCTTGATATTTTGCATGTTTATAACTTAGTCTAAGTTAGAGTTTAAGAATTGAAATAGCATGTTTTTAATAGATTACATGAATTCTAACAATTTTGCATATTTCTGGGAAATAATTAACAGAAGTGTATGTTTTCTAACAAGACTGACGTGTATTTTGTTTGTTGATTTCAATGTACAACCCTGCATTTATTTCATGAATTGAGTATTATTCTATGTATCCATTCTGTGTATCTTTTAATTTCAGTTTAATGTTTGGATTGTACAATGGGATTTATAAAGTATTTTTACGGTGTCTTCCACTACGTCATATAAAGCTAAATAATCACTAGAGAGTTATGTTGCTTATAAAATGTCAACAATCTTTCTAGTGGTTTTTTGGCTGAAAATCTTCAAGGATATTTTTCTCATCTCACAGAATTGAAGAATGTTTGATTTTACGTAAGTAGTTTCATGTAATAATTTTAGCATCTTAATATTTTGCATCTTTATAACTTTGTCAAATTTAGAGCTCAAGAATTGAAATAGCATGTTTTTAATAGATTGCATGAATTCTAACAATTTTGCATGTTTCGGGGAAATAATTAACAGAACTGTATGTTTTCTAACAAGAGTGTATTTTGTTTGTTGATTTCAATGTACAACCCTGCATTTATTTCATGAATTGAGTATTATTCTATGTATCCATTCTGTGTATCTTTTAATTTCAGTTTAATGTTTGGATTGTACAATGGGATTTATAAAGTATTTTTACGGTGTCTTCCACTACGTCATATAAAGCTAAATAATCACTAGAGAGTTATGTTGCTTATAAAATGTCAACAATCTTTCTAGTGGTTTTTTGGCTGAAAATCTTCAAGGATATTTTTCTCATCTCACAGAATTGAAGAATGTTTGATTTTACGTAAGTAGTTTCATGTAATAATTTTAGCATCTTAATATTTTGCATCTTTATAACTTTGTCAAATTTAGAGCTCAAGAATTGAAATAGCATGTTTTTAATAGATTGCATGAATTCTAACAATTTTGCATGTTTCGGGGAAATAATTAACAGAACTGTATGTTTTCTAACAAGAGTGTATTTTGTTTGTTGATTTCAATGTGCAACCCTGCATTTATTTCATGAATTGAGTATTATTCTATGTACCCATTCTGTGTATCTTTTAATTTCAGTTTAATGTTTGGATTGTACAATGGGATAAAATATATTTACGGTGTCTTCCACTACAGTCATATAAAGCTAAATAATCACTAGAGAGTTATGTTGCTTATAAAATGTCAACAATCTTTCTAGTGGTTTTTTGGCTGAAAATCTTCAAGGATATTTTTCTCATCTCACAGAATTGAAGAATGTTTGATTTTACGTAAGTTTCATGTAATAATTTTAGCATCTTGATAATTTGCCTGTTTATAACTTAGACTAAGTTGGAACTTAAGAATTGAAATGGCATGTTTTTAATAGATTGCGTAGATTCTAACAATTTTGCATGTTTCTGGTGAATAATTAACAGAACTGTATGTTTTCTAACAACAGTGTATATTGTTTATTCATTGGAATGTGCAGCCAGCCCTGCATTTATTTCATGAATTGAGTATTATTCTATGTGCCTTTTCTGTGTTTCTTTTAATTTCATTTTAATGCTTGGATTGTACAATGAGATTTCTAAACTATAGTTCGGTTTTATCCACTACAGTCATACAAAGATAATAATTACTAGAGAATTATGCTGCTTATGTAAAATGTCAGCAATCTTTCTAGTGTTTTTTCTCATTTTGTTTTTCCTGAAAACTTTTAAGGATATTTTTCTTGTCTCGCAGATTTGAAAAATGTGTGATTTTATGTACAGTGTGGCATGTAAGTAGCTTCATGTAGTAATTTTAGTATCTTGATGTAGCATGATTATGCATGTATATATATATATATATATATATAGTATATATAGATATAGATATGATGATATAGCATGTGCATGATTTAGATTATGATATAGGTGAAGAAGTGAAATTACATATTTTTAAGAATGTGTCAAGTAAGTAATTGTATGTAAAAATTTGTATCTTGATATATTGCACGCATATTTTGATTATTTGTCATGGCATAATAAAACAAAAATATGTTATGTTCAGGTTGTGTAAATCTGTTTTTATAATGCGAATGAACTGTTATTATGTTATTAATTATAGTATATTATATATTTATATGTTATAATATTTTAAGAACAGTTCATAACTAGTAAACAATGATGTTAATTTGTTTTTGATTAAAAGTACTTTCATTCATGTGTGATATCGTGCTGACTTCTAAAATATTTCTTTGCATTTATACATAAAAAAAAAGTGCTCATTGAATGCAAATTTACTTAATTAATTGCTAACATTTTATATTTAATTATTTTGCTTTAAACATACTTCGTTAAATTAATAACATTACTTTTCATACTTTTTTTAATTTGTAAAACATTTGATGTTTCATAATTTATCGCCTAAAAACTATTAAACAATTAGAATTTTTAAATGTTTTTTTGAGCCCAAGTTAGTATTTTTTTAATAACTTCACCCAAACTGTTACCGACTCAGATTCCACAACCCTGGTATGAGATTGGAAGAGGTTTTTAGTCTTCCTTATTCTGTACTTTGCTGCAGGGTCAAATTATCAAAATCCATCTCATGGTTCAAGATATAGTTGTGTTTTTCCTTTTATATAGAGGACATTTATGAGAAATGGAAAATACAGAATGAGTTAAAAGTACCATATTTTTTTTATATTTATTTAAAAAAGTAAAAGGTTAAGAAAACAAAACATATATATAAATTATAATTTTGATTTAAACGTCAACCTTGAAACAGTTTTTAGTTCTTTTGCACAAGCAGCTTTAATATTTGCTTGCTTAGCCATAATTAACTGCAGATACGTTTGCAAAAAAAAAAATAATCTGCAGGTTCTAATCGATCGAGTACTCTACTGACAATAAAACAAAACTAAATAACAATTATAAAACAATATATTTGAATTAATTATATATTGTTAATAGTCATTGTAACCAGTAGCGTATGCTTGCCCCCCCTCCCCCCACCACCAATTTTCAAGGCTTTTTAATGTTATGCGTATTTTTCATTTAAAATAACTCTGACATAAGCAATTGTTAAACATTCCTCCCCCCCCCCCTCTCCACTTTTTAGAGTCAGGATAAGTCACTGATTATAACGATTTGGGACACTTTTAATTTTGTTTCCACTTTCTTGATTTGAAAACAAACGAAATTAGTAAACAAGTACAACAGCGCCATCTACTAGATATGAAAGGAAACTAGCTCATTATCATAAGACGTCAAATATGTGTGCCCGTGTGGACAAAGCGCACTTCAAACACAATTCTGAGAATCGACATCTTTGACAAACATTCAGTGACCGTCTGTACACACCTTAATCTAATCTAAATCCCTCTCCCCGGGAGTGTGTTGCCAGTTTGTATAAAGAAAAAGTTGCAGTTAAGATGGCAGTGAACCGTAATTGGCCATTATATCAAACAAATTTACAAGTGTATGAAACATATATTGAGACGGGGTGTCCAAATTACGCTCTGCTGCATATATTGAAAGGGGGTATAGTAATTACTACTTTCTACGGCTCCGCCTCATTCCCAACCATACTGGGGGCGTGCCATTTCGACGTGAAACCCAAACGTCACTTTGCTTCCCGTACATCCTAACTTAACGAGATATGTCAATCAAACCTTGTATTTTAATAACTTTAAATTCTTAAGTAATCTCAAATTTGTACTTCCAGTTGTATCTTAAATCTGTAAACTTTGGACTTCTCTTTCACCAGTACCTTGGCCGTGAGGGACCTTCGGTCCCATGAAGGCCATAAACAAGCGTCTTGGCTAGAAGGAGAGAATCACGCCATGCCATTATTTAGCAAGATATAATTTTTTAAACAATTTAAAGTTATCTCATGCATTTCAGAAAGGGGATTTTCATAAATTTCCATTTATGTGCTCTAAAACACGGAGATTTAATTTTTTTTATCTTTGTCGTATTACAGATGGATATCTTTTTCTATTTACGTATGTATAATAATCGAAACTCATTCAAACTATGAATCGTATTAATTTGAGCACATAATGTAATTTTTGAAATATTTCAGCGAGCTGGGTACTTTTCTTTAGATTAGGTGGATTTTAAAACATCTGATTCATTTTAAATTTATCTTGCTCGCATTTTTAAAATCATTTTAATCATCAGTATTATTTTGTGTTGAATTGGAGTTCCTCTTACTTTCAAGTTTTCTACATATTTAAAGCTTGCAAACATGAATATTAAATATTTTTATTCTGTTTTAAATGTTTTCTTGCCACAATTACAAATGATAATTAGTAAATAGTATTGCATGATTCATGTATGCAGTTAAATTATCACACAACTACCTAATATTTGAGACACTGCATTTTATAAACAAATGGGGATCGCCACAATGACCCCTTAATCTGTTGTTTGTAGTAGACTCCAAAATATTTAGTATAACATACTATTAAAGCATTGATAAATATGCCATTTAAATCATTGATAATCTAAATTATTTCATAGGAATTCTGTTGTGAATCTGAGATTTGATATAAACTTTTATGTCAGCTTTATATGTTCATGGCTGCAGCTATCTTATTTATTTGCAATGAGAGCAAGGTGCAAAATAAGTGGAATCGCATCGCAAATTGCGATAGAAAATTTGTGTTTTGCTATATAAAAATTAATTTGAATCGCATTTTAAGACTTAATTTTAAAAATCAAAGGGGGTGGGGGCGCTGAACGAGCCCTCGCTGAAATTCCCCAGAGGGGGCAAAGCCCCCTCTGGGGAATTTCAAGAATTTTTTCTAACTCCATATTTTACTAAATACTAAAAAATGAAATTTTTTAAACATAAAGATAATTGAAAAAAATCCTATCAATGTAAATCACATTTCTGTTCAATCTTGTTCACATCTTCCTTGCCATAGCTCACTAGACAATCTCGCACACAAACCAAGCCCATCTTTACTTAGAGGAAACATGTTTGCTCTAATGACGAAAACACCTGGAACAAATTACGCTAATGACAAAATACCAGAATATTTTCGACTGACCACCTAATTTAAAGGGAAATGAAATATTTACAGCCATGTTCTTGACATTTCCAAAAAATGGCTGTTTCCCTCCAGTAATAACTATAAATGATTACCACAAAGCAGAGATGACTTATTTTGTCTACAATAAGATATCTTATCTATAATTACTCCTGGATTCTATATACCAGTGCTATCTTTACAGGTGGCATCCATTCCGTTCGAAGTTGCAAACCCCGTGGGGAACCTTTATTCCTGGTGAGCACAGGACGTTTGGCACAGCACCGTAGTCAGGCAAGGGCCAGATGAAGCTAAGCCCCCCCCCCCACACACACACTAGGTATACTCATCCCACCCCTTATAAAAGTATTAAAGTTTTAGCTGTGATAAGAAATGTCAACCAACATGTCATCCAAATTTTGTATAAATATATTATTTATGAGATTTTTTTTATAAATTACTTTGTTTTAAAATTTTTTAATTTAGCTGAATGTGTGGTTATAGTAGTGATCAATTTATTTACATATTTAATTTAAAAATATTTAAATATAGACAATAGTATTTGGATACTTTTGTATTATTACTGGGTTCATTGTTTTAATTTATTGTGTCAAAATCAACTGATAGGTAGTTAAGATTTGATATTAAGAGTTAACGTGTATTAACTTTCAGATTTTTTTCATTAATTACCAGCTTTGCTGCTAGTTAATTCTTATATTAAAATCCATTGTAATTATTATATATTATAATACTGATGCATAGTAACTATATGGAATTTCCTAATCAACTCTTAGCTTACAAATATAAATAGGCCTAAAAAGATTAAAAACATTTATCGTACAATAAATAAAAAAATAAAACTGCTGATATCTTTCTTTCGACCCAGTCCGTTCGACCAACCCGAAGGTGTAAGATATCTGTTTAGACCGCCGAAACAATGCCATTTAATTTAAGCTGGAACCCAGTGGGGACGACATCCACAGGGTCTGACCCTCCTTCCTTTGCTACAAACCGCTCGGAAGGGCTTTCAAGCCCACAAATTTAATGTGCTCGTACACAGGAACAGTTTAGGAAAAGCCGGAAATCAAACTCAGGTCCTCCGAGTACAATCCCCATGACTTAACCACTCGGTAATCTCACTCCAAAACTGCTGCTTGTAAAACAATAACTTACAAAACTTCCTTGAGGAAAGCATATATATTTCAGTTAGGTGACTACAGTTGCTTCAGTGGTATTATAATCCCACTTTTTCATTCCCAAATAACAGTATGCGCTCTTAACAACCACTACTGCCGTTCGTTGGGCAGTTCGTTCTTGGCGGTCGTTAAGTGCGCATACTGTTCTTTTGACCTGAAGAAGGGGCTTAAATTGACCTCGAACCAATTGTAGTCACCTAACTGACACATGCTTGCTTTCTTCAAGGCGCCCTTGTAAATTGTTATATCTTTATCGACTTTGTGAATTTTTATATAAATTTATCGAATTGTGCCCCCTGAGATTTTGAAAACTCGGCCCTATGTTCATGGTTTTTTCTTTTATATTTCAAAATGGCATCTCAATATGTTTATAGGTGCATTTTTAAAAACTTGTGAAATAATAGTTGTGAACTGCTAGTCAAAATATCGAAACTACTATAGAAATGAAATTTTGATTAGCAGTTTGCTAATGAAAAACATTCTCTTATTTTGCACCCTTCTTCCTCTTCGGCCCAAACCGTCCGACCTACCAGAAAGGTATAAGATATCTATTTGGACAGCCAGAAAGTGTCACCCAACTTAGACCGGAACCCAATGGGGAGGCATTCTCAGGGAACGTACCCTCCTTCCTCTACCACCAACCTCTTGGAAGGACTTACAGCCCACATGTTTAAAATGATCGTACTCTGCATGAACATGGCAGCAGAGGGCGCAGTAGCCCTCTGGTTAGCGTGCGGGAATTGCACTCGGTAGACCCGGGTTCAATTCCCTCCGCTGCCTAAAACTGCCGACGTGTTCAAGCGGAGTAGGATCACGTTAAACATGTGGGTCCGCAAGTCCTCAGGGGTGCGGAACTAAACCTGTAAACCGAGAGGTAGCCCAAGTCCGCACTGCTGTCTCCACTGCTGACCCAGGTCATTAACCTAGGTCATTGCAATTACCACGAGTTAACCATTGGACTGTCGCGTCCTTTATTTTGCAGATTGAATGAGAGATTGATTCAAACTTTGAGAATGTTTTTACAGGCAAAGTTCCTTCAAGAGTTTAAGTTTCAAGTTAAGCGCATTAATGAATATATGCAAAGTGAAGAGGACATTGAAAGAATTGACCACTAACTAATATTTAACAGAGGTGATGAATATTAGTAGAGTTTTTGTTTTTAAAAAAGTTATTAAGTTTATATTTCACATGGTTTTTTAATTTTCTTATAAAGTCTTAATGAAAGTAATTCAAAATATGTAAAATAATTTTGCCTTACTTTTGTATCTATAGACTTATATTTTATAACCATATTCACTATAACATGTTACTCTAAAAATACAATTTTATATAAAGTAGAATGAATCAGTTTAATTTATATGTTCCGAGTTTCACTTAATGCGGTTTCATTTCAGTACGAATTGTTCTGAGTTTCTTATAACACAGTATGCTGTTTCCATATAACATGGTACGAATTAATCTGATGTGTACTAATCTGAGTTTCATTATATGAAGCGGTATGAATTAACACTAGAACGACGAAAGCGGTTATTTTGACCGCGTATCTATTTTAAGAAACGATTTCTCCAAAACGACTAATCCCAGCCCATTGAAATTTTACGACTTTTCTTATTTTCTTTGCAAAAAATGTGTCGAAGAAACATCCTAAATGCTGTAATTATGATGTTTTGGTTTTGAATTAAAGGTATGTGGAACTCTTTCTATAGCGGTCAAATTGATCACTGCCCGTCGTTTTAGATGGTTCATAATATCAGTCATTCTAGTGTTAATCACATTATGGGACGATTGACTGTACTTTTGAACCTATTTGTGCATGAATTCCAATCTTCTACTTTTTTTAGAAATGCATTAATGACATTTTCGTGGAAATTAAGAGTTCTTGTTTCTCAAATTTGAAAACTTTTTAAGATACAACAAAAAAATGTATCCTTACTATTATTAGTTAAGATTTATTTGAGCTTGGTCACCAATGATCTATCATCAATCACTTTCACAAATTCTGCTGAAATATTATAGTAAAAAATTTTATTTTTTTTAAACTGATGTTAGGTAAGCAATGCTTGACTGAGCAATGATGACCTTGCATTACTTCTATGAACTGCATACCACTGGACAAAATCTAACTAAAAATGATAATATTTGAGAGATAGTAGAAGAGTTTCTACAATTATAACAGGTCATCGTCATAACACCACACAGGTCTGGGTCATAACACCAGTCATGTCCAGAGAGTTCGAAAACTTTTTCATAACCTCTGCCATTTAAAAACTTGTTTCAGTCACAGCACAGTTATAACCAAAATGACCAAGTATTTTCTCAATCAATGTTATGTGGTCACATGATACACAGAACACGCGTTTTACTTGAAATGTTGTCTAGAACCGTGCAGAAAAACCATTCTGTATTTTCTTTGGTGAGTGACCTGATAACTGATAAACAATTGTTAATAGAGATGACCATTTAGTTAACTTTTCAAACACACCCTTGACATGTTCAAAAGTTATACAATAAAAGCAATGCGCAACTTATTGATTGTTTGAATGCTGGATCATGTCTTGTTTAACATAAATGATAACAGAAACTGAATATCGCAACAAAATTACTTAATTCTACAAAAGAAAGCTTGTTGAATGAAAGTTTGTCCAAAAGTACATACAAAATTAGTTAAAATATATTTCTACATGTGTGTATGAATGAATTCTGTAACTATTTATAACCTGGCATGGGGTGGTTTGTGTAAAAAGATGCTGGTATGAATTGTTAAAAAGATTGGCAAATAATTGATCAGTTACACATGCAATGTAATTTTTACATAGAGGTAACTTTACAAATCCTTGGCGAGTAAAACACTAGACAGCTTGCTGATATTTTATAAACAGCAGAAACTTCATTGTGTTCATCTAGCTTTTTCGACATTTCACAAAATATGGAGTTTTTAGCGTGTACTTTTATACAGGATTGATAAGAATTTGATGTTTTTGTAAATTATACTTGAATTTGATATAAAACAATCTTGAAATGATGTTAGATTATTGTTAAAAGGAAATCTGCGCTGTTATATATATTAAAATATAACACTTACTTGATTGATACTTCGTTAAAATATAGCACTATAGGCATAATAGCATTATAGGCATTATAATAGCATTATAGGCATTATAATAGCATTATAGGCATTATAATAGCATTATCCCTTTCGGGACGGCGGCATTCCGAAACCGCCGTGGCCCAAAGGACGGAGCGCTTTGTTTCTGAACTTTTCCCAAAAGACGGCTAATTTTTTACGCTAAGCCTAACTCTCGAAAAAAATTTACTAAAAATCACCCGTTCAACACAGCATTCTACTTTTTTCAGGAAGAAAGGAAATACTTATTTTCTATTTGATGTATATTTTTTATATAAATTTTCTTTTATCAAAATATTAAAAACTTTAGTGTATATATGTTTTAGATACAGATGGATTATTCCTTGGCATGTCCTTCCGATTTTTTAAAACTGTACCACATATATGCGTATTCTTAGACAACAAACACTTTGCAAGTACAGGAGAGGTTAAAAATTATATCCAAATACAAAGTATATCCTTTTCCTGAAAGTTCATTTAGAAATGTTTTCACAACGCGTTCTCCATACCCACCATCAGAGCTTGATAATTCCGTGTCCTTTCCAGTATACACAAGGAAATTCCATTTATAGCCTGATTCCGATTCTGACAATTTATATATTTTTATTCCATATCCGGACCTTTTCGAGGGGATATATTGATGAAATTCCAGCCTTCCTTTCCATGAGAACAAAGATTCATCAATGAACACATTTCTTCTAGGAGTGTATAAAGATTTAAATTTTGAAACTAATGCATCTAACACGGGTTTCAATTTATCTAGTTTTTGGGCATTACTATCAAGAGTAAAATGAAGGTAACGTAATATTCCTATAAATCGATCACGACTCATAACTGAATTAAAGAAAGGAGTACTGATAATTGGATTCTTAGAAAAATACATTTTAAGATTTGGTTTTCTGACAATGCTCGTCAAAATTACTAGTGCGAGAAACACACGAAATTCGTTTCCTGTCACAAGTGTAAATACATTGTCACAGGTGAAAATACATTTCAGTTCCTGTCACAGGTGTAAATACATTTCCTGTCACAGGTGTAAATACATTTAGGTGGTCTTCGATGTGGAAGGAGAGAGGAGATTTTTCTCCCATTTTTTCTTTGCAAACTCATTAGTTGCTTTTACGATAAATTCTACTAGTTCATCATCAAAAATATGCTAAAAAATCAAGTTCCTTATCTAAATTAGGCGGCATGATATTGTGATTTATTCCAGGTATGTTAAAAAACTCCAAAGAATTCAGATCTTTCAAATCACACGTCCAAACATCATTCGAAAAAACAGCAACTGAAGCTCGCGGCGCTGTAATAATAGTACGCTCAGAATCTGAAGAATCAATTGCATTTTCAGCTTTATCATTAGAAATACCACTGTTCCACGAATCTTCACTATCTGCTTTGCTTTCATTACTGTCTGGTTCGTTTACCATACGCGTATATTCTTCCACAGAAAGAAAAAGTCTCAAACCTCCCATATTTTTATCCGAAATAGCCTAATCATTTCACTGTCGCACATTCCATTACCCCCCCACCCCCACCCCCCAAAAATACTCTCTTACATTCCTGTAATTCACCAATGAAATCATTAAAAGCTAAAATCAAAAGGAAACCCGGAACTCTATTATAAAATTGTTGATGCTGCGAGAAGTGCTCTGTTTATTTACTTTACAGAACCATGTTTCCTCGCTCCAAATGGAGAAATATTTCATTGGATTCTTCTTTTGCCAAGGTCAAACATCTATAAAATACATTTAAGTTGCTTCCACGGGCATTTAACGCCATCTAGTAGACAAATAAATTCAAATGAAAACGTTTCACGTAGAAACACCAATACGTGTCACTCGGCGTTTAGGGTAAGGTTCTCTCCGGCACCAGTACGTGCCGAACGTCCTTGAATGCAAGTTCGCAGCCGGCACGCGGGCGTGCTAACCGTCGCGAAAGGGTTATGGACATATATTGGGACAAGAAAGAAAATAGGTACGATCACAATGTACGGGAAGCGAAGTGACGTTTGGGTGCTACGTTACAATGGCTCGCCCCCAGTATGGGTGGTACGGAGGCGGAACCGTAGAAAGTAGTAATTTCCATACTACCTTTCAATATATGTTGCTCCGCTACCTCAGTTCCTTTCTGGACACCGTGGGAGTAGGTCGTTTCTGCGACGAGCTCCGGTCAGCGACCCACTGCTTTGCTTTTCCCACGTGTTTTGATTTGCGACTTGTGTTTTTCGATAGTATATGCGCTTCTTCTGCTCTTTGCGGCCTCTACTATTATCGATATTGCCATTTGAAAATTATGCTTCCTTTTCCATGCTATGGAAGGCATTTCAGTTGAATTGGAGGCTGCTTTCAAGGATCTCCCAACGACAGATATGTCCAGCGCCATTTCGCCAGTAGATGACTCTTCCACGTGCTCAGAGACAGTAAACATGGACTCTACTGATCTTGTGAATAGTGTTATTGCCAATACAAATTCTATTGTGGGTGAATATATCAAGAAACTGGTATCCAGTGTCTGTGCTAATAATGGAAATCTCCTGGATTACCACGACCATTTAGTAAATTCGCCAAAGGAACTTCCGGACCCTAATTTTATGGACTTGTTGAATAAACTAAGAGATTTAGGACGTAATGGTTTACTGATTGAAAAAAGACAGTAATTGAGAACCTCGTCAAGTTTTCCCTAATGATCTTTCTAGCCCAAAACAGCGATCAACAACCTGGTGAGCTCCACGAGCTGAAAGCTGGATTCAAAGGTATGTGCGATCATATTCTCTAACTGATTTCTAGTCCTTCCCCTGCTAACTCGACTCATTGTATTGACAATATAGCTAATATTGGACTAAATTTTAAATACTTAACTGATGACCTTTTAAAATTCAAAGATGCTGATAAACGTGAACACGGCGATAGTGATATCCCCACCCAAAGTAACAAACGTAAATATGTTAAACATTCAAATTCTGAAGATACTCAAAAAGTTGAAAATATTACTATTGAAACCAGTAACAGATTTAACTTACTCACTAATGAAAATTCTAATGATGTTGATAATTCCAATTTGATTACAACTGATAACCCTAGTGTAAAGAATGTTGACAATTCTAATGCAATCAATGATACAGCCAAGTCAATTGATGCTGAAAAATCTAATATAAACAATACCAAATATACTAACCGTCCTGTTGACTATGACTCTAATAATGACCAATCCCCCTCTCAGCCCTCTAAACCGGAACCTTTCTACATAAAGATGGTAGAAAACTGGAAGGCACTCTTAAATAATGCTACCAAAGACTTAATTTTTAAAAACCCCTCCAGATGGCAGACGAGTACGTCAGACTAAAACCAAAAACTGTCGAACAGTATAGAGCGATACAAAAATGCTTGTTAGCAAATAAAATCCAATTCCATAGTATGAGCATAAAATCAGAAAGGCCCAAGAAGATTCTCTTAAAAGGAATTCCTATTGACACTAATGACCAAGAAATTAAAAAGGACCTACTATCTAAGGGATTTGACATCCAACGTGTGTCCCAACTAAGGAAATTCAAAACGAAAGAGCGACTTCCAATCTTCCTTGTGAATATCTACAACTCCGATAACTTTGATGAAATTTATGAACTAGAGGAAGTGGTTGGCTTCACTGTCAAAATAACAGATTACGACCCCTTTCCCTGGTTTCAGTGTTATAACTGTCAATCATGGGGACATAGTTCTGACAATTGTAACCTCCCCCCCGCCTGTCTAAAATGTGCAGAACCCCACAAAACCAAACAATGTACCAAATCTAAAGACCTCCCAGCAAAATGCATAAACTGTAAAGGACCCCACCCGGCCAACTATTTAGGATGCTCAAAAGCCCCAACCAACAAGGAACCCTCCCCCAAAATCCAAACTGCAAGTACCCTCAGCAATAAAAATCAAAACAATCAACCTGGACCCTCTTCCCATCAAAACTCTAACTCTAGTATTACACATACCTATAAACAATCAAATCCAATTGCTCCCATCACACCAACTACTTCAGTGCAGAAACCTTTCTGCACTGCCCCTCCTTCAGAGCCCTCCACTAGCACGGCCTGCCTTGAGCTAGAACCCTTTTCAGTCATACATGAAAGGTATAGGAAAAGAAAACTTGAAGAGAAAGAAAAAGAAACCCGTGCACTTAGTCTCATAGAGAACCAAAACAAGCCTTATTTTGCAAAGAGCTCCAACTCCACTGTCAAAAAAGCTAACCCCACCTCTTCTCCTTATGCTCTGCCTCCTGCTGAAAATAACCAGCATGCTTCACCAACTCCTGTAGCTCTCCCCCCTGAAAATCAAAATAAATCATCTAATAATTCTATTGCAAACAATAATACCAAATCAAATAACCAAACTAGTTAATCCATTCAAAACAACCAATCATATAATCAATCTAACCAGCGAAACCTGCCATCTCCCACCCTCCCAATGGAAGTTGTGGACATTCACGAGGAAGCAGAAAGTCCGCCCTCCCTCGGAGGAATCACTGAAATTGTGAACCTAATTACTGCAATTCAAAAAATATTCTCAAAATTTAATATTCAGGACGTAATAAATAAAATCACATTAGCTATCACCGATATGGAAAAAGTTGAGGGTCCCCTCAACAAACTATTTGTATTTATCCGTGCTATTGAATCTATCTTCGGTACCCAGATAAATCCTACCAATCATGAATAGACATCCATCCAAATTAAATATCCTTTGCTGGAATGCTAACGGCTTATGCAATAAAATCGACGACCTAAGAAACCACTTAACTGACAACCCCGCTGACATCATTCTAATACAGGAACTTAAAACAAAATGCCCAGACCGTTTAAAAATTCAAAACTTTACTCTTTTCTACACACTAAGACACAGCGCCGCAGGTCAGCCACTAAGCTATGGCGGAACAGCCGTTGACATAAAAAATCACATCCCACACACACACATCTCCCAATTTCAAACACACATCGTCTTGAAAACACATTGGTGAAAATCCTTCTTCCTAGGCAGCAAAAACTCATAATTGGTTCCATTTACAACAGAATTAACTCTCCCGACCCCCTTTATAACGATCTTGACCTTATACTTAAACCCCCATCCCCTACTATCTTAGCAGGTGACTTCAATGCCCACCATCCTAGATGGAATGCATGCAGGACTAGCCGGGTAGGAAGAGAACTTAACATCTTTTGTGTTGATAATAATTTAGACATTAAATTTCCTCCCCTCCCCACCAGACATAGTAATCACACCAACCCTACCACCATTGATTTTGCATTATTAAAAAATTGTCCCTTCCCAGCCCCTGTAAATGTACTTAATCTTTTTACCTCGAACCATCTACCAATCTTATTAACGCTGCAACTAAATACCCTCTTCCCTCCCCCTCTCTCCCTACTAAAGTTAACTGGAAGAATTTTGTTAAACTTCAAAACGAGTCCCCCATCCTCTTCCCAACCATCACTTCCACCGAAGATGTTGACAGGGCTATCAAAACACTAACCCAAACATTTGGCTCAGCACTCTCCGACAGCACCTCCACCTACATTCCACAACTCTACCCAAAACTCCCATATTCCATCACTAGCCAAATTAAACTCAGAAACCGCGCTCGCCAACATTGGCAACACACAAGAAATCTTGCCCACAGAACTAGATACAATCACCTGACGGCACAAATAAAACTTTTAATTTCTTACTATAAACAAGCCAAATGGAAGCAATACGTCGAATCACTCTCCCCTACTGATCATTCACTTTGGGACTTCTTAAAACGTATTCGTAAAAAGCACAAAAATATTCCCTTACTCACTCACAATAATACTACTGCTTACACAGAACAAGACAAAGCTAATCTACTCGCTGATGTATATGAAAAACAATTTACACCACACGAAGATATTTTCTGCCCAAATTTCATGGAGGAAGCCGATGATACCGTGAAGCAGTTTCTTTGTGTTCCAAATACTTCCCCCTTCCCCACATTTTCCCCACTGACATAGTTAACTACATCAACACTCTCAAAAACAAGAAAAGCCCCGGCCCTGACAATATTTCAAACAAAGCTCTTAAATCCTGCACTATTAATATAATCTTTTACATCACTGTTTTAATCAATTCCATTTTCGATCTCAATTACTTCCCCGCGACTGGAAGCACGCCGCCATTGTTCCTATCCTTAAACCAAAAGAAAATTTAAACTCTCCAAAAAGTTATCGCCCCATAAACCTGCTGTCCTCTCTTGGCAAACTGGCTGAACATTTCATCGCCATCCAAATCAACAATTTCCTTGCTAATAACAACATTCTCATCCCAGAGCAATTTGGTTTTAGACAGCTTCACTCTACAACACACCAACTGCTCCGCGTGGTGGAGCACATCTCTAATGGACTCCAAAACCTGTCAGCAGTTGGAGGTATACTTATTGACGTCGCTAAGGCCTTCGATAGGGTGTGGTTCAACGGACTCATATACAAACTCATTCAGCTTCGTATGCCACACTCTCTTACCCATATTTTATACTCCTACCTCAGCGACAGAACCTTTCATGTCCGTCTGAACCAGACACACTCACACACCAAACATATCCTGTCTGGAGCCCCTCAGGGCAGTAAACTTGGTCCCATTCTTTTTAACATTTACATAAACGACATCCCTAGAACCAACAACACTATACTTTGTTTGTATGCGGACGACACTGCCATTCTTGCCACACACCACAACACCAACTACCTACACCGATACTTACAACATCACATCGACACTCTCGAACCCTGGTTAGAGAAATACCGCATCAAAATAAACCCTAATAAATATCAAACTGTATTTTTCTCACATCAACGTTTTCCGCCCCAACCAATCATAATTAACAATCAGCCAGTTTGCTTTGAGAGGACATGTAAATATCTCGGTGTCACTCTTGACAGCAGATTAACATGGAAACCCCACATTGCAAAACTCAAAGATAAAATAAACTTTGTAAAAGCAGAACTGAGCTCCCTCCTGTACTTGATTGATGTCAGCATTGAAAACAAAATCCAACTTTACAAATCAGTTATCCGCCCCATCATTCTCTATGCCGCCCCAATTTGGGGCTACGCTGCGAAATCTAATGTAAAAAAAGTCCAAATCATTCAGAACAAAATCCTACGTTCTATCAGAAAAGCACCAAGATACTTGAAAAACTTTGTAATACATCGCGATTTCAAAATTAAAACTATTAAGCAAGAGATGCGAAAACTCTCTAACAATTTCTATGATAACCTCGTTAGGATCCCCTACGAAATGATCTATAATATGACCGACTACGACTTCCGTGAATTTCCAAAAAGACCCAGAGCTATCCTAAATCCCGATTTAGACGTCCCATGCTGATTCCTGACTGAATCTCTTCTGCATCCCAGTAGGGGATATTCGCTTGTTCCCCCACCCTCTTTATCTTCAAAATTCTACAATAAGACCTCTGTTTACAGCATTCTTTGTTTACTACTAACTTGTTTCATCAACATTATTTGCCGCTATTGAAGGAATAGGTTCAGTGGAAGACTGTGACCCACATATATGCTACCTGACTAGGGATACGGAGCTCTGCTCCAGGCGCCCTGCTATCGACAAATTACTGGCTGGCTGGCTCCGCTACCGTCCATACTGGGGGCGGGCTATTGTGACGTAAAAGCTTATATTGAGACGGGATGTCCAAATTACTACTTACTACGGCTCCATCTCCAACCCGCCCATACTGGGTATGGCTGGATTTGGGTCCAATGTGACATAACACATATACCTACACATATATGTCAATCGAGTCACACTAGTTTTGGATTTCATTAATTATCGAAACTCATTCAAACTACGATTCGTATTTGAGCACATAATGTAATTTTTGAAATATTTCAGCGAGCTGGGTATTTTTCTTTGGATTAGGTGGATTTTAAAACAACTGGTTCGTTGTAAATTTATCTTGCTCGCATTTTTAAAATCATTTTAATCATCTGTATTATTTTGTGTTGAATTCGAGTTCCTCTTACTTTCAAGTTTTCTAAGGCTCTTATAGTATTTAATATACCTCCCACGTACAAAGAAGAGAATGTCAAAGCTCTTATATGTAATGACTATAATGAAATCCTACCCGAGGACATAAAAATTATCAAAAACTTTAAGACCCGCCAGGGCAACCTTAACTGGGTGTTTCTCGTCGACTTTGTCGCCGGTAACCGCATAATTGAAGGCAAAAAACTCTTCAATCATTTTAAATATTTCTTTGTGAAGAAATATATATCCTTACAGATCTGTTTCAAATGTTTGGGTTATGGACATGCAGCCAATTTCTGTCATTACCCAACTGGTAAATGTAGTGCTTGTGCCAGTAACCGGTACACCTAGAAAGACTGTCGTGCTAGAACCATCGAGGTGAAATATAGGTAGAGAGACTTATGGCAACCTTTACGTGACCACTGAACGAAGTCACATGACTTATACACTCCCCGACGCGCATATTTTGTTGCACACCTCTCCTTCCATTGCAATTGTATTACGTTTTCGAAAGCGAAAAGTCATGTCGCACGTTTGCGTTTAATTTTCAGCAAAAGATGGTAATGTCCTGCGCCGCATATGGATGTACGTCAAAGTTTATCAAAGGTGGAGACACTACGTTTTACAGGTAAGTCGTTTTCATTCATTTTAAAACATATTTTATATAAAATAAAGAGTTAATTGGCATGTGCGACCATGACGTCCTATAATAAAAGTAGATTTTCTGGCTTTGTAAATAAAGCATAGTCTAGTAAGGATTTTTAAAATAAAATATTTTATATATATTTGCGTACTTTCATAAACTGAACTTCGATATATGCTTAAAATTAGAAGAAAAAAAATAAAATGTACGTGCAACTTTTAATAGGCCTAGTTTTCTCTCTTGGCGATATTTTTTACGCCAAATTGGATTGTTTACTAATACATACTCATTTCTCCTGACAATGTTTTTATGCCATATAATGATATGAAATGATTAATAAAGCCCAAGAAAACTTATATAAATATCACTAAGCACATATTTAAAATTGTTATTTATTGCTGAGCTATATTCTTTCAAATTTATAAAAATGAACTCTGTATATGGACGTAAAAATAATTTTTTGTAGAGAATTATAGCCGAAACAATTACTTTTTACACTTTCTTTTAGTATTAACCGTCTTTGTATATACATTAAAAAATACTATTTAACAATTTCGAAAAAGTCCTTAACTGTATATGTAATGTATCAAATGAAATTGAGCAATTAAAATGTGACTTGAATTACTTTTTGTGATTATGAAATGCATAACGTAAATATAAAATTCCTAATATTTATCTTTAAGTGCAATAAAATATACTATAATATTTTTCAATTCAGTTTTTATGTATTTAAAACTTTATTAAAATGCTAGCTAATTCCTATTATTTTTATTAGTTTTTCCAAAGATGAAAAAAGAAGAAAGATCTGGGAAACACAACTGAAAAGAGAAAATTTTAAAGCATCAAAATATGCTAAATTGTGCTCAAAACATTATAAACCAAAATGTTTTGATGAGGAAAATAACACTGTGTCCAAATATTTCTAAAAATATTTTTTTTGGGAGGGAGGGGCTGTTCAAGGAATATAAAGTAACTGTTGCATAAACTGGGAATAATATTCAAGATTTTGAATAGTTATAAAGAATTGTATATTGCTCAACTATATTTCTAAATTTGAAAATTGGCATTGAGGCAATTTTGCACTTCGGTTTATACAAAAACTGAAAAAAAGTATTTTATTAAAAATACCCGTTTACTGAAGTAAAAAAATAATTTTAGTTTCACTTTTATAATACTAAATGGTATGGTAGCTCTGTAAATGTATACTTTTAAAATCTCAAAGTTTATACAGGATTTTTATTTATTATTAAAATGTTGATGCTTTAATATTAAACATCAACAACCTTAAATAATATAATTAATGCTTTTTTCGTAATTAAGGACAATTTCACTGATGATTTTATTAATTGAATTGAAAACAAGTAAAAACAAACAAAAAACGTATTTTCTTTCAAATACACCCTTTTATTAGTTGTATGTAACTTAAATATATGAAGGACAACAGCATACAATATGTTTGCTCCGGTTCCCGAGTTTTTCCTTAGAATAACATTAAGTTATTCATCAGTGCATTACTCTTAACAGTTCTTGTACGGGATCGGATGGTAAGGTCCAAAATCCAATGAATTAAAATATACCACGAAAGAGAGAGATAATCATGCCAAATATGATATGATCTTTCTAGATACACCCGATCTCGAGTTATTCCCGCATAATGAGTATATATCTATGGCGGGCCCAGGATGGGCTAGCCCGACAAGGCTCAAAATACAAAAAATCAATATATACCGTAAAAGACAATGAAATATTAAATTTGGACCTTCTAGCTAGAAAATTAAAATATATCACAAAAGACAACGACATGCCAAATTTCATGTTACTGTGATTAATGGAACTTCATTAGTTAGGACCTAAACAATATGTATTTTGAAATACATCAGAAGTATTCAGCACTGTTTTACTAAGTACAAAAAAATATTTTATAGCGCCAACCGCGGCAATAAGTCGCCAAGTCTGGGAGTGTTCGACCATAAGTCACGTGATACATGCAGTGGTCACTTTTTCAATCTTCTGAATAGCAATGCGCAGTCTACCTATATCTCTGGTCGAAGGCTAGAACTATTACTTATATTAGAGTTGCTGTATTTCTTTAGCACAAAATCATTTAGTTCATGGAGTCTGAATAGCTGATATGAATGAAATATTCATTGATTTTACAAACAGAAGGACGATATTTTTCGATGAAGTTTCACGCATAGAGTTTAATTACTTGTACCTCCATGGTCTTAATTCTTAAATAAAATCAATTATTATAGTATTGTGATGAATGTTGCTTTCATAGAGAGAGCCAAGCGTGTTATTTTTTCTATGACGCCATTTAAATAAATTTCAGTTGTTTTTGATGAAGTTTTCAAATATAATAAATTATCGTAGTATTATGACAATTCTAAAATTATTACCGAGGAATGTATCGCATTTTAGAGATGTTTAAACCAGGCAATTTATGTTTCAATGCCGTCATTTGAATGAAGTTCATTTTTTCGATGAAGGTTTAAGTTTTCAAATATAATAAATTAATGTAGTATTATGATAAGTTTTAAAATATTACCGAGGAATAAATTGCATTTTAGACATGTTTAAATAAAATTGCATTGAAGTTGGAAAGTGTTTCATAATCAATGCTTTAAGCATGATTGATCTTTCTTGTTATATATTCTTTTTATTTTTGTAGTTTTACTGTTTTTATATGTTTTTGTATATATTTTTTGTTTTATTTTCCTTTTACATTTTACCCCTTTGTTTATTTTGTGTTGTATTCCCCTTCTTCGAGCTCTGGATATTTTCCCCCCTTTTAAATGTCTATTAAAGGTTTACAATTCAACGCAAACCACTCCCTCTCAGCGCATTCTAATGTTTTTAAATTTGCTGTTGATAATGCCTATGATTTTGTGTGCCTTCGGGAGCCCTACGTTGTACATGACAAAATTCTTTCTCCTCCTCCAGGCACTCTTCAATTTCACTCACTGTCTAAAAAAGCAATTATCCTCATTTTTAATCCGTTATTAACTGTTAATTTTAAATTCAACTCATCTTCTTCCATTTTCATAGATATTTTACTCCCGTCTCAAAAAACTTTAACCTTAGCAAGCATTTACTTTCCCCCTCACGATGACTTCACTGAATTATTTGCTGAAATTTCGTCCATTAATTTTTTGTATTACTCTGACTTTTTGGTTCTCGGCGATTTTAACGCCAGAGCTCGGATGTGGGCCTATGGCTTCACTAACCAATAGAGGGCTGGACATGAAAGTTTTTTGTCGTAACAATAACCTCATAGTTTATAATGATGCTAACTGTGGACCAACTTTCGTCTCTCATTCTGGAAATGGCTATCCTGATTTAACTTTGGTGAACTTTACCTTTTACGATTCTATTCAAAATTGGGAGATCCTCTCGATTGATTCCTTCAGTGACCATAAATACATTCAAATTTTAATAAATTTAGATTCACCGCTTAACGATTCATTCTTTCTTAAAATTCTTTCTTCTAGCCATGACACAATATGGTCTAGGCAAATTTATATTTAACTTTAGAACTCATTTAGACTCTATTTCTTTCCTTCTCGAAGATATCTCCGATAATAACTCTCACTAGACTTCTTTCTTAAAACTTTTATTGACATTATTAAAAATTGTGCTATTTCATTTATCCGTAAGAAAAAGACCGGTAAAATAAAAAATTTTCTTGGTGGAACAAAGATCTTTCTAAACTTCGAAATTTTGTTACAGCTCTATATAAAAGAATCAAATCACTCGAGTGGAACTCTGCCTCCCCTGAATTTATCACTGCAGCTAAACTCCTATATAAACAAAATAAGGCGAAATATAAACTTCTCATTAAAAAAACGAGACATGAATCGTGGAAAAAATATTACTCCGATTGCAGTGAATCTTTCGGTTCACATTTCAAGTTCGCCTTTCAAAAGCATAAGAAATTTAATAATATCAATCTACATTTTCTTGATTCCCCTGATCTTAGCCATGAACAGAAGATGCGACGATTGTTGAATCACCATTTTAAGAAAGACCTTGACTTTATTGATTTCCCGTCCTTTAATAAACCCGCTGATGGGTTGGGGGTTGTCTCGGATGAAGAGCTCCTTACAGTTTTTAATTATCTGAAAAATGGGAAGGCCCCAAGCCTTGACAATATTGATTTTTCTATTTGGAAGCAGTTATTTAAATATTTTCCTTCTTTACTCTCAAAAATTATAAATCTCTGTTTTAAATTTTGTCACTTTCCTTCCTGCCTTAAAATGCTAATATCCTCTTCTTCAATAAACCAGGTAAAGATCCCAATCTTAGCACTTCTTAGATCCCGCTAGAAATGGTTTCTATGTGTATCACGAAACTCAGAACGAAATTTTCAAAGCAATTTTAAGAGTTTATTTTTATTTTTATTTTATTTATTTATTTCGGAAGTTTAATTAAATTCATTGTATTTATCTTTTTCTTTTGATTTAGCTATCTAAATTTAATTTCTTTCAATATGACGTTTTTACTGAGAGCAAAGAAGATAGATTTGTGTAAACTCGCTTCCGAGTTAGATTTGGCTGTACCGGAGAATGCTAAGATGATAGAGATTTCGAACGAAATTTGGTGCAAATATTACAATGAGTGAATACTTGAACCCTATGGATTTTAAATGCAATCAAATGTTAGAAAGACTCGCCCATTTGCGTATGAATTTTTCAAAAATCACATTAAAAAATAAGGACTTTTAATAATGTTAAATAAATAGTCATTTCCTACTTAATGTATCATCAGAAAATAAATGACATCAATTTCGAACGCTAGCATGAACTGTTCTTGAGATATAGCATGTTTTCAGATAAATTCATTGAAAAGTTTATATAAAGTTAAAATTAGTACAGCAGGTATCCTTAAATAGGTTGACTTTTTCAATACAGTTCAAAATATCACCAACTTAACGATGTGTTGAAAATGCTGACAAAGTGTCGCCAAATTGCTAAAAGAATGCTTAATTTAGCGAAAAGGGTGCCAAAATTGATGAAAATTCCATATCTTAGAAAATGAAGTTCATTTTTAACACTTTACAACATAGTTGAAAAGTGTATATGGCTTTATTAATTCTGTCTGTCTGTCAATTCGCACGATAACTGCGTAAAAATCACTTTATCAATATGAAATTTTAGTATGTTATCGAGACGGTCGGTCTCTGGGACATATGGGAATGTAAATAAACAATATCACCCAATTAGTTTTGGATTGAACTCGGATTGAAAAACTGAAGTACATTGAAACCTATGGGACCTAATTTTTCAGAGCAAAGTTTTTTGTCATTTTGTAAGCAAGTCATTTTGTAAGCAAAGTTAAAATTTACAAATTGCTTCAAAAATTTTAGGAAATATTCAAATTACCCCATAAAATATAAGAAAATTTCAGCAAAATATGTTCGGTAGTGTTTTAAATAAAAATTAAAATAATAATTACACCAATATAATATGAAGAGATCACGTGACCTGCTTCAAAACAAAATATGGCATGCATCTTTTTCTCCCAGTGTAAAAAACGTGATTTTTAAAGTTCTTTTAAATTTATATTTAGCGTTGCATCCGTCCTAAAACCCCTTTATTTTTACGTATTTTTTGCGCATCTATATTCTGCGGAAACGCAATTACAATATTTTTGAGTTTAAATGATCATCAAACTTTGTTTATTTGTACAACGAAGCCTAATTTTAATGGATGCAGAATGTAAAGAAGTGATTGTAAGATGAGTTGCATAAGAATTGCTGAATTTTTTTTCACGCAAAATTATTTAACCCTGGAGTCTGGAACAAAAGTGTATGAAAGAAAATATTCATTGCTTTTACATGGAGATCCAGGCGATTTATGTTTCGGTGACTTATTTGAATAAAGTTCATTTTTCTCGATGAAGTTTAAAGTTTTCAAATATAATAAATTATTGTAGTACTGTGATATAATTAAAAATATATCAGCGCTGAATGTATCGCATTTGAGAGATGTTTGAATAACATTGCATTTCAGTTGGAAAGTGCTTCACAATCAATGCTTTATGCATGATTGATCTTTCTTGTTTTTTTATAATTACTGTCCCTTTGAGAGAGTTTATTTAGAAATAATGTCCATTTCACTGTTTGTGGGACATTTAGGTTTCATGAGAGGAGTTTAATCAAAGTGATACTGGGATGCACCGACATTGGCAGAGATTGTGATCAATGCTTTTGATGGAATCTAGTCCACTACTCCACTATAATATTACTTGTCCATGGACACGCGAACAACAACAACAATCAAAGTGATGTAAAATCTTGTACATCATTGTTGTGAAAGAAGTAAAGCCATTGCATTATGTAGTGAAATAGTGAAAGTCATGTCACATCAAAATTTTTTCCATACTTCAATTAAAATGTTAAACTGATTCTCCAAAGCAAATCTGTTACCATGGTAACAATCTACTCAACGTGGGTAGTATATAACGACAAAACTGATTTAAAAACTGCTCATAGCTTCCATTGTCAGCTTAAGTTAGACTTTTTCAAAGTATATATAGGTCTTAGTCATGCCTACTTCAAATATAGGATTGTAACGTAACCATGTTGTAAAAGAAATTAAGCTTCAGAATGATTGAATGTTTGTTGTTTTCATGTAGACACACTCTATAGACCGGGGCCAACGGCCCTACCGTGCTGAAAACACCGGTTCTCGTTAGATCACCAAAGTAAAGCAGCATCGGGCGCGGTTAGTACTTGGGTGGGTGACCACCTGGGAACACCGCGTGCTGTTGGTACATGAAGGATGAATTAAACGTACCTAAATAGAGTCTTTCTAAATGAGTAGTGGACTGTATTTCTATAAAAGAAGAATGCAGTATTACTTATCCATACCTTTATTACAAACTATTTAAATGAAATAATGAGAACAACGAGCCACTTTCTCGTGTCTCCTATCGCTACCAGTTTTATTCTAACACTACAAATTCGCTTTTAAAAACTCGCCACCCGCTGCTTGGCGCTCGCCAAACAAGAGCACATGGCTTCTTTCAAATACATACTTCACGGGCTCCAACATTCCGCCCGGCGTTGAAATGTCAATTTCAAGGAATGAATAAGTACAATTATAAAAAAAAAAAAAAAATCAAGAATTTAAATCAAATTGCTACAAAGTACACAATATAATCATAATAAAAACCACACAATAATCATAAAGAATACAAGAAGCAATTGCAAATAATTCAAGGAGACATTTTAACCATAATCACATAATGTAGTTACATTATCTGAATTAAGACATTAATTTTCCATAGGCAAAACAGCTATTTTTGAAATGGGTCTCTTGTATATTCCATTATGTGTCTTTACATTGACAACTCTGACCTTATTGTCTAAATAAACTAAGAATGTCTCAACTATTCTGCCTAAAACCCATTTGCAGGAAGGTAAATTATCTTCCCTTACTACAACCATATCACCAACCCTTAGATTCTTTTTTATAATCATCCACTCATTTCTTTGTTGCAACGTACTTAAATAATTGTTTTGCCATCTTTTCCATATTGTTTGACACATTTTAGTTGTTCTTTTCCACAAATGTAATCTGTTATCATCAATTTCTGTCAAAGTGGGTTCTACAATAGCAGTGATTGGTCTACCAATAAGGAAATGCCCAGGAGTCAATACTTCCAAGTCATCAATATCCGTGGTCAAGGGAGTAAGTGGCCGAGAATTCAAAATTCCTTCTATTTGAGTGGTTATAGTTAAAAATTCTTCATAAGTCAATTTAGCATCTCCCACCACGCGCTTTAAATGATACTTGAAGGATTTGACTCCTGCCTCCCAGAGACCTCCAAAGTTGGGAGCTCTGGGAGGAAGGAATTTCCAAAGTATAGATTCCGAGAACAAAAAGTTGGCAAGATTGACATCAGGTTTGGTTACCAGATTATGTAACTTCTTAAGTTCTATATTAGTACCCACAAAATTTTTTGCGTTATCACTAAAGATAGTCGTCGCCTTTCCTCGTCTAGCAAAAAATCTTTTCAAGGTGGCAATAAATGCTTCAGAAGATAAGTTACATACAATATCCAAATGAACTGCCTTGGTAACCATACATACAAATATACAAACATAAATCTTATGATAAATCCCTTTACGTTGACCCCTATATTTAATCAAAAATGGTCCACAGAAATCCATCCCTGTGCAATTAAATGGAAAATTTACATTTACTCTTTCCTTTGGTAAATCCCCCATAATTTCTTCTGCTATTAGAGGTTTGACCTTAAAGCAAGTAATACAATTATGCACAATCCTTCTACATGTGGTTCTGCCATTTAAAGGCCAAAATTCCCTACGAATACAATATAATAAATTTTGAGGTCCAACATGTAGATATTTTTTGTGATAACTCTCAATAATCATTTCAGTGAGTTTATGCTTGGCAGGCTGTAAAATGGGATGTTTTTGAGTATCAGCTATATGAGAATTTTGGAGACGACCTCCTACTCTCAAAACATTATTTTGATCCAAATAAGGGTTTAAGTTTCTTACCTTTCCAGTTGGAGATTTACCTTTCTGAATGTTAGCTATGTCATCAGTAAATACCCGTTCTTGCACACAACGAACTAAAAATAACGTTGCATGTTTAAGTTCGTTACTGGAGAGGGGTCCACAAAGCTTACCCAATGGAGATTTTAAGTTATGGGTAAATCTGAAAATGAAACTTAAAATGCGAATTAATTTAACATAATTATTTGAAATATTGAGAATAGAATCTAAAAACAGAGAGTTCAAATTCAAAGTCAGTGTCACATCAGTCACTTTCTTGAATTCCTGGATATACCGTTCATCAGATGGGGAATAATGTCTATCAACAATTACCAGCCTTTCCTGATGAAGAAATTCCGGGCCATACCACCACAAGATATGCTTACCAATTTGATCAGGGTCGAGTCCTCGAGACACCAAGTCCGCTGGGTTCTCTGCAGACCTCACATGTTGCCATTGAAAATTCCGAGGGAGCTCCTGAATGCGTGAGATTCTATTGGACACGAACACTTTCAACAGATGGGGCGATGAATCAATCCAAACTAACGGAAGAATCGGTTGAAGAATCGGTATAAAGGTAAACTTTGTCAATTTTTAGTTTTAATGAAGTCAGTATTTTTGACACAAACCTTGAAAGTAATTCTGCTGCACACAGCTCAAGACGCGGTATGGTTAGCACCTTGAGAGGTGCAACTCGTGACTTACTGCACAGAAGGTTGACTTTCACTTCATTTAAGTTGGTCACACAACGAATATACACTGATGCGCCGTAAGCATCTTTACATGCGTCTGAGAATCCATGAATTTCTATTTCCTTAACCGAATCTGCAAGAAGATATCTGTTGATTTTCACATGTCTCAATTTCGGTAAGGCCTGTAAAAACCTTTCCCATTTCCTTTTTTCTTTTTGTGGAAGTTCCTGGTCCCACCCAATCTTTAAATGCCACAATGTTTGTAAAAATATCTTTGCTTTTACTATGACTGGACCTAAAAATCCCAAAGGATCAAACAATCTCGCAATGTCTGATAAGACAGAGCGCTTAGTAGTTGCGTTTGAATAAGATGAAACTGTGAAACTAAAATCGTCATTCTTGTGTTTTCACAGTGTCTATATTAGATTCTTCTTCAAAGTGATATTCTTGGTCACTGAAAGAAACTTGTTCAAGTAATAGTTTCTCATTGGAGCACCATTTGTGCAAGTCCATTCCTCCAGACTTTAACATTGCAATTAACTGTTGTTGTAGTTCAGTAGCTGTACCAAGATTATCAGCTCCAGACAAAATATCATCGACGTAAAAGTCAGTTAAAGCAGCCGCAGATGCTAATGGATAATTGTCCCTTTCATCTATAGCTAATTGTTTCAAGACTCGAGTGGCCAAAAATGGTGCACACGCTGTACCATAAGTCACAGTTAGCAGTTCAAACAATTTCGTTTCTGCAGTACAGCCTCTTTTCCAAAGAATGCATTGCAAGTGCCGCTGTTTGGGATGAATCCAAATCTGCCTATACATTTTCTTTACGTCTGCCGTAAAAGCAAATTTATGCTTCCGGAATCGCAATAGTATAGAGAACAATTCCTCTTGAACTACCCCTCCCTTGTACAAGCAATGGTTCAGGGAACTTCCAGTAGTGGAAGGTGCTGAAGCATCGAAAACGACGCGCAATTTTGTGGTACTACTATCAGCCTTGTAAATCCCGTGATGGGGCATAACATAGATAGAGTCTTCTGGAGTCACCTCCCTCACTTCTCGCATGTGTCCTAGCCTCTCATATTCATTCATAAAGTTACTGTGAAGGATAGCTAATTCAGGGTTTTTATCCAATCGATACCATAAACTATTCAACCTTTTTCTAGCGGATTGTATAGAACTGCCAAGCTCCGCATTTTCTTTGATAGGAAGACTCACTGTATATTTCCCTTTACATCTCTACTATGAGTTTTTAAGAAATGTTCTTCGCAATGTAACTCTTCTTTATTTTTTGAACAAGGAGGATCTGAAACGGTTTCTATTTCCCAAAATCTTTGTACGATATCCTCTAACTTATTTATCTGAGAGAGCAACCCACAGTGTTGTCTTTCCTCAACTCTACCTTCCACCGCTCCACTAATTAAATAACCAAATACACTATCTTGGAGTGTAACGGACTGAGTGGTACGAATTTTGTTACTCTTTAAAATTTCAAAAAATAGCTCTGCACCAATCAATAAATCCACCTTCCCCGGTTCGAAGAACCTTGGGTCAGCTAGTGTTATGTTCGGTGGAATTTTTAACTCTTTCGTATCCAAATATGTAGCAGGCATCATCTCTGTAATTTTAGGGATAATTAAAAGGTCAATTGTTGCAGAAAATGATCCATTTGAATTCGAAATACTCGTACTTGTTTTTCTTTTTACATTTATCAAGCAATGTGTTAACCCTGTGACTGGGATATTTATTCTTTCCTTTCGTAAACCAAGTGCATTTGCGAAATCAGAGCTTATGCAATTAATTTGGCTCCCAGAGTCAAGAATACCTCTTCCTTTCACGTAATTACCCCTTCCATCTCTAATATAAATAACTGCCGTTGCTAGAATTATTTTCTTTTTCTCCGTTACAAAACAAGACGTTAATATTCGTGCCGACTCATCGCCGCCAATGTTTACTTGATTCGAGTTCCCAGCATCGGAATTCTGATCCATTTCAAACGAAGTGGGGAGAGATTTAGGCCTCATTAACTTTACATCTGTTTTATGCAATAACGAATGGTGTTTAGATTTACAAGTGTTGCACACAAATTGAGATCGGCAAACCGCCACTTTATGGTATCCAAAGCAATTCAAACATAATTTATTTTTTCTAACTATTTCGTATCTTTCTTGAGGGGAAAGTTTCAGAAACATTCACATTTATGTAATGGATGAGAATATTTACACAAAATGCATGTTGGGATATTATCAGTAGATTTTACCATTAAATTTCTGGATTTATTTCCTTGATCATAATTGATCATTTTAGGTTTATTCGAAATGTTACGATTGATACTGTCTAAAACTTGATATCTTTTCTCAAGAAAATCTATGAGTTCTTCAAAAACAGGAACCTCATTAGTTTTCAAAGTTAGTTCGAATTGTTTCCGACTTTCGCGATCTAATTTTTGAAGAAGTATATTGATAAGTAAGGCATCCGAAAGAATATCTCGATCAAATTTTAAGCTCTTCAATGCTCTCAAATTCTTATTAACACAGTCTAGTAATTTGCGCAAATCTCTAGCTGATTCTTGAGTCAATTTTTCGTAATTAATGATGCCATTGATATGCGTATCCACGATTGCTCTTTTATTTTCGTACCTATTTTCAAGTGCTTGAAACAGAGAACTGTACGTATCATCAACAGTTTCGATATGCTTTGCTTCCCCCTTCAAAGCTGCATGCAAATAATAAATTTTTTTATTGTCCGTTAATTTTGGATTATCTTCAATTAAGCTCTTAAATTGGGATTTGAAGCAACTCCACTCTTCATATTTGCCAGAAAATATTGGCAGTGGAATTTCGGGCAATTTTACGGATATAGTTCCAGCAAGATCATTACTAATGGGAACATTAGCGTTCGGAACAACAGAGAGAGTACTAGCTATCTTAAACTGATGTAGGGAAGTTTTCAAACTCACCTCCAAATTCTGCAGTTCCTCATCGACTTCTGACAGTTGGTCTTCAATTTCTTCAAGATGTTCTTCTTGAACATTTGAGTAATAATCCAGTTTTAAGGCTTCAAATCTTATTTGCAAGCGTTCTAAAGCTTCCAACCAGGCACTAATCACCGCTTCATTCTTTTCATCGGAGACTAGGGCAGCTGCAAATTTTGTGATTTGCCCTTTGATATTTCCGCGTTTTCGATACAAAATTGTTATTTCTGACATCTTAGCTACAAATGAATATCAATCTAAACTATAAAAACAACACTAATGCGTTTGACGATTTTGTACGAAAAGTATTACGATTCCATAGGTATCTCCGCGAGCGGACCACAAATGAAGGATGAATTAAACATACCTAAATAGAGTCTTTCTAAATGAGTAGTGGACTGTATTTCTATAAAAGAAGAATGCAGTATTACTTATCCATACCTTTATTACAAACTATTTAAATGAAATAATGAGAACAACGAGTCACTTTCTCGTGTCTCCTATCGCTACCAGTTTTATTCCAACACTACAAATTCGCTTTTAAAAACTCGCCACCCGCTGCTTGGCGCTCGCCAAACAAGAACACATGGCTTCTTTCAAATACATACTTCACGGGCTCCAACAGTACATTTCGGGCGCGGTAGCCCGGTGGTTTGCACGCTGAATTTGCATGCTGTCACAACTGCCGCCGTGTTCATGCGGAGTACAACCACGTTAAACATGTGGGTCCGTAAGTCCTGCCGAGAGGTTGGTGGTAGGGAAAGGAGGGTACGGTCCCTGTGCAAGCCTCCCCCACTGGGTTCCAGTCTAAATTGGGTGACACTTCCCGGCTGTCCAAACGGTTACCTTACACCTTTCTGGTAGGTCGGACGGTCTGGGTCTCAACAACAGCAACATTCTATAATCCAGTGTTTCTCAGCAGCTGGGCCCTGACGTCAGTTACATTGGGCCGCGAGAGATTCTCCTGGAATTTGTCGTTTTAGATTTATGAGCATTTTTTATGAATAAATATTTCTTAGTGGAAATATTCTAAGAAGAATAATATTCGTGAATGCGTCGAAAAGCTTAGAACCAGAAGAGAGAAGCTTAGAACCTTTTGAGATGATATAAGCGTGTGGATGTGATATCTCGCGGACGAATGGAAAGTTTTGAATATAATTTGTTACGATTATTGCGATCCGTGATAACTGGAACATTCATTAATTTTAAACGCGATCGAACATTCGGGAGACCTTACAAATTGCAAATGATTTCTTTTTTAATCATAAAACATAATGCTAAATAAATAAGAATTTAATATTCTAAAACGAATGGCACAAACTATAGAATTCTAACATGAACTGTTCTCGAGACATAGCACGTTTCTAAAAAAAAAAGTGTCTAAAAAATTGCATGAAAATAAAGAATAGAAGTAACACTTGGCGATATATTTGAAGTCCTTGGTGACTAATTTAGCGAAAGACGGCTTAATTGGAGACATTTTAATATGGTGCTAAATGGACAATTCCGATTTTCTTTAAAAGATCTTAAAACCAATTGGTATTTATAGAGAATTTTTTTCTGATTTCAAATATCCAAGCGAAAATCTCTTAAAATAATTATTTATTTAAATATCAAGAAATGAAAAAGTGCAAAATCTACTCAAACACAAAACGGCCCGTGATTGGTTGCGACGTCACAATGCCTGTTCGGCCTCTGATGCAACATTCTACTATGTGCTGTTTCTACTGAGATATTTGCAAGTTGTTGGCGTTTAATTTTGTTTACAATTTGTTTATAATTATTTTACCCATTTGTTCTTGGTCTGCTCGAGTTTGTCCTTTATTTTATTGTAAACATTGATTCTGGTTTTGTTAAAGGGCAATCAGATAATTTGCCTAAGATCGATTTTACTGCTTCAGAAATAATAAATATTTTGTGACAGCTGGAACTCGAGATGTAAACTTGATACCCTTTTCTTGAATGCTTATAATAATAATGATAATAATAATAATTATTATTATGTGAATTACATTTATGTGAATTACATTTATGTGAATTACATTAAGGTATCTGTGGTGGAAATCGGAGCATTACGAAAAATGCAAACACTTTGGTCGCCAATTTCTCCGAACATGACAGATAAAAATGTACATATTTTTGTCCTGTTTTGTTGGTCCAGATTATGAATATATGAAATAATTTTAATACTTAGGAATTTTTTAGGAAAACACTTAAAGCGTCTATCCAAGCAAGTGATTTTTAAAATGTCCCTATTTTCACTCAAACTTCAAAAGATAGATATAAAGAGTAAGTGACAAAAATATATATTAGTAAGTTTAGTTTCTGAATCTACTTTTTGAGAAAAAAAAAAGCTAATACATTAAACCTTACTGACATAGTTTTCGAGTAATCGTCTTGACAAGTTGAAGAAAATTGAAAAATTTTCATTTTACAAGTTTGTAATGCTTATATCAGAAAAACTAAAAGTGCTAGCTATAAACAATGAGCAAGAATTTGTAGCTCTTCTAAAGTCTTGCAAGTGTATATAATTGGGTTTTGGATCGAGTGATTCTAATTTCGATAGCTTAGACCTGGATTTTCCAATAGCTAGGAAAGTTGCAATATTTAAAATATCACAATTGCTGCAGCTCAGTGTCCTTACTTGCTCCCAGGGTTGGTCATTTTGCCAGGACAGTGGCAAAAACCTGGTAAAAACCGGCAAAAACTGTAAAAAATGGCTGGATTTAAAAAAATGTACAAAAACAATTTAATTTTGTATATAGTATAATTGAGGCTTAAATCAGAATATTAATTAGTTATTTCATTAATATTAATTTGTTTAATTAAAATAATAAAACATAATGGAACATTTATTGATTAATAAGAAGTTGTGAAATCAATCTTCATTTTATCCTTATTTGAACTTCTAGGCATAACTTTTATGAATAATTTATAGAAGTAATCTTTTAAAATTCCAACAATTTTTTTTTTGTATAAAGAAAAACATGGACCAGATAAAGTGATTAGGACTGTTGATGCTAATAAATGGTGGAGAAGTATAGCAAGAGCATGTGATACTTCTAAAGACTTTTGCAAGTTACTTGCGCATTTCTAAACATGCCCTTCAAGCAGTGCTGCAATAAGAGAGAATATTCTCTAATTTTTCATTTGAGCATTCAAAGATTCGAAACAGGTTGGGAATAGATAGTGTTTCGAAACTTGTTTATTGCTATGCAAAGTTGAAAAAACAAAATATGTGCTCTGAGGTAGAAAATTCAATTGAATTTGATGAAATTTAATTGTTTTATGTGTAATTCTTTTCATAATTAAATTTATAATTTAATATGAGCTATACTTTTTTTTAATATTTATATTATATAGTAATTAATATACTTTGTATCTTCAAATTACTTTTGTTCTGATTCTGATAGATAGCAAAATTCGTATTATTACTCAGACTTTCTTAAAAATTAACTGAAGCATAAGAATTAGTTGTTTAATAGTTATGACTGTTTAAACCAAAGTCAGTGAGTTATTTTATTGTTATTTACTCACTCCTTTCTCATGTTCTGCATTCATAGTATTAACTAAAAAGTATTTTACTAAAATAATACAAACTTAATAGCATACGTAACGAATACTCTTTGATGACAGTGGTGAATTTTGTTTACAATTTGGCTTCCTGCGCTTCTCACAGTTTTTCACGAAAAATGTTTTTTGGCACAGATATAAATATTTTATTAGAGGATGTAAAACTAGCAGTCGGGCACATTGGAGCGATACTATACTTATAACTATTCGGAAGTTTGGGACTGAAGAAACAATAACAATTATCGGAACTTTAAGAATATAACCAAATTTATGCATCCATTCTCCAATGACGGGAGCCGCGAAAGAACCTTGTGACGTCACATCCGTAAGCGCCAAAATGGACCGTTTTCCCGCCACAATCAGAAAGACGAACTTTGACTGCTAATAAAACATGAAATACAGCTCGGAGAATAAAAGTTTTTATACCATTGCCGTTTTGTAACATTTCGAATCGAATAAAAAAATAAAAAAAATAGGCCGGAATTGTCCATTGACGCAAATGTCGCCAAATTCTTAAAAATGGTGCTAAAATTATGAAAATTAAATCAATTTGACTTTGAGTGTCTCTAAATTCGAATCAACCCTTTGACTTCCCACTCTAAAGGAAGCTATTATTTTTCAATGTATGTGTGTCGTTTATGATGTGATATTTTTCAAACAAACAAAGGATTTAGTTGAAATTTGGTATGATTGTCTAAATCGATAAAATTCTTAAATACGCTGTGAAATTTTTGGCACCTGAGAGATGGAATGGGAAACATTCCTTTCATACAAGATACTTTAAACAAGCCTTTCATATGATGATTTGTATAAACAAAGTGGCACATGAACGCTTATTGGGAAAAAACATCGGCTGTGGACCCAACCCGATGAAGCCAAAATGGATCAGCGTGAAAAACAATTTTGTAAAATAAAATTCAATTTTTGTAATATCGAAAAAAAAGAATCCCAAAATCTGATTATATACGCCTGTATGGCTTTCAAAGAGGTACATATTCTCGCTTATTGTTTATAGTTATCACTTTCAGTTTTTAAGATATAAACATTAAAAACTTAAAAACGTAAAATTTCTATACTTCTTCAAATTGACAATTGATTTACTCGAAAAGTGCAAGAGCATTCTTTTTAAAAAAAAATATTAATTTAGAAACTGAATTTCCTCATAGATATTTTTGTCTCTTACTATTTATATCTTTTACAGTTGTGAAGATAATTCGAGTGAAGGTATGAGAATGAAAAAGAAAAACTCATTTAGGCAGATACTTCTTTAATTTTTTTTTCGAAAAAGTTGAGCTCGATCCAATTATATACACTTGTGGGGCTTTCAAAGAGCTACAAATTATTGCTTATTCTTCAGTAGTATATATACGCCCGTATGAGCACACATGTACTTTATACACTAAAAACATAATATTATAGCTTATTTTTATCTTTTTTATATAAAAAAAAAGGTCTCGATCCATTTTAATATTAAAAACATGATTTTATAGCTAAAAAAGACCTTTTTTACATTTAAACCAATTTTAACTTTTTTTAGTTAAATTATTTAAAATAAATGCGTGAAAAACCTCCAAATGAATGGAAGTCCTCTAAATATATTTAAAAAAAAATCTTTTAGTTTTGAAGATTTTCTATCATGACCCCCCTGCTGGGAGGGGCATAAATTCTCATATTTTTAATAGAAAACAAAATTAAAAAAGAATTATAAAAATGGATGATGGTATATCCTATACCATCAGGGTCTTTTTAACTTATGATATTATATTTTATACATCATGGTTCAGATGAGAGTTATAAAAGATAATTTAAAGAAAATGACTTCTACAATGTGCAGATTGTCACATTGTAGAAATCCTCTAAATATATTATGTTAGAGATGATTAAGCTCCCCGAATACTCTTAGCGATAATAAAACGATATGTTTATCAGTTCGAGTCGAAAGGAGGAAGGAAGTGTGTTTACTTTGATTACGCTCTATGACGTCCGAAGGATTACGTCACGAATGAAGAGGAGTTGATGTATAGATGGCAGCACTTTACATAGAAAATTTAAGTACGATATTTTTATGTAGGATATGGATTATATTTAACCAAAAGGTCTTTAAAGGTTAAATAAAATTTAGTAAATAAATATTATAAATTAAATTAAGATCTAAATAAAAGTTAGAAAATAAATATTATAAATTAAATTAAGGTCTAAATAAAAGTTAGAAAATAAATATTATAAATTAAATTAAGGTCTAAAATAAAAGTTAGAAAATAAATATTATAAAATTTAGCAAAACCCCCCTTCCCCGCAGACCCTTTTCTCTGCTTTTAAACAACTTCACGTAGGGGGTTTAATCAGGGTCTGCGGGGGGGAACTCCATTCTCCAGTTCTTCATTTTTCAGTCCAATCCTTCAATCTCCTTTTTTTTCCCGTGACTGAAATAGACAAGGAATACAATTATATTTAACTATTATATTTAATTATATTATACTATATATAGACTATAGACTAATACTAATTAAATCTAATTAATACTAATAAATAACGTACGGATCATATATTCACAGTGCACATGGAGATTTGAACCAGGTTCTTTTGGATGGTAGACTTGACCTTTCTTTCTCTGCCAACCCCGGGGCAATAACAGAGTTTTTTTTTAAATATAAACATGACATAATAATTTTTAACCATTCAGTCACATACTGAAAAGGCTTTAATATGAAAATGGAGTGCTTAATAAATAAAGTTTAATAAAAATTAAAAAAGGAAAGTTTCAATGAAAAAGGATATACTCAAATATACTAAAGCTTAATATTAAAAAAAAGTAAAAGTATATATTAAAAAAAGTGCTGCCATCTATAGGTGTAATATCAAAGCAATCATTCAAAAATGCGTATATTTTTAAAAATCAAGAGAATTTTAAGAGTCTAAAATTTCTTTTAACTTAAAATATATGACCATATAAGACAGATGACTATACGACACTGAGAATAATATAACACCAAATATATTAGAATTTATAGATGAAAAAACGCGTCCGTAATTTCCGGACACGTTTTATAGAAAGAAAAAAAGGAAATTTTTATTGAGTTTTTAGATAATAATAATATTATTTATGAACAGATAGATTATAAATATATACTAAATGACTTTTAATGTCTATGGATAGTTTTAAAGAATTGATGTTAAATAATCAAAAGAGGTTAGATTGTATAATCTACAATTAGAAAAAAAGACTATGATAATTATAAAGAAGAATATAATATTGAGAATAAATTAGATAAAATCTAAAGATTATTAATTAAATTTAGGAAATTTGATACATGGTTTCCTTTGAAAGAAAAAAAATAACATTATGGTGCAAATCCAGTGGGGGGAGACGCACCCCCACTGAAAACGAGATTAAAAATATAAAATTTAATAATTAAGCTTTCTCTAATTCATATTCGTATTTATCATCAATCATACCAAAATACTTAAATATATATCTTCCTTTATTGATTTTATTTATTGATTCATCAGAAAGTTTTCCATGTTTATTCGCTAGGTAATACTCTATTTCTTCACCTTCCACATCTAACTTTACAATTACTGTATCTCCATATTTAGTTTTAATTTTTTTCAATGATATCAGATCATATTCCCCAGGATATAAATCATTTAATTTAAACGTTTTGGGATAACCTCTCAGTCTATTAAACTCTTCCATTTATTAGTAAACATTTTTTATAAATAAAATTACTCCATTGGAAAAAATCTTTTTTTTTATTTTCTAAAGGTTTAATTTTATATATTATGGTACAAATCCAGGGGGGGAAGGTCTTCCCCCCCTGAATTATAGAGATATTAAGAAAATTTCAGATTATTAAAATATAAAACATTTTTATAAATACTCTTCATAATTCCAGGCCGGTAAACTGATCTTCATAATATATCGTTAGTAATATCTTTTTTTTTTTATAGATCCACCCATTCAACGCCTGTTCAAACACTTTCATTTATAAATGTAGATGAATTTTTTCATCATTTTTAAACGTGGGTGATTTACCCACGTTATCTTCAGAATTTGTAAAGCTCACTCATCCATTTTTATAATGTCCTAAAGCTCTAGTATTCATACCATCTTCTAATATATATCTTTTATCATCTTTTGCTGATAAAGCTATCTTGTTCACTTGAATTAAATACAATTCATGTTTCTTACTTCTAATTAAATTTTGTGTTCTATATTGATCTTTTTTATTTAATAAACAGTCTTTATAGTCTTTAAATGATATTTTGTTTTTAACGGTACTAGTCTTAGTTCCTTTAGACTTCTCAATCTCAAATTTTTCTAATCTTATTGAATACATTTTACTTCTTAAACCTACAAATTCTCCCATAATCACACCGCTATTTTCATCTTTCATTTTACCTAATACTTTTTCATTACATCTAGGCATATTATATGGATTATTTTCTTGATAATCAGATGTATCGAAATAATCAATCATAGACTTCATATCTTCATAAAAGTCATCTGTTTTAATATCATATATAAAACTATCTGTATCCATATATAATAACTTAATGTCATCTTTATATCTAGGTTTCATAACATTATAATGAAAATCATACATTAAATGTTTAGATAAATCTAATATACTCATTCCAACATAAATCGGTTTATTAAAATATAGTTTTGTTTTTTTCATGTGAACAGCTACCAAATTTTCATCAAAAATAGTTCTACATTTGAAATTAGGTTTAGCAATTAATTTTTTAACTTGATCATAATTACAACATAATCTTACAACAATTCGTTTTCTTATACATTCCATAGTTTTTCCAAATACTGAATTATTCATCAATTTATAAAAATCTTTCTCAAAATCATTAGCAGCTTTCTTTCTCATTTCAGTGTTTAAATCTATATATTTTTTCAACCAATTCGATTGTTTAAATTGTAATACTCTATGTACTCTAACAGCCTTTAAACCCATTTTCAAATATTGTTTTAAACTTCTATAATGAACTACATATTTCTCTTTATCGTATAAAGTTGTTAATAACTTACCTTGTTTCGAATTTTCAGGAATTCTATTTTCAGGACATAATGGTAAATCTGAATGATAATCATGTAACTCTTTTGGATATCTTAAACTAATTTCAAATATATATCCATTCTCTGAATCATCTTTTATTTTATTGTTATATAATTCACGTTTAACACTATTTATTTCATCACACCATTTAAATTCTCCATATGGTAAATATTGACTCATAGCCCATCCATATAAATTATTAGCATCTAAATACATTAAATAATTGGATTCTTTACTATTATCATAATTTTTCATATATTTATTATTTGCTTTTCCATATCTATTACAACATTGTGAAACACCTCCTCTTAAACCTTTTTCTATCATGAGAATCATATCATAATCATTTAATAAATCTAATTTAACATTTGTTATTTTTAACATTGCATCCCAAGATAAACCAGGAGCAGTAAAATACCAATCTGGATCTAATTTATAAGTTTTTAAACAAACATCTCTAAAATTTTCAAATACATCTGTTAAAATTAGTACAGTTGTTTTAACATATAAATCTGTATATTCACCTAAATTTTTTATATTAAATTCTTTCCAAACACGTTGAGCATGTTTATATTCTCCATCAGTTATATTACATTCATTCAATTTATTATAAAATTTATCTTTTGAAGGTAATTCTGTTTCTTTGTATTTATCTCTAGAATCCATATAATCATAGGGATATACACCTTTTCTTGTAATGAGATCTAATTTATCATCAGGAAAATGTAATGATGTCTCTCTAAATTTTGATTTCAAGTATTTAATATATTTCATTTTCCGTATTTTTGGTGGACACTTCTCAATATTTTCTGGTAACTTTCTCAGGTTTTTTGATAAATTATCTAAACTGCAAGACATAAATTTAAATGAATCAATAAATCTCAATTTCATACCTCCTATTTTTTTGCTGAAAGATATATATTTTTCTTCTGTATTAGGTATAACATCTATTTTTGATTGATCAAATCCAAGTTCTTTTATAAACAAATGAGAATCATAACCTGTTAAATTATGGATTTTTACTGGAATAAATTTTGGAATTTGATAATTTAAATTACAAACATCATGAGCAGGACCCCTATATTTTCCAGTTAAATGACAATGATCAATTACTTTTTCATCCTCTAAGATTTGTTTTTCACATATATGACAAATATTAGTTCTTTCATAATGATTTTCATCGAACTCTATCATTGATTTGATACTTTCATATTTTTCAGTTTTGTCTTCTATAATTTTTTCAATTTTAAGAGTATCCCCTTTTAACATAGATACAAACTTTTGGATTGTATCAGGTCCTCTATAAACAACAGGAGGTTTAAAGTATTCATTTTCATATTTGATATAATAACAAAATGCATCTGCTACATGTTTTTGATATTTCACAGTATATGATTTAGTTTGATCTTGCTCACATGTATCAATTTTAGGTAAGAGAGATTCAAAATCAGCATATATAGTATATGGTACTCTCATTTTTCTTACATGATTTTTAAATTGAATAACTTCATCTTTTTTAGGCATATTAATTGTGACAGCATCTTTACAGTATTCCTCATGTATCTTTAATCTTTCCTCAGAATAAAAATAATTTAAACATCTATCACATAAAAATATTTGATTATTAGTAATTTGTGATCTGATCAAACTATTCATATTTTTAATCCAACAATAATGATCATTTTTTTCATTTTTCATATAAAACAAGTTTACATGTTTTTCTAATTTATTGTTAGTTATTCTAAGTGGATAAATTGAACCATCATAACTATAAACATTTACAGATATATTATTTATTTTTTCAAATTTCTTAATATTGTCTAATGAAACAGGAAAATCCATACCTTTAAAATTTAATTCATCTTTATATTGTTCATATTTTGACACTCTTTGAGGATTTTTTTTTACAGGATGAATTGCTGATAATATAGACCACATAAAACATTTGTTTTCTTTATTTTTTACATTTATTATAGCTAGTTTAGATTTAATGTTTTCAGGTAAATCAATATAACTTGATCCTCTCAAGGGTTGATACTTATTTATTCTCAATTCCAAAAATTTAATTTCTTCAAGACTCCAACCAGATCCTTTTGATATAAAATCATCAGATTCATTTATTAAGTTGTCAATAACATAATCATGAAAAGTATGTAAATCATTAGATTTTAATATAATTTGATTCTCAGTTTTGAATGTAAATTCTTGAATTTCTTCATTCAATTTATACAAACAAAACAATTTAAAATTTACCTTTATACCATTAAATTCTTTCAAAATTTCCTTTATTTTTTCTATTACAACCTTTCTTTTCTCTTCTAAAAATTCTAGAGGGATTTTAATATTATTACAATTATTAATTCTATATGATCTTAATCTAGATATATAAGCAGTTTCATATTCCTTAATTTCTACATTACCTTCATCATTTAATAATGCTTTTTTATGTTTTCGACTTGATATGTGATTTTCCAAATGTTTATAATATATACCGCAAATAATACATTTTTTCTTTCGTTTTGATCTTTTAATCATTAAGTCTTTCTTTATATGTTCTTCTTCATCTTCGTAATATTTACCACATATACGACATTTTCTATCTTCTGTAAATAACTTTTCAAGATTTTCTTCTAGTGTAAATACATTTTCTTCAGGAAAGACAGATTTAAAATCATTTTTATCAAATCTTAAATTAAAAGAATCAAAACTTTTCTTAATTTTATTACGTTTTTGAGGTTTTTTAATAAATATTTTTTTCTTTTTATCTAAGTATGCTGTCAAATCTAGATTTAATAAATCTACTAAAACAGGTTTATATTCACCTGTTTTTCTGATATATTTAATTAATAATTTAATTATATCATCCTTCTTACACCATTTAGGTTGTTTAATATTCAATACTTTTACTCCTTTTCTAAGTTCATTAATAGTCTTTGACTTTAAGGCAAGCTGCATTTATTAGGAAACATTTTTTACAATACTTTTTCCTGGAAGATGCTTACTGTGATAAATACTTTTTAAATGTCTCTTTTTGTGTGTATAGGTATATTGCATACCACATTCACATTTAAATTTTTTATATTTGATTATGGAATCACAACATTTACAATGACTTTGGAAATTAATTTTTCCATATCTATGATATATGTAAAACTCATTTACTGATTTCATAGTCAAACAGTGTATACACTTTTCTGTAAGCTCCATTTATTAGGAAACATTTCTTGAAATACTTTGTAAGAAATCATTCCATATTTTTTCATATTTCTTTTTGACACTTTGAACTTTTATATTATTTTCAATATTTAAAATATCACAAATCTTTTTCATAAAATAGTAATAGTTAATTGATTTCTCATAATACATAAAATCTAAAAATTTTAAAAACATATCCTCAACTTCTTGAGTAATATTATACCTCCTTCTTAATCGATTAAAATAACAAACTCTACTATTATATCTTTGTTTTAAACTTTCGTAATCGATAACATAAAAATATTCTTCTTCTTCTGAATCATAGATTAATTTCGTCTTATTCATTTATATATGAACTAATTCAGATGTCCAACTATTAAATTCATCTGGATATCCTAACCATTTTACAAAATACTTATTTCCTTTCTTTTTTATGATTTTTTCAATTTTATATACATCATCTTTTATATTATACTTTACCATTTCATTTTCATAAAAAGTTCCTTCAATTTCTTTACTGTTTAAATCTTTTAATCGATAAGTAATTGGATCTGTTTTGATTACTTCAGATACTATAAAAATCTCTTCAGTAAATGTAGAATCATCTACTTTCCTGAATGTTTTTTTAATTGTTGATATTCTAACACTATCCCCTATCTTAAATTTAGGTTTTTTTATGATCTTTTTCGTATATAAATTTTTATAAACTTGAGATTCATTATCGTCTCGACTAGCCTCAATGGGTGTCATTTTAATAGATCTATGATATGAATTGTTATAATTTTTAAGTAATTTGGGTAATACATCAATATATCTATTAGTATTGTTAGCATGCATATATTTTATAATTTTTTCTCTTATACTTCTATTAAATCTCTCAGCTATTGCAGATTTTATTTCTTTATTATAAGTCGTAAACCAATGTATATTATTACCTTTGAATAATTCTTGTGTAACCTTTCCTGTAAATTCAGTACCTTCATCTGTCAAAATGAATTTTGGCTTTCTTTCTTTAAAAACTTGTTTGAAACCTTGTACGACTTCTTCAGATGTTTTTTTTTTTATAGGGAAAGTCCAAGCATATTTATTAAAAGCATCTATAACTGTTAATAAATAATTAGTTCCATCATTATATTTGCTATAATTTTTTATAAATAACAAATCAGCGTCAAATTGATTATTACTGTTTGGAACATAAACTCTCCTTCTTTTAAATTTACGAATGACAGGTTTATATCTAGTATATACATCTTGTTCATGTAAAAATTCTTCAACATTAGGTAACCCTGTTTTTCTTTTCAATTCATTAATTCCACAATAACCTGTTTCTGGATTATAATATGTCTCTCTTAACTCCCTAAAAAAGTATTCTTTTTACTTCCACAAATAGTACAGATACCTTTACCAACTGGTTTATTATTTTTAGAAGTAGTTTCATAATATTTTTTAGTTTTGGTTTTCTTTTTACACTTGACACAATATATAGAAAGACCTAACCCAAAAATTTTTTTAGCTTTAATAATAGGTTTAATAATTCCTCTATCTAATCTTTCTCGAAATGTTGGATCTTGTATAGCATTTAAATCATCTATTAATTCTTGATCAGCAACATGTCTCTGCTTTGTATCTTTTGTTTTATTATATTCAATATCATGTTTTTTACATGCTTTATCAACTTTATTTATTCCAGGATCACCTCTTTTCAATCTTTTTTCTAATTTTGTATTTGGACCACAATATTGATATCCTGGTAAATGCATTTCTGGAAGATTTATTTTATCTTGTATCCATCCAACAATATCACCACCTTTCATTTATTTAGGATGAATAAATTTATATCCATTCAATTGCATTTGTTTTACATATTTTTCAACTGGATTAAATTTTAAACTTTTTATGAAATCCTTTTCTTGCATATAAATTTCTTCTTCTGTCATATCCTTAGCTTTAAACGAATTAATGAGTTCTTTATAAAAATTATAACAATGTCTATATTCTTCCTTTCTTTCTGCAATTTCTAATGCAAGATCAATAGCTTCTACTATTCCAACCGATAAACTTAAAAAAGCAAGTGGTAGAAAGCAATAGCTGATAAACCCGTTCCACTTAGAATAACCTTACTTACTGATAATGAAATACTTATCTTTTGATACAAATTTCTACTCTTTCTGTAAACATACAATCTTTTTTCTAAATATACTTCCATTTATATAGGATCAAATTGTTTTCTGTATCTTATTTTCGGATTCACTAAATCTAACATTAAAAAATCGTATTGTTTTTGAACACTTTTATTATATATTTGTTTGAACTCTTCAGTACTTAATTTACCATCTATCTCTCTTATAATCTGATGAATTTTTTTTGGTTGTAGATTGAAAAATATAAAGTAATTACAGTTCTTTCTTATATTGATAGGTGTTAAATAATATGACTGAGATAAATAAATAATGGATGCGTTTTTCTTTCTACCTCTGATAAAGAATTCTTGAATGGTTTTTTGATCTTTCTCAGTCACACAATCATCGAAAATAACTGAATTCTTTAATGTAGGATTTAAATCATCTACTGTAATAAAATCATCTGAAGAAAAGAATACTTCTTTTTTGTATTTATCATATAATTCTAATAATGTTTTCTTATTCTTCTTACATTTCAAAATATCTTCTCTTTCTATATCTTCAAACAATGTATATATTTCTTGTAATTTAGAATATTTAGGTTCGTATAAATCTTTTGCACATATATATAGTTCATCAAAATTTAAAAAATCATAAATCAAATTTAACAGTAAATTTGTTTTACCTGAACCTGAAGGCCCTGTTATAAGCAATCTAAATGAATGTTTAGGTAACAAACGATGTTGATTAGGATCAGTACTTACTCGCTGTAAAAATAAAATTTGCTGCAGTAAAAATAAAATTAGCTGCAGTAAAAAATTAATATTATATAAATGAACAAATTAGAAAAAGAACGGAAACACAAGCTTATAAAACAAATAAAAGATGCAATTAAATTAGTAAAAATAGAAAAAGAAATAAGAAAGAATAGTGAAGATCAACTAAAAGAAAAATTAGGTATTTAAAAAACCTTAGAGGAATTTCATAAACCAGTCACTCAAGAAATTGAAAAATATGAAAAATCAAATAAAGAAGTTGTAAAAAGTATTCAAAATGTTGTAGAAAATATTTCATTTCCATCTATAGAAGAGCCTATTGAAGCTGTGAAAGAATTAGTATCTATTACTTATGATATCGATCAAAATTTAAATTTAAAATATTTAAAAGACGAAAAATTATACAGACCGTCAGTATTTTTAAACGATCAAGAAAAATTAGAGGAGATGTATGGAAGAGCTAAACAGTTAAAAGAAGGATTATCGAAGAAAAGAGGCAACTTAAAAAGTACAATTTCTAGGGCTAAAAATTTTTCAGAGGAGGAATTAAACCAGAAAAAGAATGAAATAAAATAAATTAAAAATAAAGAAAATATGTTGCAAAATTATATGCATAGATTAAATATGATTCGAAGTAGTAAAGAAATGAAGGTGGGTAAAGGATTGAATGTATTTTCAAATTTAACAGAAAAAATATGTAATAGTAGTAAATCAAAGAAATTGTATAATCAAGTAGCTTTATTGTTAGATATGTTATTAAAAAATGGAGAAATGACTTATAAGGATGTACAACGATATCATAAACAATTTCTCTGTTAATAAATGATAAAATATAAAGTTTATTTGAGTGAAGGTCAGAAAAATAAACTTAAATCAGCTTTTAGAAATAAAGAAGAACTAACATTACAAATAGATAAATCTAAAACTCCTAATCATGAGATGTATTTAACTAAAACTCAAATTAATCATATTATTAATGGAAAAAGAATTACAATCAGTAAAACACAATTAGATAAAAATGGAGGATTTTTACCATTTCTAGCAGCACTTATACCTTCTTTAATAACCGCTGCTAAATTTGCAGTTCCAGCATTAGCAACAGGTGCTTTATCTGGATTAGCTAGTTCAACTGTACAAAAAAGATGAAAGGATCTGGGAAAAAAAACGGTATGGAAAGGGAATATATCAACCGTGGGAATTAGTGACAAAATGATTAAAGATAATATGAAAAATGAAAAAGGATTTATAGGTGTGTTTACCTCTGATTTATTACCTAAAACAATAGGAAAATTTGAAAATGGAATCATTAATTTAGATGTTTCAACAGGTCCCGGAACTCATTGGGTTTGTTATTATAATGATCCTAAATATAAATATGTGGAATATTTTGATCCGTTTGGTGAATATAACGATATTCCTAAAAATATTAAATCATTTCTTGTTACATCCAATAAAAAAACAAAAATAGGTTATAATGATAGTTTTTTACAGAAACCTTCATCTGTGAAATGTGGTTTATTTTGTATTGAATATATAAGAGAAAGAAATAAAGGTATATCACCTAAAAATGTTCTCAAATCATTTCCTACACAAAAACCTTGTAACTATAATGAAAATTTTGTTATGTATAAATGATAATATTAAAATCTGAAGGTCATGAGAGATCAGAGGAATTTACTGTAAATTTTATTACACCTCTTAAAATAAAAAAATTAGCTTTACAGTCGTTTTCTATGGAAGTTTCCTGGTTTAATATAAGTAAGAATTATGGAAATAACATATTTAGAATGTATACATTAGACGCAGATATAACAATTGTTTTCTCAAATGGTAATTATACTGTAAGAGGTTTAAATGAGTATATGATGAAAATATTCGGTGAGGATCCACCTGTGAAATTTGGTATTATTGAAGCAAGACAAAGAATAGCTATTAAACTGAAAAAAGGTTGGGTAATTGATTTTACAAAAAGTAACTTTCATAAAATTATTGGCTTTTTAAAACCGACATATGAAGTTATGATGAAGAAACAGAGGTTGAAGGTGAACATATAGCTGATATATCCAATGGAAATGATAATATTTATATTCACTGTGATGTTGTTGTTGTTGTTGAAACCCAGACCGTCCGACCTACCAGAAAGGTGTAAGGTAACTGTTTGGACGATCGGGAAGCACTGTGATGTTGTAAAAGGATCTTTAATAAATCAATATAATTCAGAAGTCATATATTCTTTCACTAATAAAAACCCTCCAGGTAGTATAATTTCAAAAGAATTTAATAATTGGATATATTTTCCTGTTAAAGTGGATCCTGTTGAAAGAATAAAAATGAGGATTACTAATCAAAAAGGTGAATTAATAGATTTAAATAAAGGAGCTGTAGAATTTAATTTTATTTCTTCTTAAATAAATGAATAAACATAGATTATATAGAAAAAGTAAAAAAATACAAGGATTTTTAAAGGTTTTATTGAAACCTAAGAATAAATTAAATGAAATATTTTCTATGATAAAGAAAGGAGGTGGTTTAAAAATTCTTCCTAAATAAATGGTTTATGATTTAAGTGATACTCATTATTATTATAATGATCACATTAAAAGTTATGAATTAAGAGAAATTCACCCAAAAGAACATAGTTCAGATGAGAATGCCACCTATGTTTTTCATATTAATGATACTAAAGCAAAAATTTTATATTCTAGAGGATATCTTGAACAAAAATTAAAAATTACAAAACATGATAAATCATCCATCGGAAATGAAAATGTGAGTCTGGTAAACGGGGGAGGTTTTATCAAAACTTTAAAAGTACATATAAGAGATACCGAAATTGAATTAAATACACAGTCAAATTTTTCAATCATGAATCATGTTTTAAGATTAACTCATTATACTCCTGATTATACAACATCACAAGCTCAAGATGAATTTTTTATCTAGATACATCTGATTCAGCTGACCGTAAAGAGTTCAAATATGACAGTACTTTAGAAGATACTACTAAAATAACTGAATTTTTTAATAATTTGAAAATGAATAAAGATTATAACGAAGAATTCGCAAAGAGATGGGAAATAACGAAAGATGTCTTTAAAATATGGACACCTTTAAATCATATAATCGATTTATTTAGAGAATATGAAAAGGTTATTTCTGGTTTTGAAGTGAAAATAGAAATTCAAAGAAATGAAAATAAGAATATGATATATACTGATATAGGAAATGAAAATTATAAGGTAGTAGTTGAAGGTTTAACCTTGCATTTACCTTATTTAGAATTTAAAAATTCTGCAGAAAGCATGTTTATGGAATCATATCTATCTGATAAAGATATAGCGGTAAATTGGGATCGATATAGATTTAAGATGGCAGGTCCTTATAAAAGTGATAGCGGATCTGTGACAGCAGCATCAGATGAAGTTTTAGGTGTCTATGTTATTCCTCAATATGTTGAAAGAGATGGTAATTATGAAAAAAATAATATGATATTTGATAATATAGATATGACTGAATGTTGGTTGGTGATTAATAATAAACAAATTCCTCTTATGCGTTACAAAACGAATTTTACCAATAAAGATAATAATAGAGTGTATCAAGCTCTTTTACATGCAGGATTAAACGATATTAATACAGAAACAGGATGTTTGATAAATAAGAAGAATTTTGGTGATCTGTATACTATTTTTTATTTTGACTTATCAAATCATGAAAACTATACTGATTTAAATAATTTAGATATTGAATTTAATTGGGTAACGAATACTCAAAAGGAATATAAGTTTTATTTTATTTTTAAAGAAAGAAAGAGATGCTTTATAAATTTGAAAAATAAAACTATAACAATGGTTAAGAGTTTAAAATCATAAAATTAATATTATAATAAATGAGTGCTTATTATCCACGTTATGATGATCAAATGAAAGAAGGGCCTATTGGACCTCCAGGTATAGGATTTAAATTAATGGCTGATGGAAATTATGATATGGAAAATAGAATTTAAAAAAATTGTGAAAATCCTATAGATGATTTAGATTTAACCACTAAAAGTCTTGTTTTGAATAAAATAGAGAATAATCATTTTGAATTGAGAAATCTTATAGATACTAAATATGATAAGGATTTTTTATCCTTTACTGAAGAAACAGGCAAGAGAATAAAAGAAATAAATGATACAACTTTACATTCTTTAGAAGCTTTTGATGCAAAAGGAAAAAGAATAGGAAATGTTGCAGATCCCAAAGATGATAAAAATGTTGTGAATAAAAGATATTTTGAAAAACATTCGTTAATATTAATGAATGATAAATTTGATGCAAACAATAAAAGAATAGGTAATGTAGCAGGCCCAGAATATGATAAAGATGCTGTCAATAAAATAAATTCTTCTGTATATTTAGACAATAGAGAGATATTTAGACAATAGAGATATCTGGATTACCGTAGAAGATCTTATTTTTAAAGATGAAAAATTTACAAAAGTAAATTTCAATATGATGAGTTCTAAATTACTGAATCAAGAGATGCGATTAACTACAGATATGTATATGAAAATATCTATATATATAGCTATATATGTAGAAAGTATATATATATATGATAAAAGTTCACTGATATCACTAGAAATCAATGGTAAGGAAATTTTAAATGCTAATACAAATACAGTAACCTGTTTTGCTTACGGTAAACGTGATGATATCATCACATTATGGATAAAATCCGATGGTAATGCTTTAACCTTATATGCATATTGAAAAAATCCCTTTCTAAAAATTTCTTCACTAATAAATGGATATTGATTGGAATGAATTTTCCAGAAAAAATTTATCTGAAGATGTAATTAGAAATCTGAAAGATTATGTAAATTGGGATTTAGTTTTACAATATTCAACACTGTCTGAATCTTTTATCGAAGAATTTGCTCAACCTGATGATTGGCCTAAAAATTTCTAGATATCAAAAATTATCAGAAGATTTTATAGAAAAATGTAAAGATAAAGTAGATTGGGTAAACATATCTCAATATCAAACTTTAAGTAACGAATTTATCATAAAATTTTCTGATAATTTAGATTTATATAAAGTATCAATGTTTCAAAATCTTTCAGAAGATACCATGAGAGTATTAAAAGATGATTTAAATTGGGTGTATATATCTAGATATCAGACATTTAGTGAAACATTTATAGAAGAATTATGCATAAATTAGATTTTTGTTATTTGATTAAATACAAATTTGAGCTATTACCTGATCATTTTTTTAATGTTTATTGGAAAAAAGTACAAGCTATACAGATGAGTGAATTAAATAAAAAGTTTGGTCATCACGAAATAGAACCTTACCAAGAGAAAATTATTGAAGAGATATATGAAGTTAAATCAGTCTTGAGAGAGTGTGTTTATCTTTTGAGACAAATAACTAACAAAGATGAAAAATAAATACTTTATAAAAATGTTTCTAAATAAATGAATGTTATACATAATAATGGTATAAAAAAACATTTATGTCTTTCTTAAATATAGAGAATCCTACTGAAGTGGAATCTATTTTTTTATTAAATCGTTATTCATTTGAAGGAATAGAAAAATTAATAAATTTAGAAACATTAGATTGTATAAATAATAAATTAAAATCTCTTGAAAGAATAAAAAATTTAACTAATTTAAAAGAATTATATTGTGGAGATAATAGATTAGCTTCACTTGAAGGAATAGAAAATTTAATAAATTTAGAAACATTAGATTGTAGTGGAAATAGATTAACATCTCTTGAAGGAATAAAAAATTTAATAAATTTAGAAACATTAGATTGCAGATATAATAAATTAACATCTCTTGAAGGAATAGAAAATTTAATAAATATAGAAACATTAGATTGTAGTGGAAATAGATTAACTTCGCTTGAAGGAATAGAAAATTTAATAAAATTAGAAACATTAGATTGTAGTAGAAATAGATTAACATCTCTTGAAGGAATAGAAAATTTAACGAATTTAAAAGTATTATATTGTAGAGATAATAGATTAAAATCTCTTGAAGGAATAAAAAATTTAATAAATATAGTAACATTAGATTATAGTAGAAATAGATTAACATCTCTTGAAGGAATAAAAAATTTAATAAATATAGTAACATTAGATTGTAGTAGAAATAGATTAAAATCTCTTGAAGGAATAAAACATTTAATAAATTTAAAAGTATTATATTGTAGAGATAATAGATTAACTTCACTTGAAGGAATAAAAAATTTAATAAATTTAGAAACATTAGATTGTAGTGGAAATAGATTAACATCTCTCGAAGGAATAAAAAATTTAATAAATATAGTAACATTAGATTGTAGTGGAAATAGATTAACATCTCTAAATGAATTAATATTTTTGCCTAGAATATATAATGCATGGTATGATGAAGATAAAATAAATTTACCTCCGATTTTAAGAAGACAATTATTTCATAATAATGTATATAATGACTCTCAAAATGTACATAATACATATATTCAAAAATCTTTGAAAGAGACTATCATAAAATTATTAAATACAGAAATTACATATGATTTAGATGAATGCATTAAAGAATTAGGTATAAAAATTAAAAGACAATTACTGGAGGAGGAATTCCATAATATTAAATTTAGAGAGATATTAGTTGTTGTGTTTAATAGAATTTTAAAAAATGAAAATAAAAACGAAATTATAAAAGTGTTAAAAGATGAACTAAAAGATGATACATGTTTTGTAGGGAAAGTAACTAGAATAATTAATGTACTAAATGGATTTGATCCTGATGTTTCTATTACGATTTCTGATAATGAACAAAAAAATATTATAGCTGAAAAGATATTTAGAGAGTCAAAGTCTGATGAAGAATACAGAGTAAAACTTAAAAAAGAGATGGAAGAAAGAGGTTTTACAGATTATGAAGAATGGATGAATTTATAAAATATGTTTACTAATAAATGGAAGAGTTCAATAGTCTGAGTGGTTATCGTCAAACATATGTATTAGATGATTTATATCTTGGAAAATATGATCTGATATCATTGAAAAAAATTAAAAATATGATTGCAGGTACAGCAATCGTAAAGTTAAATGTAGAAGATGAAGAAAAAGAGTATTACCTTGCGAATAAACATGGACAACTTTCTAATAGATCGATAAATAAAATCAATAAAGGAAGATACATATTTTTATATTTAGGTGATAATAAATACATATTAGAGAAAGCTTAATCATTTATAATTTTTATATATATTTTATTTCTTTTTTAAAAATACACATTTTTGAATGGTTTTTATAATTATTCATCACTTTTAACAAGTCTTTCTAAATCTATAAAAAGTCTTTAATGTAAAATTTATTTCATTTTTTTTATTAAAAATCTTGTTTGATCACTTAATATATTATATCTTTTTTTTTTATCAGGTATATTTGATAATATCTTGTTTAGAATTATAAATGAAACACAATATTTTATTTCATAATGAAAGAAAATAATTCTAAATAAATGGATCCTTATAAGATTAAAAAATCTCTAGAAAAGAAAGGAATTAGTGTAATAGCAAGATTTATAGAATCAAACGGTGATACTGGAACAGCATTTTTAAGTAATTATAATGATAAAGATCTTAAAAAACTTAGTAAGAATACTAAGTCAAATTATGATTTTGGTAGAGAAAAAAAATTTAGTAAAGATTGTATACAACTTACTTTTGTTGAAAAAAAGTGATTATATTTTATGTGATTTTCTAAGTATGGAAATATGCTTTGATTTTTTTTTATCAACTTTCATCCAAGTTTTTTGAATTATATTTTTATCATAACTTCAAAATCGTTTCTTATTAAAATTTTTTTTAAATCTTTCTTTAATTGTTTAAAATCCAGGGGGGGGGGGAAATATTTCCCCCTCTAAAATAATATCACTATATATAAATCTTAATATATCTTTCTTTATTAAATTTTATACATTCAGGGACTCTGAAGAGGTTTATTAATTTCTATCAAACTTTAGTATCCGGATGTAGGGTAACTGCCAGTTCCATTCTTTGGAAATTTTCTAAAATTTTCTTAAGATTTTTCTTAATATCTCTATAATTCAGGGGGGGGGGAAGTCTTCCCCCCCTGGATTTGTACCATAATGTATAAAATATAGTATATTATTTGTGATTATCATCTCTTTTTTTTATTAAACATATGAATTTATACCATGATGTATAAAATATAATATCATAAGTTAAAAAGACCCTGATGGTATAGGATATACCATCATCCATTTTTATAATTCTTTTTTAATTTTGTTTTCTATTAAAATATGAGAATTTATGCCCCTCCCAGCAGGGGGGGTCATGAATTTGATAGAAAATCTTCAAAACTGAAAGAATTTTTTTTAAATATATTTAGAGGACTTCCATTCATTTGGAGGTTTTTCACGCATTTATTTTAAATAATGTAACTAAAAAAAGTTAAAATTTGGTTTAAATGTAAAAAGGTCTTTTTTAGCTATAAAATCATGTTTTTAATATTAAAATGGATCGAGACCTTTTTTTTATATAAAAAAGATAAAAATAAGGTATAATATTATGTTTTTAGTGTATAAAGTACATGTGTGCTCATACGGGTGTATATATACTACTTTCTTCAGAACTAGTTTTTTTTTTTAGTTTTTGAGATACAAGCATTACAAACTTGAAAATGGAAAATATAGATTTTAATACTAAATTTTCTAGTACACATTTTTGTCATTTACAATTTATATCCATATTTTATAATTTACTATATATATCGACTGACATTTAGAAAAATGAAAAAAAAAAACATTTACTCGGATGAGCTATTTTTTTAAGTTTTTTCGAATAAAATTTAAAATAATAATTTTTTTATATAGCTATGCCATATTTCCAATAAAAATAATTACATTTTTATCTATAGGTTAGGGGGTATAAACGTCCAAAGTGTTTATATTTTTCGTAACGCTCTGTTTTCCGCCAGAGAAACCCCAACCATTGATGTCGCATCAAAATTGTAAGAATTGACGGCGCACTTAAAAAAAAAATGGCACAACATTTTATATAATGAAATATTCAAAAAGTTAGTGCATTTAATATTATCCAACAAAATGTGAATATAAACTAAAACCATACTCCTTCTTGGAGAGGCATAGCCTTTTTCAGGGCTGACTTTACAAGCGGCTGTATTTTCCATTGGCGTCACCAAGGGGGAAATTAGGGGTCATACCCCCCCCCCCCCCAGGAATCCAATGAATTTCGAAGAAATGATATTCAGAGAAATGAAAAACAAGTTATTTTGTTACCCCTTCCCCCTCTGAAAAGAAGTCTGGCCTCGGTTCATTTCTTCTGAAGGGCAAATGAATTCGCAATGATGTCTGGGTACTTATTTTTTGCTGTTTTACGTAATGGGTTAAAGTGTTAGTTGATCTCAAACTCCAAAAAATTATATTTATTTAAAATTTAGAAATTTTTACACTTTGATAATGAAAAATATAATTTTGAGAAGTACATAATCACAAAGAATTACCAAGAAAGATAGAAATACTAAGATACAAAGAATGAGCGCCCACATTAAAATCTGCCAAACCACAAGTAGCAGTTCAATTTTTAGAACTTCCCGTTAACATGATAAAAAACTTTCTCGCATCATATACAGACTCTTTCAGGTGGAGATTTGGCTTAGTGATCAGTGTTCAAAACCGTCGGCGACTGGAGTCTTTGCTTGGTCCCATCAACGGACCTTGCTCCGAGAATGGTTCCGATAGTCCAAAGGGAGTTCATGACTCTGACGACCGGTAGTTAATGTTGGGATAAACCTAATCAGTTGTCCCGACGGAACCCTCTTTTTATGCTGCAAATGTTAGTTTTAGCAGATATGGTGGATGTTATGATAAATAGTAAACATTACGATTATATTAAACAGGACTATATTTAAACGAAAAAAAACATCACGTAATATTTCACGCAAACATACAAAAAAACAAACGCGCAGCTACATAAACATCGAACATAAACAACACACGGCCGTTGCCATTCTGACAACACAAGAAAAGGTGTTGCCATTACAAACATAAGTAATGTTGCAATATGGGCTTAGGCACAACTAATAGCATATTTCTTACACTCCCCCTTGAATAAGCCCATTTTGTACAGTTCCGTTTATTCTGAAAAGTTCCATTTCATTTAGGTGAGTATTCATCTTTTTACTTCCTAATGTCTTCGTCAACATATCTGCAAGATTGTTTCCTGTAGGAATGTACTCAAAAATCAGCTCATTTGCTTCAACTTTCTCTCGAAGAAAGAAATGTCGAAGATCTATGTGCTTGTTTCTCTCCGATGTCACCTGATTTTTTGCTAAGGAGATAGCACCCTGATTGTCCACGTGTATAATTTGTGGTAATGGCATGAACTCACCAGCTCCGATTTCATACAGGAAATTTCGCAACCAAAGAATTTCCTTCGCAGTATGACACATCGCTATGTATTCTGCTTCCACTGTTGAGAGCGCAGTTGACCGTTGCTTCTTACTACACCAAGAGATTGTTGTACCCGCTAACTGAACCGCATAACCACTGAAGGATCGTCTATCACTTTTGTCTGTGGCCCAGTCAGCATCACAATACACGGTCACACTTCTTCCTGGTTTTCTGAATATTAGGCTGTAGTCTTTTGCCTGCTTTACATATCGTAATATATGCTTGACACCGGTCCAATGTTCTTTACTTGGCCTATTACTGAACTGGCTCATGTACGTCGTAGCAAAGCTTAAGTCTGGCCTCGTGCCACCAGCTAAATACAAAAGTCCTCCAATAGCTTGTCGATATCTGCGTGCGTCTTCAGAGATCATTACTTCGTCATTTGATGATCGGTTGAATTTCATTCTAGGGTCCAAAGGTGTAGATGCTCCCTTACAATCAGTCATAGCGAAGGTCGTCAACAGTTCAGTTGCGCATGCTGATTGGTCTAGGGTGAGTGTCCCATCGTCATGATATTCAGCCTTCATAGACAATATGTGGTTAACTTTTCCTAAGTCTTTTACTTCGAAGACTCTATTTATCTTAGATTTGAATGATTGGATGGTTACGTCATCATTTGAAAGAATGATAAGATTGTCAACGTAAACTCCAATAATTAAGTCATGTTGTTTAGTGAAATAAACACATGCGTCTGCTTTTGATCTTATTAGTCCGATTGATTTCAAGAACTAGTCCAAGCGAACATTCCACTCTCTTCCTGATTGATGTAGACCATACAGACTCTTCTTTAACAAGCAGACATATTCCTTTTCATCCGCATCTATGCACATCGTAGGTAGTTCCATGTATATGATCTCTTTTAATACGCCATTCAGATAAGCTGGTGTGATGTCCAGCTGATGAACTTTGCAGCTACGCTCCACTGCGAGTGCAAGCAAAGTCCTAATAGATTTTATCTTCACAACTGGTGAAAAAGTCTCATTGAAATAAATTCCTTCTACTTGTGTGAAACCACGGGCAACAAGCCTGGCTTTGTACCTTTCTAATTTGCCATTTTTGTCAAACTTCCTTTTGAAAACCCATTTGCTTTTCACTATTCTTCTTCCTTCAGGTCGTGGTACTATTTGCCATGTATCATTTCATCTTAAGTTTTCTAACTCTTCTTGAATGGCCATTTCCCATTCATTTGCTTCTGGAGACGATAGAGCTTCTTCTATCGTTATTGGATCTTTTACAGGATCTTGCCGTTTGACAGAATTGCATATATGGCATGTCACTTGTTTTGGTTTCTTTGTCGCCAACCGTTCTGAACGTCTTGATGTTGATGGACCACCTAATGTTATTGTATTGTTAGAGGATGGAACACTAACAGATGTAACTTGCAAGAGTTACATCTCATTTACACCATACTTGTTACATCTTGTACACTTGTTGAGTCCAAGTTTACAATTTCACTCGTTATTATGCTCGTCTGTAGAGTTATAGCAATCTCCCCCTCACCACCAGCTTTAAAACTCCAACTCTGTGCATCATTACTTTCTTCATTCTCAATGTGAATTATAGCAGTATCTTCGATATTGTGGCTTTCTACGTCTTGAGAATTTGGTTCTTTATTGCAGGGAAATACATTTTCTTCAAAAATTACATTCCGGCTGACAAAGAAAGTATTACGCTTCATGTCCCACAACTTATAGCCTTTAACTCCATCTGGATAACCCACAAATATGCATTCTATAGATTTGGGGTCTAATTTACTGTGTCTGTATCTGCGATTCACCACACTCCATGCCTTGCAACCGTACACTCTTAGATGATCAAGTGAGGCTTCTTTTCCAAACCATAATGCTTCAGGAGCATTTCCGTCAATAGATTTGGAGGGGCACTTGTTCCTAATGTAACTTGCTGTACATACTGCATCAGCCCATAGAGTTCTTTTAAGTCCTGATTCGATTAGCAGACACCTAGTCATATCCAACAATGTTTGATTCATCCTTTCGGTGACGCCGTTTTGCTGTGGAGTATCGGGAACTGTTAGTTGTCTTCGTATTCCATGCTTAAATAGATAGTCATTTAATTTTTTGCTATCATACTCACCGCCGTTGTCGCTTCTCAGTGTTCCTATCTTGCGCTTATGGAGGTTCTCAACCATCCGCCTATATTCATCAAATTTACTAAGGACATCGCTTTTTGCCTTCATTGGATACACAACTGTATATCGAGAGTCGTCATCAATAAAAGTAACAAAGTACTTTGATCCACCCGCTGGTGTTGGTTCTATTTTTCCAACTACGTCAGAGTGGACTAATTCTAATACTTCTTTTGCTCTGGAAGCATTACCTTCCGGAAAACTTCGCTTCTTCATTTTTCCCATCATACAGACAGAACACGTTTCTTGGGGAAAAGTGAATTTACAACATGTGCATCAGATTTTCCAAAACTTAGTTATTTCGATATGGTGAACTACATAGTTTTCGGGAAAAGTGCATATACGTCCGACGAATTTAAGGCATCTAAAAGTCTGGAAGCTTTTAATCAGTTTGCTTGTGGCTGGATAAAAGATGTATACACAGTGAAGATCTCAGAATTATGCCTCGTAATTGGAAAGGTAAGAGTACATGCTAGTTCAGGGGTGGCCAACCCGCGGCCCGTGGGCCGCATGCGGCCCGCCTTGAATAATTTTGCGGCCCGCGAGATTCATTACAACTTTACAAAATACGATTATTTTGTGCAATATTTTTGTTTTTAGTGTAGTGTTTTGTAACAAATAAATCCCATAACTGTTTCTATTTTACACGTTGCTTCTGTTTTTATACATACTTAGAAGTGGGCAATATTGCATTTTAGAAAAATACAAAAAATTATTTGAAATATATTCATCTCCCTTTCATGTCGATGTCGAGTCAGCCCCAGAATATCTCCAAATGGAACTGATTGACTTACAATGCAATAATGAATTAAAACAAATTTTTGAAACATCAGAATCAAAAATAGATTTTTATAACACTTATGTCACAAAAGAAAAATTTTCCAATTTGAGAGATCTGGCACAAAAAGTTGTGAGCGCTTTTGGATCAACTTACACTTGTGAATCGTTTTTTTTTTTCGAAAATGAAATTTATCGAGATCGACTTGCAAAAACTAAGTGAAAGAGTTGAGAAACAAATATCTCACTAATTAAATAAATTAAACATTATTCGATCATTGCATTATTATTATTATATTATCTATGTTTGTATACATGAAAAATTATGAAAACAATAATAATAATTCATTCTGTTTTAAATTTTCACTCCAATAAATGTTTGTAATGGGTCCAAATCTAATACAAAGATATATATTTTTATATGCGGCCCTCGGGCCGACGTGGTGGTCGAGTGGTCAAGGCATGCGTTTCCAAAGCAATCGCTCGACTGCCATGTTGTGGGTTCGAGCCCCACGTAAGGCATGGATGTTGTTGTGTTGTGGGCGCAGTGTGTTCCGCTCCCCCCTCTGGTGCGCCTGGGGCAACGGCCCTAGGACGGCTAAATTGATCACGTATAAGGCCGAATGACGATGAGTCAAGTGCCTGGCCATTGGCAATAATATATATATATATATATATATATATGTGTGTGTGTGTGTGTGTGCGGCCCGCGGGATTATAATGTTTTTCTGAAGTGGCCCGCAAGGTCATTTGGGTTGGCCACCCCTGTGCTAGTTTTTATTTATTTTGATGATGATTTTTAGATTGATATTGTATTTTTTCATATTTTATACATTTATTATAAAAATATAACATTTATAATAAATCAATGATTGTATAATCAAATTATAAAACTAGAAAAGTTTACGCTTTCTTTAAAGATTTATTAAACTTAAATTGAAAAGCATACTATGCCATATAATGTACTCACCATGAATAAAATGCTCACCAGTGGCTTATCCTGACTCCAAAAAGTGTGTGTGTGTGTGTGTGTGGGGGGAAACTGTTAAATGCGTATAACATTAAAAAGTCTTGAAAAGTGTGTGTGTGTGGGGCAACTGTTAAATACGCATAACATTAAAAAGTCTTGAAAAGTGTGTGTGGAAGGGGACAACTGTTAAATACGCATAACATTAAAAAGTCTTGAAAAGTGTGGGGGGGCAACTGTTAAATACGCATAACATTAAGAAGTCTTGAAAAGTGTGTGGGGGGGAGGGGGTTCACTGCAAACTTTCCTGTGCTTCAAATTTTCAGTATTCCAATCTTCTCTGATGATTCTTAAAGGCCATTTGCTTCTTTTAACAGACAAGTCCTTGATTTTATTCCCTTTATTTTCAATTATTCGAGGGAGTGAAAAAAATGATACAATTAATTACGGCACAAATCGCCATTATCAAATTCAATTACTTTATCTTAAAGAAATTATGATTATATATGATATCGGCTGGATATAGTTTTAATAAAACGACTTTTTAAAAAAAAAATCACACCAAAACGTATCCCGGCGCTCTTCACTAAGACGTATTTTTGACTCATTTCCTCTAATTAATACAGCAGGGAGTCTAATAAAAGATTTGCTGTCTCGATCAGAACGATTTCCGGATTTGAAAACACCACAAGCGGTAGGCATAATGACAAATATAAAATTTTGTAACACTACACACGCCGGCATATCTACAATTGACTCAAACGCAAAGCATACAATATATGACTACCAGCAACGGCTGCTAGGTGGTAGCTTGGCGATGACGTCAGGTGAAAAAGCTCTATTAATTAATTAATATTTTACAAATTTTCTGACTACACAAGAAACTACATATCTCAGTCAAAACCCATCCTCGTAACTGGTGCAGCAAGTAAGCGGACTCTTGTTCTTCTGTTCCTTGCTTCTTGTACTTTTGTTCTTCAAACTGTGTTTTTGAAATTTGTTGACTCGTACATTTTACCATCTGTATTTTACTTTTACTTTTTTACTTGTCCTACTTCTTTTAGAGTGAAGTTTGTTTGGATGATCTGATGGATTGGTTTTTCTCTCCCCATAGTTTGGAGAGAGTTTAGTGTTGTCTTCGATTGTCTTGTGCTTTTGTTCCCTCGAGGCAAAAGGCTCAGTGCTAAGCCTCATGTTTTCCTCTCTCCAAGTTGAGAGAGTGAATTAGAATTAGAAATTAGAATAAACTTTATTTATGCATACTCTGGGATTCTCCCCCCCCACAAGTGAAATCAAAACATCTAAATAAGCTTCAATGAACTTTATTTTTACAGCATGCATTGAAATGAAACTTACTACATATATTTAATAATGTTTTTGAGTATGGTATGCAATAAAGCATTTACCTACGTGCAATCATACACAAGTTTTAAAGCATATCGAGTTTTGCTGCACTTTCCTTTGGACGAGCATATCTGGGATTCCTCTCCCCCCCAAGTAACATCAAAACATTTAAATAAGCTTCAATAAACTTTATTTACGCATACTCTGGGATTCCCCCCTCAAGTAAAATCAAAACATCTAAATAAGCTTGAATAAACTTTATTTACACAGCATGTGCTGAAATGAAACTGACTGCATATATTTAATAATTTTTCTGGAACGGTATACTGTAAAGCATTTACTTATGTGCAATGGTACTCAAGTTTTACAAACATATCAAGTTTCACTGCATTTTCCTTTGGACGAGCATATTTGGGATCCCCCCCAAGTAACATCAAAACATCTAAATAAGCTTCAATAAACTTTATTTACGCATACTCTAGGATTCCCCCCGCCCTTAAGTAAAATCAAAACATCTAAATAAGCTTCAATGAACTTTATTTATACAGCGTGCATTGAAATGAAACTTATTACATATATTTAATAATGTTTTTGGGTTTAGTATGCAGTAAAGCATTTACCTACGTGCAATCATACACAATAAGTTTTAAAGCATATCGAGTTTTGCTGCACTTTCCTTTGGAAAGGTATGCTCCACATACTCTATGATCCCCCACCCCCTCAAGTAACAATATATTTTAAATTTAGTGACAAGAAAACAAGGTGATTGATCAGTAACATGTGGCCATGCAAACATGAGTATACTCACAAACTGCCAGCAAAGTGTTAATCACAAACGATTTATTTCGACATTTCAAAGGAAGATTAATGGAAAACAGCATCAAACATACACCGTATATATGTAACATATATATATATATATATATATATATATATATATATATACATATATATATATATATATATATATATATATATATATATATATATATATATATATATATACTGTATTCTATATATTGCAAAGAAAACAAACAAAAGCTTAAAAAATAAGTCTATTTTTTGTTCGTGCAATTCTAAATAATATCGAAACATAGGAAGCATATTAAAAATCATGTCTGTCTAAGTAAGATACCATCTAGATCTGGCAAATGAAATGAAGTTTAAATCAATTTAATAGCTCGAGTGAAATCACATAATTTCTCTTTTTCAGAGGTACTTATATTTCCCAAATTCTTTTTAAAACAAATTATTGCATTAAAATAAAGTAAATAAATAGACATGAAAGTACCTTGACTTCTTGTATTGTATCTGTACTTGGAATAGAAGCAATACATGCCGATAGTATCCATTGGTTTTGTTGTATCAGTACACGCGATTCAGAAGCAACGGATATTATACGGTTCATCAGACAAATCCGTATAAAGAAATTTTTCTCGACACTTTTATTGACTTCTTAGAAGCAACGTTGTGGTATGAGGTATAATTTCACACTGAAATCTTGATAGTGTCAAGATAAAAAAAATCGCTACATTGACAGGAATGGTAATAGCGGACGGCGTCTACAAAGAGTATGGCGATAGCAACCATTGCTAGGGGGAATGTGACGTCGGTGCAACTCATCTATTATTTGGCGCTCTTTGAAAACTTCCACGAAATTATTGCTAGAAATGGCGCAAGTAATTTAATATAAATTGATTGAAAACGATTGCATAATAACAAATGGGGTTTGTTTTGTTTTGTTGAGTACAGAATCCTCGAATAACCAGTAATTGACGGTAAAAGGGAAAATGCTAACTCATCTATTATTTGGCGCTCTTTGAAAACTTCCACGAAATTATTGCTAGAAATGGCGCAAGTAATTTAATATAAATTGATTGAAAACGATTGCATAATAACAAATGGGGTTTGTTTTGTTTTGTTGAGTACAGAATCCTCGAATAACCAGTAATTGGCGGTAAAAGGGAAAATGCAGTTGATCGTTCATGAAATCAAAAATTACAGCTTTGTTTATAAATATGTTAATGGTCAAAGATATAGCTTTCTTTGTAAATATGTTTATGATCAAACAGAGCAGCTTTCCCTATAAATTACTTCTAATATCATGCATAGTATACCATCTATTACGTTAGGCATAACGAAATATATTTTAGAGTACGTATTATATATTTCATTAGCAAACTGTATTATCACAATTTCGTTTACAAAATTTTTTGTCATGCTTATATTTATCAACTTTTCAAATATGGGTACAATAAAAATACTTCGATAAAGTTGGAATTTCGTTTTTCTTTTAGTTTCTAGTAAATGTGTTAAACCTGTTTCTGAGATTACAAACCATATGATTTTTCCAAGTAGAAAATGTATGAGTTCACTACGGAGCCATTGGGCGAAGGGGGACAGCTGCCCTTTAAGATTCTGAACTGGGGCAATGCCCCCCTAAAATGTAATTATATATTGCTGAAATGTATAGTTCCCCCTCCACATGAAAAATAGTAAAAGAATAGAAATAGATAAAGCGTAAAAAATAGAAAAAACGTAAGAAAAATTGACATGCCACACAATTTTTCCTGAGGAAACTGCATGGACAGTTAAGAAGAAAAACAAAATATTTCTTTATCTTGTTCTCCAGTATTTCTTTTTAAGCGCACGTTATTCATGTGATAAAGCATCAATCAGATCATAAGCGAAACTAATCACTCGAGACTAAACATCTAAACAATGTTATTTGCAGCCATCGCTAGACCAGGCGTCACTCCAAGCTAAGTGCATAATACAAACCAAGACTTATATCAGAATAAAATCAACAAGAAAGATCAATCATGCTTAAAGCATTGATTATGAAACACTTTCCAACTTCAATGCAATTTTATTTAAACATGTCTAAAATGCAATACATTCCTCGGTAATATTTTAAAACTTATCACAATACTACATTAATTTATTATATTTGACACCTTAAACCTTCATCGAAAAAAATTAACTTCATTCAAATGACGGCATTAAAGTATAAATTGCCTGGTTTAAACATCTCTAAAATGTGATACATTCCTCGGTAATAATTTTAGAATTATCGTAAAACTACGATAATTTATTATATTTGAAAACATCATCGAAAACAACTGAAATTCATTCAAATGCCGTCATAAAAAAATAACACGCCTGGCTCTCTCTATAAAAGCAACATTTCATTCATAAATAATTCCCCCATTCATGTCATTCATCACAACACTATAATTATTTATTTTATTTAAAAATTAAGACCATTGAGCTACAAGTAAGTAAATTCAATGCGTAAAACTTCATCGAAAAATATCGTCCTTCTCTTTCTAAAATCAATGAATATTTCAATCATATCAGCTAAGCAGACTCCATGGACTAAATGATTTTGTGTTAAAGAATTACAGCGATTTTAATACAACTCATTCTACATATTTTGCTGTTTACATTTTACATAGGTGAAAAATAGGCTTAATAGTAGAAATAATGAAATTTGGAAGAGCATTTAAACTGAAATATATTGTCATTGCGTTGTTTCAGTATGTAGATGCACAGAATTTAGGCAAAAATAAAGTAGTTTTAGGACGGATACAACACTCAATATGAATTAAAAAGAACTTTAAAAATCACGATTTTGACACAAGATGGATGCCATATATCATTTTGAAGTGGGTCATATGATCGTTTCATATCATGGTCACGTGATCGATTCATATAAGAGGTGTAATTATTATTTTAATTTTTATTCAAAAAACTACTGAATATATTTCGCTGAATTTTTTTTATATATTTTATGGAACAATTTGAATATTGCCTAAAATTTTCGAAGTAATTTGTGAATTTTAAATCCGCTTAAAAAATGCTTGAAAAATTAGGTCCCATAGGGCTCAATGTATTCCATTTTTTCAACCCGGGTTCAATCCAAAACTAATTGGGTGATATTATTCATTTATATTCCCATAGGTCCTATAGATCGTCTGAACAACATACTAAAATTTCATTTTGATTAAGTCATTTTTACGGCAGTTATCGTGCTAACGGACAGACAGACAGACAGACAGACAGAATGAACAAAGTCATAAACACTTTTCAACTTTGTTGTAAAGTGTTAAAAAAGGTAGATGCATACTTAGATGTAGTATAGTTTTCAAGTTGCTATCATGAGGTATAAGTATGGTGGTGGTAAGTATACTTTGAGTGATAAGTATAAGTATAATTTGAACTTCAAAAATATTAACAACATTTCTACAATATGCGAAATTTTTAAAAGGGACCAGCAACTATCGTCAAATACGTTTAACGGGATATAGAGACTCTTTCAAATATATCTGACTATACATGTGACTGTTGCAACAGCAAAGAGGTCCTTTTCTGCTTTTAAAATGTTGAGAACTTATTTAAGGGCTAATATGACGCAAATTAGACTAAATTCTTTGCTTATATGTTATACTCCATGTGCACAAAGAAGCCAATGATATAATCTAGATCTGAAAATCTGAAGTATAAATGACGCCAAAATCAGCAACAGAAAACCTTCTGGCCAAAATTGAATTGCCAATACAATAAGAAAATAAAATGGGAACCTGCCTACGAGTAGAGGACATAACACTACATTTATCAATGTTGAGATGAAGACGATTTCTGGCACACCAGTTAGAAAGGACATTCAACTCGAATTGAACGTTAATACAGAAATCAGCATAAAAAATTCGACTTACAATTTTCATTAATGAAAATACTAAATAACAAAGGACCCAGAACACAGCCCTGTGGAACCCCAGAAGTAGCCGAAAAACCCCTACTTAACCCAGAAGTAAAATTAACACAAGAAAACCTAGATGTTAAATAAGAATTAATAAGAAAATTCAAATCAGTACAAAACCCAATATTCCGCAACTTATGAATCAGAATTCCGTGATCAGCAGAGTCAAAAGCCTTAGCGAAATCTCTATAGACAACATCCACCTGCCCCCTGGAATGCATATGTTATTAGAACGACCCGGCCTGAACGAATGCCCAAACGAAATAAAACTTTATTTCCGAGTTTAGTGCAGGATTTTTGCATTAATTAGTCACTATAGGAAAACATGAATTCTTTGAAACATGAATTTAAATGGAAAAATCTACCTCCATGGTTCCTGTTTCACAAGCTTTTACTCAACGATGAAAAGTATAAAGAAATCAAAATGGCTATTTAATTTCGCATTTTAAGAGGAAGATTCTATCTTATATCATGTTGCTCGGCAACGGAATGAAATTAAATGTGTTGTTAATATTTATTATTATTTTTTCTATTTGAATAATAAATAAATGGATGTAAAAATATATTTTATAAATGAAAGGTTTGATTGTTCTTTTAATTATATAAATTGCGGACTGCGTACATCACTTTCATTTATTTTAGCAATGAGGTTTCAAGCTCATATATTGTGTTTACCCAATAAATTCATTTAGCCGATTGTTGAAGCAGAAAAAGTGTAGAACGGGTATATGTATCTTCTAATACAATTTTAGTGTTTTCATTTAGTATGTACAAACGGGATATGGATATTTTATTCTTGAGATCTGCAAATTTAGAGGAATAAACTTGGTAACTTTATAACTAAAATAATTTTAAACTAAATAACTTGGTAACTTTTTTTAAATTTTACCAAATTAGCGGAAATGTCTCCAAATTGATAAAAATGACCCAAATCAATGAAATTAAATTTGTTTTTTAGAATAGGGTACTGAAATGATATTTCTGTAGCATTTGTCGGCCAGTCCATCCATCCTACTTAACACATTTAACGAATTTTTTTAATATCACCAAATTGATAAAAATATTTGTAAATCCATAAAAATATCATGGAATTGATAAAATCGAGCTTAATAAATGAAATTAATTGTGTTTTGTTAGGGGATAGTATTGTGATGATATTTCATCAATTTGTCGCAAAATGGGACTATCAGTTCTACAGTCCCATATGGCGATAAATTTGGTGATTTTTTAAGTTATCGCTAAATTGACGAAAATGTCGCCAAACCTTCCATGGAGATCGCATTATTCAGACGATATGATTTTCATCAATTTATTTGTTGCAAATGATATCATGTCGCTTTGGAATGGATCCAATGTGTTATACGGCATACGATTTTTATTAAATCTTTTCCGATTTGAATAATAAAAATATGTATATACAATAAATTTCATTGACATTGCATTTTGGACTGGATAATTTCAATTACGGTCTTCAGGTTTAAACATCATTATTATTGATATTTTCGGAGACAGTTTATTCAGGGATTATTGATATTTTCAAATTATTATGTCATTGTTTCATTATGACAAAAATTGTTGAAACTCATATATAGTACGTTGTTCGAGTAATCCTCTACAAATGCACGGGTATGTCTTCTAATCTACGAGAATATAAGTAGCACAGGTATATTGACATATATTTTGATATATAATGGCATATATAGGAATCAATTACGACCTTCTGGTATTAAGATTACGGGGATGTTTGATAATATTAATTTACTACGTTAAATCTTTTATTTCGGAAAATATTTTTGAGACTCATATTGCAATACGAGTAAGCTTCTACTAACACACTGGCATATTTTCTAATCTGCGACAATATAAGTAGTACGTGGTTGCATATATTGATTAAATTCTTTTTTTTTTTATAAATTTGCTTACAAAAGGGACCAGGATGTTTTATTCTTCAGATTTGCCCGTGAAGATAATTTTGCATAGTGAGAACAGATATTCTTAAACTTCTCTTTATGAGCAATAAATTTAATATTTTAACAGAATTTGCACATGATTGCGAATTACAAGTTTTTTTATATTATATACTTCGTATGAAGAACGGGTATGCTGCTAGTCTATATAAATAAAATTGAAAATCTGTCTGTCTGTTTGTCCCATCATCACGAGAGAACGGCTGAACCGAATTTGATGTAATTTTGTGGATAGCTTGAAAATAGCCCCACTGAAAATTTTGTCTATGTTTGAAGTTTCTACGACCCGTGGTTCTCGAGATATTAGTGAAAAACGAAACTTTCGTTTGTCTCATCATCGCGAGAGAACGGCTGAATCGAATTTAATGAAATTTTGTGGGTAGCCTTAAAATAGTCCCCCATAAATTTTGTCCAAGTTTCGGATTTCTAAGACCAGGGGTTGTTGAGATATTAATGAAAAACGGAACTTTTTCCTAGCAGTTCTACTTTCTAACTCCGAGGTTTATCCAAACGGAAAGGATGAAAATCGTTTGTTTAAAACGTCAAAGAGAAATAAAACTTTATTTCTGAGATTCGTGGAGATTTTTTGCGCTAATTAGTCACTGTCTGAAAGCATGAATGGTTTGAAACATGAATTTAAATGGAAAAATCTACCTCCATGGTTTATTTCAAGTTTTTACTCAACGATAAAAAGTATAAAGAAATCTAAATTGTTATTTAATTTTGCATTTTATGAGAAGTATTCTATTTTATATCATATTGCTCGGCAAAGCAATACAATAAAATGTGTTTGTAATTATTTTTTCGATTTGACTAATAAATAAATGAATATTAAAATATATCTTATAAATGAACGGTTTGATTTTTCTTCTAATTATATTAATAGCGAACTGCGTACATCACTTTCATTTATTTTGGCAAAGAGGTTTCAAGCTTATATATTGTGTTTAGCTAAATAAATTCATATATTCTGTCTACCCAATAAATTCATTTATCCGATTGTTGAAACAGAAAAAGAGTACAACGGGTATATCTTCTAATAATATTTTAGTGTTTTTATTTAGTATATACATTGGAGAGCCAGAAAAACTGGTACAGCCGGGCGTATGCAAATAATGGAGGTATGCAACCAATCAGCGTAACGCTATGCAGTTGACAGTGCGTATATACGACAACAAGATGTCTGAGGAGGCTATTAGATCGGTTCTTCCTGCTGCAACGGCAGGTTGCAGCGGCGCACGAGAGATGGGGCATAGCATTTCTGAAGTAACGATGAAATTTGGATTTTCGTGCACGACTATTTCAAAAGTGTACCGAGAATATCAGTTTTCCATTAAAACCTCAAATCTACGACAGCGGTGCGGCTAGAAAAAGACCTTGAAAGAACTGGATCATCGACGGCTGAAAAGAATCGTTACACGAGATAGACGTTCAACACTTCCTCAAATTGCTGCTGATTTGAATGCAGCGCCATCAGCAAGTGTCAGCGTACGCACTGTGCAACGTACCCTCATTGATATGGACTTTCGCAGCCGCAGACCAACTCTTGCACTGCTGTTGACTATGCGGCACAAAGCTCTGCGCCTCGCCTGGGCTCGCCAACACCGTCACTGGACTGTTAATGACTGGGCAAACGTTGCCTGGTCTGAAGAGTCACATTTCCAATTGTATCGGGAGGATGGCCATGTACGGATGGGGAGACAAGCCCATGAATCCATGGATCCCTCATGCCAACAGAGGACTGTTCAAGCCGGTGGAGACTCTATGGTATGGGACGTGTGCACTAGGCATGCTATGGGACCGTTGAGACGTCTAAACACGACTCTGACCGGTACGTTAACATCTTTTCTGATCACCTGCACCCATTCATGTCCTGTGTGCATTCCGACAGACTTGGACAATTCCAACAGCATAATGCGACACCCTACACGTCCACAGTAGCTACCGAGTGGCTCCAGGAGCACTCTTCTGACTGTGGTTACCTCCATTGGCCACCGAATTCCTCAGACATGAACATTATCGAACATATTTGGGATGTCTTGCAACGTGCTGTCCTTAAGAGATCTCCACCACTTCACACTCCCATGACTTTGTGGACTGCCCTGCAGGATTCATGGTGTCAACTTCCTCTAGGATATCTTCACACATTAGTTGAATCCATGCCATGACGTGTTGCGGCACTTCTGCATGCTCGTGGAGGCTCTACACGATATTAGGTAGGTGTACCAGTTTTTCTGGCTCTTCAGTGTACAAACTGGATCACGATATTTTATTCAGATCTGCAAATTTAGAGCTACGAATTTGGCTGGATATCTCTAATGACAAATTTCTTAAACATTGCCAAATTGATTGAAATGTCCTCAAATTGATAAAAACGACGTAAAACAATGAAATTAATTTTATTTTGCTATAAGAAAGTACTGAAATGGTGTTTTGTTAGCATTTGTCTGTCAGTCCAACCGTCCTACTTAGTGACACATTTAACGAATTTTTAAAATATCACCAAATTGATAAAAATGTTTGTAAAACCATAAAAATATCTTGAAATTGATAAAAATACGCTAAATAAATGAAATTGTGTTTTTTTAGGGGATAATATTTTGATGATGATTTGTCAATTTATCACCAAGTGGGACTGTCAGTTCTAGTTTCACTTGGTGATAAATTTGGCGATTTTTTAAAATGTCGCCAAACCTTCATTAGAGATAGCATTATTCAGACGATATTTTGACCATGAATTTATTTGAAGTAAATCATAACATGTCGTTTAGCAGTGGATTTAAATCCAGTGTGTATATGAGGAAGAAGATTTTTATTAAATCTTTTCCGATTTTAATAATGAAGATATGTATATAAAATAAATTTCATTGTTATCGTATTTTTGACAGGATAATATCAATTACGATCTTCAGGTTTAAACATTATTATTATTGATGTTTTCGGGGATTATTGATTCAGAGATTGTTGATATTTTCAATTTCTTATGCCATTGTTTTATTGCGGCAAAAATTGTTGAAACTCATATATTGTACGTTGTAAGAGTAATCTTCTACAAATGCACGGCTATATCTTCTAATCTCTCAGAATATAAGTAGTGCAGGTATATTGGCATATATTTTGACATATATTGGTATATAATAGAATCAAGTACGGCCTTCTGGTATGAAGATTACTGGGATTATTGATATTTTTAATTTATTAAGTAATCTTTTATTTTGGCAAAGATTTTTGAGACTCGTATTATAATACGGGTAATCTTTTACTATGACATATCTCCTAATCTACGACATTATAAGTAGTACGGGTATATCGACATAAGCAGTACGGGTATAATTTTAGCATTTTCATTTCGGCACATATTGAAATCAATTACTGCCTTCTGATTTAAAGATTACGGACTTATTGATATTTCCAATTTATACATGTAATCTACTAATACAGGCTATATCTTCTATCACGTATATAAGTAGTATGGGTCCCATACAATTTTAACGCTCTTATTTTGCATATATTGATTCAATTCCATATTTTTTGTAAATTTGCTTACAAAAGAGGCCAGGATGTTTTATTCTTCAGATCTGTCCCGTGAAGATAATTTTGAATAGCGAGAACAGACATTCCTTAACTGCTTTTTAGTAGCATTGTGTTACATATTTTAGCAGAATATTTTGATTACAAATGTCATTTAGTATACTATAGGAATTTGCACATGATTGTGAATTTTAAGTTTCTTTATATTATATACTCCGTACGAAGAACGGGTACGCTGTTAGTTTCATATAAATATAATAATTTTACTCTGTATACTGTTACCACCACCTGACGCATACATCACCACAATTCAATCATTAAAATTTTATAATGACCATATGCTAAGCTCTTAATTCCATTATTTAAAATATAACGTAATTTTCTAATAAATTCATTTTTTTAAATAAATGCACTGCGACAATCTCCATAACTTTCTTTTTTTCTCCATAGAAACACAGTGAGTCTGTACATGCATGTGAGTGAAAAACTTCTGTCACGGATATGCAGAGAAATTGAAAATCATTACTTCATTAAAATCCAGATAGTGCGGCTACTTTTTATTATTTCTTGACCAGATTGGGTTTGTAGAAGGTCCTGATCTTTGAGCTTTCTAAAAATATAAATTACTAGTCGAAATTGTCGGTACTTTTCCTGATGCAAAGCTTTAAAAACGAAAGTTTGTTTTTTTGAGCCAAAAGTGACTTTTGTTTTAAAATCTTTAAAAAATATTAGAATTTATCCCTGAGATTTGAAATTGATAATATTTTTACTAGCCATTGTCTGCTATTTCTGGTCATCCGATTTGTTTTTTTCTACGATGTCTGGATGGCAGAGAAAACAACAGTCAAAGTCATATGAAACATTAAATAACCAAAAAAATAATTCAAATTTTAAAAATCTGTCTTCGTGTGTCACCTTCCCACCCACCCCGGGTCTCCGATTGCCAAATTTCGTAGCTCTGCGACACGCGGTCGCTGAGCCTATAGTGTATAAGACAGACACACAGACATTGCCTTTTTTATATAGATAATTTTCATAATTTTATTTAAAATCTTGCAATATATTGTTTATTCAGTTATCCACTTCTGTGGTATAAGCACAGCTGATATTGTTTCCAGCTAAAGGTATATAGCAAGGATTCTTTCATACAGTTCAAAATTTAAGCTTCTTCAGCTTTAATGCAACATTAACTTTTCGCCTATTTTTGTTGTGGCCCTAGAATTGGATTTTAATGGGGGCATTGACTTTGCCCCAAACACCGAGAATCATAATAATGCCTTGCATGGAGGAATGCGGGGGGTGTCATAAAATAATCAAGTTGGTCATCTAGTGTGTCTTATAAATTTTGAAAACGTCAGGGATGTATCTAGAGAAATGTGAGTGGCGGTTGATTTTCCAGAACAATTATAATTGCGAATATAAAATTTCGAAACGCGCTTTGCGTTAATTCGCACACACAAGCAGTATTTGTATTGTATACTTTTATATTAAAGACAAACATTTGACAAAATTGAATATAGCTTTTTTTAATTGTAATTATAATAATAAAATACACACAGTAATTTCATTTCAATCTGATCCTCCTATTCTTTACAGTCATCCAGTGATGAACTGCTTTGTTAAACGGAAAGCTATGAAGCTCTGGACCGTTCACAACGATACGTAAAAGTGCGTCCAGAGTGGAAGATTTCAATCTATTCCGGAGTTCTGTTTTTATTAACTTAACTTGAGAAAAGTCTCTTTCACAGTCTGCTGAGTGTATTGGTATTGTCTTGTAGCACTGAGCGATATGTGAAATACCGGGAAATAATTCAAGAATGGTCTTGCTGGTGATAATAGCTTTAACCACTTCTTCCTGAGTTTTCATTCTATGGTGATCCGAGAACAACTGTTTTAAATACCAAAATTAGAAATGTAGTTACTTTTAACGAAGTAAATATATTAAAAATGGGAATTGAATACTATTTATGCTAAAATAATTTTAAAAATAACCGTTTAGCGATTTATTCTGAATTAGACTAGACAACTTTTGGAAGAAGCTTATTTATTACTTCAATAAAATAGCGATCGCGATCTTAATTTACATTACATGCGGCCGTAAATCCCCATCATCATGACTGACATTACTGTGCATGTGGCCGTAAATTTACACTGCCTTAGACAGAAGGGAATTTTTTCTAGGAAATTATGCAAATTTTGTGCGTAGTATGAGGATGTTTACCGTAGAAACTACAGATATTCCTTAGTAATCGGCATTTCTACTTATCAACACCTGTTCACGTTCGCAAATTTAACTATGCGAAAGCCATTCATTGTCCATCGCTGAATAACTAAGACTTTTCTTTTTCACTCTCTTCTTTTATACAGTTTTAAATGTTGAACTTAAAATATTTGCAGTAGAGTACTGGTTACTCAATTTCGGGTACCGATTGACCAATGGTTAATGTCGAATAAATTTTTATTGCATGCTCAGGCGGAGTAAGACTCCAACAAGTTATTTTTTTTTCCACATCGCCAAATCAGCGATGAAGACTCTGCCGGCAAGCATTTTAAGGGTTGCCAGAGCAACAGAGCGAGAGCCGAGGAGAGCGAGAAGATAGATATAGTGGTGAGAAGGCGGAAAGCAAGGCGCATCCTGCGTCGTGAACATTTTTAAAGAGTTAACCAGTGAATTAAATGTTTAAGTGTTGTTATGTTATGTGCTTTCGTCTAAATAAATGTGGTTTGTGTTAAATGCGGATGTTTAATTACAGTTGGCTTTTTGTCGAGTGTTCTATTCAAATATAATGCAATGGAAGTTGCGAGGTTAGTGTTCTAAAAAGAAATGGCGCACTAAAGAAGAACCTCGAAAGTTTACTGGCGTAGTCGCGGCAGGATTAGTTTATTACGGAAGTAATAATCGTTCCTGGAATGAAAAACGATTTGTATGTTTTTAGTGAATAGATGAAGATACGTCCGGTATCAAGTAATTAATGCACCAGCATTATAATACGAGTGGATACGATATTGTTTTTTGAAAAATTATGTTGTTATAATATCATAACATATGTTGCTTATAATTTTCATGTCTATTGTACGATGAAGATACGTCCGGTATCAATTAATTAATGCACCAGCATTATAGTACGAGTGGATATGATATGTCAATTTTGAGTGTATTTGTTACAGAAAATTAGTACGTCAGTGCTATTGAATACGCCAGTGTTCATGATAAAGTGGTCTGTTAATACTGTTATTTGATAATTGAATACGCCAGTGTTCATCATAAAGTGGTTTTCTGTTAATTTAATTGATAATTGAATACACCAGTGTTTACGATAAAGTGGTTTTCTGTTAATACTGTTATTTGATAATTGAATACGCCAGTGTTCATGATAAAGTTGTTTTCTGTTAATATTGTTATTTGATAATCGAATACGCCAGTGTTCGTGATAAAGTAGTTTTCTGGTAATACTGTTTCTTTTAGTAAATTTAAACAATTTAGAGATAAATCAGTTAACTTCCCTCGTGATCAGGTATGGCATTTCTTGCGAAGGGTAGAAAAGAGGATTTGATGGTTTTGGCGGAAGAATTGGGGATAATTACTAAACCTGAATTTAAAATTTTGGATTTGCGTAGAGAAATTCTTGGAAGTGAAGACTACGACGAAGAATTTACGAAAGAACTCCTCTTTACTATTATTAAAGAAAGAAAAGATCAAATAGAAAAGGAGGAAAAAGAAAGAAAATATCAAATAGAAAAGGAGGAAAAAGAAAGAAAAGATCAAATAGAAAAGGAGGAAAAAGAAAGAAAAGATCAAATAGAATTTGAGTTAGAAAAACTCAGAATCGAAAGGGGTGTTACTCAAGATTCTACGTCCTTAAATTTAGGGAGTAGTGAAAGATCAAAAAGCAGTTTCGAATTGATAAAATTGATTCCAAAATTTGACTTGAAGAATGATGACATTATGTTATATCTCACACTTTTTGAGAGACAAGCTAAAAGAGCCCACGTAGACATGACGGATTGGGTGTCAAGTCTGTTGCCACTTTTGCCTTCTGAGATCATACAACTCATCACACGGGAGTCAGAGGAAAAGTTTGAAGATTATGAATACGTTAAGGGTATTCTATTAAAGAGATTCAAGATGAATCCAGAAAGTTTCCGAAAAAAGTTCGTGCAGCTACAGAAAGTTCCCGAGAAATCGTGGCGTGATTTCGTATTTGAATTAACCAAGTACTTTGAAGAGTGGATTGATGGTCTCGAAATTAGAGATTTTGATAGTCTAAAGAAATTGATGATTACTGATCAACTAAAGAAAAGGGTACCTGGGGAGGTACGAGAACATTTCTTAGATGAATGGTTAAAAATTGTAGCACCCAATATGTTGGCAGACAAGTTAGATGAATATGAAAGTATACGTGTAAACTATACGAAATCAACAGGTATAGTCCGGAAAGAGAAGGTTGAGTATCACCAAAGCGAATTTAGGGAAAAGGAAAAATTTGGAGCACCACCAAACATCAGAGGGGTTGGCGAAAAAATTTGGAAAAATGGAAGTGTTCCAGGAAGGGGACATCAAAGTTACAAGAGCCAACCAGGTTACAATTGGAGAAATGACACTTCTAAAATCAACTATAAACCTATTTGTTTTTCATGTGGAGCTGAGGGTCATATTGGAAAATTTTGTACGTTAAGGAATAATCAGAGAAAATCACCCAACACTAATGCTCAAAGCAATCATGTTCGAACTATACAGTCTAAGGATGAAAATAACTCTCAAGTTCTGACAGCACGAATTACCGTACCGGTGTCAGTGCAGGATAATACCAAGAATAATGTGGATACCCTCCATACCATACATATAAAATGTGGAGAAACTTCACTTGTAGGCATAGTAGATTCGGGGGCACAAATCTCAGTGATACGTGAAGATTTAGTAATGGACGTTCATAGTAAAGGAGAGGGCAGAATCAAAATTGTCTCAGCTTTTGGAGAAAGTGAGATCGCTCCTTTGAAGATGATTTCGATGAAAATTGATGACAAATTACATGGAATAGTCCCCATAATATGTGCAGTTTCTAAAAAACTAACAAGTGATATGTTAGTGTGCTCTACAGCTTATGAGTCGTTGCGGGAGAATATACATTTGCATGAATTGGATCAGAATATCATGATCGATAATGCTACCTATCTTGGCGAAAAGGAGGAGGAAGTAGGGTCTGACCAGGAAGTAATGAATGAAAATGGTCAAGAAGAAAATACGTGCAGTGACCATGGTACTGTGAATGCTACTCAGGTCGAGAGTGATGGGAAACAAGAGCAGAAGTCGAGTAAGGATAACGAAGTAAAGAGCTCGTTTATTCAATTGCAACATGAAGATGAGACGTTGAGAAAAGTCTGGGACTATGCAAGAAAGGGACAAAATGCATACGAGATAATTGACGAAGTCTTGGTCCATTCTGAATGGATTACGGGTGAGACAGTCAAACAAGTAGTTTTGCCGATCTGCAAACGCCAAGATGTTCTTAGAATGGCTCACGAGATTCCATTAGCTGGCCATTTGGGAGAACAAAAGACTAGACAGAGAATTAAATTTTCATTCTTTTGGCCTACCCTAAAACAAGATGTGGCCAAATTTTGTGAAAGCTGCAAGATTTGTCAGATGAGACGAGTTGTTACATACAGGGACAGAATTCCCATACAACCGATAGCGAGACCAGAAACGCCTTTCGAAGTTTGGAGTTTAGATTGCATTGGCCCGTTAGAACCTCCTTCTGGGCGAGGACATAAGTATATTATATGTGCGATAGATCTGTGTACAAGATGGGCTGAAGCCATTCCGGTTAAAGAAATCGGTGCAAAAACAACATGCAATGCATTGATGAAAATTTTTACTCAGACCGGGTTTCCAAAATTGATCTGCACTGATCAAGGAACGTATTTTACAGCAAAATTAACTGAAGCATTTTTAGGTATATTAGGGATATCTCCCAGATTTTCTACACCTGGACATCCCGAAAGCATGGGTGCTGTGGAGAGATGGAATAGAAATTTGAAAAATATGATGAACAAAAATATTCAGGAATATGGGCGGAATTGGGATATACACCTTCCCTACCTTCTGTTTGCATATAGAGAAGTTCCCCATAGTACAACAGGTGTATCACCGTTTCAGCTAGTATATGGACGCCTACCCGCAGGACCACTTGCTCTACTAAAAGATGTATGGATCGGTGAAAGGAAAATTCCCACCAAGGCATCCCGAAATGTGGAGGAATATCTACATGATCTAATAGAGAAATTGAAAAAAGGACATGAGATCGCAACTGAGAAATCCGAAGTAACTCAGGAAAATTACGCTTCTAGATACAATTTGAGATCAAAAGAAAAACATTTTAAGATCGGGGATAAGGTTTTAATTTTATTGCCCTCATCCAGCCATAAGTTACAAAACACTTGGATGGGTCCAGTGACGGTTATTCAGCTTACAAGGCCAAATTCGGCTGTTGTCGAATACGATGACGGAACTCGAAGAGAATTACATGTAAACAAATTGAGACCCTACATCAATCGTATCGAACAAATCGGACTTATTTTCGACGAAGACAAAGAATTTGGAGAACTGCATTGTGTGCCTACAAACCGAGTTAACATTCCGCGAAAGGAAGTAAGAAAGTATATTGAGGGGAAAACAGCGACCTTGGAAACAGAACAACGCCTACAACTAAGTTCCTTACTATGCAATTATCATGACGTTTTTAGCGCTATCCCTGGACGGGCGAAGGTGGAAGGGCATTCCATCAAGGTTACCTCAGAGTGTAGCCCTAAAAAGTTACATCCATATCGTATTCCTATGTCATTGCAGAAAGAAGTGGATCGTCAAATACAAGAATTGCTAAATCTAAAATTGATTGAACCAAGCGACAGCGATTGGGCGCATCCCCTTGTATGTGTAGCAAAAAAGGATGGTAGCGTCAGACTTTGCGTCGATTTTAGATTGCTGAACAGTTTTACAGTGCCCAATGCTTATCCAATGAAAGTTGCTGATGAACTCAAAATGCTCATAGGAGACTCTCAATATATCACAGTTCTAGATATGACCAAGGGGTACTGGCAAATCCCTATGAAAGAGGATGACAAACCCTACACAGCATTTGTGACCCATGCCGGACATTTTCAGTGGAGAGTGTTACCTTTCGGTCTGAAGAATGCAGGAAGCACATTTCAGAAATCAATGGACCACGTGTTGGCATCTCACCAGGAGTATTGTCGGTCTTACATTGATGATGTTGCTATATTTTCAAAAACGTGACTCGATCATTTGTCCCACATAAATGCTGTATTCAAAACGTTGCGTGAAGTTGGACTAATTGTAAATCTCAACAAATGTGATTTCGGAAAAAAAGAAGTGGAATTTTTGGGCCATATTATATGGTCGGGACGACATTCTCCTGACCCAGATAAGGTTGAAACGATGAAAAAATTAGCACGGCCTATTGATAAGAGGGAATTAAGGGGTATTTTAGGACTAGCTAACTATTACAGAGATTATATCCCAAATTTCGCTTCAGTAGTGATACCTTTAATTGATCTAACCAAGAAAAGAATTTATAATGTTTTACTGTATTGTGTTTTGATATATATATGTGACTATTGTTTAAGTTATAACATTTCTTATTGTAACACGGTAGGAAATATTATTGTTAAACTATTGGATTTTTTTTTCTTGAAAATATTAGGTGTTTGAAATATACTGTAATATTGTGTTGTTAAATCAGTATGCTCATAGACGTAAAATTTAATGTATCAGTATGCACTTTTTAAGTTATTAGGACTGTATTCTCAATGTGTATATGCCCATAGAACTCTATTTTCAACAACATTGTCTTTAAAGAGACGAATGTGCTTTTTTTTAAGGGGGGAGTAGTAAGACTCCAACAAGTTATTTTTTTTTCCACATCGCCAAATCAGCGATGAAGACTCTGCCGGCAAGCATTTTAAGGGTTGCCAGAGCAACAGAGCGAGAGCCGAGGAGAGCGAGAAGATAGATATAGTGGTGAGAAGGCGGAAAGCAAGGCGCATCCTGCGTCGTGAACATTTTTAAAGAGTTAACCAGTGAATTAAATGTTTAAGTGTTGTTATGTTATGTGCTTTCGTCTAAATAAATGTGGTTTGTGTTAAATGCGGATGTTTAATTACAGTTGGCTTTTTGTCGAATGTTCTATTCAAATATAATGCAATGGAAGTTGCGAGGTTAGTGTTCTAAAAAGAAATGGCGCACTAAAGAAGAACCTCGAAAGTTTACTGGCGGTCATGTAATAAAAATTAATACATGCCCCGGACATGTTGGGCAATAGATTTTTCGAACTCTGGTCTATACACCCTATAAAGTACGGGTGTTGTTCCAGTTCTTCTCTTTTATTGCCATAAAGATGAAGACAAATAATCTAAATACGTGGCAACCTCAAAATATAGGAGAAAGAAAGCAATGGGGGAAGGAAGGGGAAGAAGCAATGCCCAGGAAAGATACATTCCATTTCCCCTCTCCGTTTTCACAGCAGCAGTCCGTAGGGAGTCAAAATAGCCAGATGTCTTGAGGGTGGGCGCGGGAGGGAGGGAAGAAAGGGGGGGGGGGGTGACAAAATTACAAACACGGAAGCAGTATTGTTTACTTTCCCCAGACTGTTGAATATCGTCTGTCTTACATAAGTGCTGAGGGGAAGAGGGGAAAATTTAATTTACGAGAGGGAAATGAGAATAAAAGGTTACTAGTCCGATGGACCAATATAATTTATATTCTGCTGGTCCGTTGGGTGTTTTTGTGGTCTCTAACCAACGGACCACTGTTAATTTCGAGCCCTGGCTTCAGTCATATGGCAGGCAGTTGGTGATGATTCCAACTTCACTTGTTGCTTTAGAAAGTGTTTTTTTTTTTTTTTGGATGAGTGGTGGAAACCCCGACCACTGTAGATAATACATCCCTGAAACGTACAAAATTATTTCACATAGTATAATATTTAGTAAATCGGTAGAATAGCCCTCCCCCCCACACACACACTTTTTTCTAAGTACAAAATTGCACCAAGTTGGCGTGTTTCTCCGTGTTTTGAAATTGACTCATCCCCACTTAAGGGTGAGCGTCAGTAAATTTTCTGCCCTATCCGCGCTTTGTTAACTTTCGCGGCACACATATTTCGCCTAAATTCTGCTCAAACAGTTGCGAAATATTTTCTTATAGATAAAATGCTATGCTTAGATTATATTAAAACTAAATTTAATACCCAATAAAACATGGAATATATGTTTTATTTTAATTTAAAATATTTTTGGTGCTGCCATCTGTTGTCGTAATTTAATTCATACCGATTATTTTTATTTTTTAATGAACATTTTTAAATGCCTATTCCTTCTAATACGCTATTAAATACAACAACAGATCATATATAATGCCATAGTCACGGAAACGTAATTGAACTTGGACTTGAAGACAAAGGAAAACTTGAAGACAAAACTGCAGTCCTCAGTGATCTACATTCAGATCCCTTATCAAATTTATAGAATAATACATTAACTTTCCGTGATTGTGGCATTATTATATATGATCTTTTGTAGTATTTAACACTGTATTAGAATGAATATATATTTAAAAATGCTCATTAAAAAATAAAAATAATCGGTATGAATTAAATTACGACAACAGATGGCAGTACCAAAAATATTTTGAATTAAAATAAAAAATGTAGTCTATGTTTTTGGGGGCATTAAATTTAGTTTTAATATAATCTAAGCATTGCATTTTATCTTTCAGAAAATATTTCGCAACTATTTGAGCAGAATTTCGGCGAAATATGTGTGCCGCGAAAGTTAACAAAGCGCGGATAGGGCAGAAAATTTACTGACGCTCACCCTTAAATGACGTATATTCCTGTGTTTTAAAATAGGCTTCTCCTACCAAAGTGACGTATTCTAGTTTTATGAACTGGAATTTTGATAAATAATAGCGCAATTTAATTTGAATAAAAGTGAATACTCACCAAAAGATTACAAAATATGATTTTTTGTGCATTATAAAAATATTGTGTAATGGTAGAATAATAAATAAATTTTAGGGTGATCAATAGACTAAGACCCCCACTCGTTTTTCAAAGTGCAAAAGTGCACCAAGTCGGCACGATTCATCGGGTTACACTTTCATTCTGTTTACTTTGCCAATCTGGTAGCAAAGAATTTCCGGACATCCAATCAGCGTGAGACTTTTTGGGAAACTGCATTTCAATAGTCTTCTGTGTATTTCATCAGACCTTTTTCGATCGAATCCATTGACTCGTGTTTTTACAGATCTTTTTCGATGGATTTTGCAAAGATCTAGACACTTACAAACTTTTTGGAATAAATATTTAAAACATTCCTCGTAATTCATGTACATTAACATTTTATGCAAATTTTCAGTAGATATGCAGATTTTTGTAGATTTAATTGGATTGGAGTGTGAAACGTGTTCCGGTGTGGATGTATTAAAAATATGGATATATAAGATAAAACTTTTTTGGATTCCAATGTGAAACGTGTTCTGTTACATAAAGGGTAGTTCTTATTCGTCCCATGTTTTGAAATTGTCTTTTGTATTTCCCCTTGTTTTTAAAATGGTTCTCCTAAGTATTGATTTTTATTAAATTTTGTTAAAGTACAATGTTTTTTCTTAATTTTAGTTAAATTACGATCTTTTTTTCTAAGTATCGCGTTTCCTTAAATCTTGTTAAAGTTCCGAGTTCTGTTTTTTCTTAGTTTTAGTTAAAGTACAATATTTTTTCTAAGTTCTGTATTTTCTTACATTTAGTTCAAGTACAATCGTTTTTTTAAATTTTCATTTTTTTTCTCATTGTCTTTTTCTTTAATTTTCAATGTTTCTTTCGAGTTATAAGTTTTTGTTATTGATTTAATTTAAAATAAAAAAATATTGTAATTATCGAGTGTTTCAATATGGTTTCTAAAATTTTAAAATTTATTATTCTGCCATTATGCAATATTTTTATAATGCACATAAATCGTATTTTGTAATCTTCTTACGAGTATTATTCACTTTTATTCAATTGAATTGCATCATCATTTATCAAAATTCCAGTTCATAAAACTGTAGAATGCATCACTTTGTTTGGAGTCAATTTCAAAACACTGAGAAACGGGCCAACTTGGAGCAATTTTGTACTTCGACCGATTTTCCAAATTTTAGAAACCATATTGAAACACTCGATACTTATAACTCGAAACGGTTGATCCTGAAATTAGACCCCCACTCATTTTTCAAAGTACGATCCCGTGCCAAGTTGGCACGATTCCTTGGGTTGCAATTTCATTCCATCTACTTCGTCAATCTGGTAGCCCACGACTACTGTTGATCAACAGACATCCAATCAGCGTGTGACTGTTTGGGAATCTGCATTTTAATAGACAGGAAGTATTTCAATAGTCTTGTGTGTATTTCATCAGACCTTTTTCGATCGATTTTACAAAGATTTGGACACGTACACTTTTTGGAATAAATATTTAAGACAATTCCTCGTAATTCATGTACATTAACATTATACGCAAATTTTCAGTAGATATGTAGAATTTTCTGGATTTAATTGGATCGGAGTGCGAAACGTGTTACGGTGTTGAATGTACGTGTATGTTCAAGAAAACGTGTTCCGGTGTGGATGTAATTAAACAAATGGATATTATCAGTAAATATTTTTGGATTGCAGTGTGAAACATGTTCTGTTACATAAAGGTTAGTTCTTTTATTTATTCGTCCCGTGTTTTGAAATTGTCTTTTGTATTATCCCGTGTTTTTTAAATTGTTCTCTTAAGTATTGATTTTTCTTAAATTTCGTTAAAGTACAATCTTTTTTCCAAGTTCTGTTTTTCTTAATTTTAGTTAGAGTACGATATTTTTCCTAAGTATTGTTTTTTCTTTAATTTAGTTAAAGTAGAATCTTTTTTCTAAGTATCGTTTTTTCTTTAATTTTGTAAATTACGTCGTATTCTACGACGTCACTTTGGTAGGAGGAGCCTATTTTAAAACACAGGAATAAACGTCACTTCAGTTGGGAGGAGTCAATTTCAAAACATGGAGAAACGCGCCAACTTGGCGCAATTTTGTACTTAGATAAAAGAGTGGGGGTCTATTTTCAGAATTTACCGAACCATTTTAAAAACACGGGAAAATACAAAAGACAATTTTAAAACACAGCAAATAAAAATGAAAGAACTAACCTTTATGTAACGGAACACGTTTCACACTGGAATCCAAAAATATTTACTGATATATCCATATTTCTAATTACATCCACACCAGAACACGTTTTCTTGAACATACATGTAGGTACATTCAGAACCGGAATACGTTTTACACTCCAATCCAATGAAATCTACGAAAATCTGCATATCTACTGAAAATTAGAGTAAATGTTAATGTACATGAATTACAAGGAATGTTTTAAATATTTATTCCAAAACGTTTGTAAGTGTCTAGATCTTTGCAAAATCCATCGAAAAAGATATGTAAAAAGAAGATTCAATGGATTCGATTGAAAAAGGTCTGATGAAATACACAGAAGACTATTGAAATACTTCCTGCCTATTAAAATGCAGATTCCCAAAAAGTCGCATGCTGATTGGATGTCTGTAAAGTCATGGGATACCAGATTGGCGAAGTAAACGGAATGAAAGTGTAACCCGGTGAATGAGCACTTTCGTACTTTGAAAAACGAGTGGGAGTCTATTCTATCGATCACCCGAATTTTGCAAGGCATATTTGACTCCCAGTTTTTAAGTAACTAGTCAATATAATTTAAAAAGTGTTGATTAATGTGGCAATTGTGATTAAATGCAAGCTCAGAATGTTAATGTAATAACCTATTTGTCTTGATTTATACCATTACTTTGCATATATGCAGTGTATATGAAATACATTTCACTAAATTGTTTTAAACCAAACTGTGAACATTTCAAAAATACAACAAATATGATTTACTGAAACATTTTTACTTTTACAGACATGTCAACTTGCCACGAAAGAAGTGCAAGTGAATAAATAACCATAATAAATTCTGAAAATGCATCAGTATTTTTATTAATTTGATATTTATCACGCATGCATTATTCTTTTTTTACAAAGAATTATTTTTTCTTATAAACAAAAGAATTATTCAACCCACTATATGAATGCAAGTCATGAAGTCCTTTACAAACCATTTCACTTAATCACAAAAAGATTTTCTTTTTCTGCATATAATTGAATCGATCAAAACAATCCGGATATATTCTGTATCTTCAACCTTAAATACAGATGATAGCAGAGAATCACTAGCATGATTATTTATTACATACCTTTTATATGTATGATGACTTTCATGCCAGAATTCTGCTAACAGTTTTCTATAGCTGTTATCTATAGAACCACTTGCAATCTCTTTTAATATTGTGTAATACAGTACTTCAGGTCTATCAGCATCAGATGATATTCGAGTGGGACAGCAAAACATGGACTTTGCTAGTTTCATAAGGAAAGTTTGCCTGGGCCAATTCAAAAAACACTGTAGCACATAAAGTGGATATCGTCTAAATATTTCTTTTTGTTGTTCTTCATTCAAACTAGAAATGAGGAAGACTGTGATATCTGCAAAACTTTCCCCATCATACAGACGCTCTATAGTAGGTATCGTAATTCCTCTATGGTTATGCATTGTGACTGATAATTTTGCAGAACGCAATAGTAGACGGGCATTTTCTTGAGGAGTTAACTTTTGCAAGAAATATTTGATTGCTATTACATTAGCTGTCTTCACTGAACAATCAAATATATAGTCATTCAAAGAAAAACAAGGAGAAATTTCAAAAAATTCACAGTGACGACGGACTTCTGGATTAAAAAGATGCAATTTCCCTTTCATAAAATGGGACCAATATGAGGTTAGAATCGACTGATGTAAACGGATCTCTTTAAGATTTCTAAATCCTTTATGTCTTGGTAATCCCTTCATTTGTTTCCATAACGTACAAACAAAATCTTTTAGGCATGCCTCACAAGCCAGGATATATCGCAAATGAAGAGGTATGCTTTCATCATTTAAATATAGTTCTGCTGTTTTCTTTCTATCAATTGTTCCTTCTGGTGTCCATTGAAATTTTGTTAAATTTATTTTGAAAGAGTCTTCAAACGGATGGCATTCTCGCCATTTTACTAACTGCCAACATATGGCTTCAACGAAACTCAACAATTTCTTTTTTAACAAATCTGGTAGTGAAAGTCTCAATACATACTTCAATACTTCATTTTCCACCTTTTTCAATTCTTTCTTTACCAATTCAATACATGTCTGTAAATCATCCTCATCCGTCCCACAGGAGTTTATTTTAGGACACGTTGAAATTAATTTCTGAATGTCATATTTATTGACCAATGAAACTGCTATTCTGACGAGAGTTCTGTGCTGAAGTGGTGGTATGCAAGAAAAATTCATTGTCATGTTAATCGTTTAAGAAGGTTTGACTGCATACGCTTTGCTTCACAAGAAAAAGAACTTTTACTCCTTGTAAACTAAAAATTACAGAGTAATATACTTTATGAATTCAATACTCTATGCTAAAAGTAATCTACACAATAAGCTCTTGAAAATAAAATATATACTTCTCTTAAGTTACAACAACCAGACGCATTGTACAAGGTTATTATACCTATAATCTATAGCATTGTAGCTGGTTAAAAGCTATACTAGTGATGCCAGTTTGTATAAAGAAAAAGTTGCAGTTAAGATGGCAGTGAATCGTGATTGGCTATCACCACCCGTTGCGTTTGTCGCTTATTGGAGCACCTAGCCTCAGTGGATTGTATCTCTCGGAGACATGTTCCGAAAACGTACCCGCTATACCTCCTGCTGTGAGACCGATTCTTCGCTATTGGCTAAGTTAAATGACGTCATGGGCGGAGCCTAGTATACACTTTGAAGTTGTCGTTTTCGAGATTATACATGGAAAAAAATGTTTGTTATTAAATCTGGAAGAAAATTATGAAAGAAAGAAATAGTGCAAAGATATAACGTTATGTGACAATATACGAAGATATATACACGTTCGTAAAACAACAAAAATGTCTTAAATTTAGGTAAGTAGTATATGATATATTTATTACAATTTTTGCGTGTAAAACTGGAACGTTATACCTTATACATCTGTAATAATCCGATTGAATGATTTTCTAACTTATTTTTTATAGTACCTAATTTTAGATAGAAGATCGCCGACTAAATATGAATATATCAAAACTTGTACTGCAATATTTCACCTGGCCTGTTTAAATAACTTAAGTGGTCAGCTGTTCTTATTGTTGTATCAGTTAAATTAAAGGAGAAACTTTGATTTATTTCCTTCTAGGTTAATTAAATGTTTGTAGAAGACAGCAATATATTTTTTAATCTGATTCATAGTTAATGTGTTTATCAGAGGAGTGTAAAGATGTTATACAAATTAATAAAATTAATATATATTCTATATGTATATACCAAGTTGTAATTTAAATAGCATATATATGAAGTCTCATTTCAATTGTATGGGTGTTGATTTTGAGATTTTATTGATATTAAGTAACATTCTGAAGAAAGCAAACACTAATAGCCATTATCTAATGTTTATGAAACACTTTGAAGTTTGATCTGTACCCAGTAGTGAGCTGCCAAATTTTTAACAGCCAGTAAGCTATTGTGCAAGATTATGGTTTCAAATGCTATCATTCTTCGCCGTTCACACTAACATAATATACATTTATTGTGCATTTAGAATTCATTTGGTGTTCGAGTTAAAATTATTTACATTTTAACTCTGTTGTTGTTGTTTCTTATGACCTCCTGATTTCGACAGACAGTTTAACTCTTAAACATGTTTATTTCAAATTATGTTTAAAATTTAACAACCAATATTTAAACTTTGGAAATGTTTAATAACAATTACATGTGTATTATCCTACACTTTGAATTTTGAATATACAAAACTTTGATATTCAAATTTAAAAGGCATGTATTGATACATCATTCAAATTTTTCAGAACATTTTGAATTTAACTCAACGTTAATTCAGTTAAAAACTTCTTTACACTTGGTATTTTGTATAACACATTTGAAATATAAAACCTGAAGCTTTATTTTTCAATCTCTTGAGTAATTTCAGTTTGAAACATTTAGTCAAAATACTATTAATTTCTAAACCCAAAATTATTTAATTGAAACAAATATTAATTTCTGTATCTTTATTACTTCAACATCTAAAATTCGATTTAGATAATATATTACTATCTAATGTTAACGAAATACTTTAGCATTGGTTGGACGCAGTGATAACTAGTCAAACTTTTAACTGGTATATGTATTTTCAGCTTCATTATATCTCATTACATCAGGATAAATCAGATAACATCAGTATTAACTAGGTAAGTCAATTTGCATCTATTCATGCATTCTAGGATATCAAATCCATCTTCATATAAAATTAAATTAGTAACTTATGTCTATTATTTTCAAAACAGCATTCAGTAAGTTGATTTAAAATATCTGTTGGATAAACTCCTTTTTTATAAACATGTTATAAACATGTTATAAACTGAAATTAGGTAATATCATGCAGTTATATCATTATTATGCAGTTAAAGTTGTTCAAACAGATTGTACTGTTAAATAGAAAATGCATATTTTTAACTATAGTAAAGCACTATTTATACACTAATCTAGGGACCAGTGAAGTAAAGCGTATACCTATGAAAATATGTAATTGAAATTAATGCCACTGGATAGGAATGTTTGACGAGCAATGTAGAAATGCATATAAATGATGTATGTACTTATTTCTATTTGAAATTTAATATTCACTAATTAGAATGGGAAATTAGACTATATAAGATTTAACAAAATATTTGAAACATTTTTATGTAAATAAAATTAAAATTTGTTTTGATTTGACAACAAATTATGAATTTTACACAAATATTGAAATTAAAATATAACTATCCATATTTCATTACCCGATGATACATTCAATTGAATAGTAGAAAATTAGTACTAACTTTTTAATCATTTGTGAGATATCAGTGATTACAAACGTACACATGCTTATCTCAAAAGCATTCAATTCGAAAATAAGGATATTTAAAACAAAGACATGTAAATTCATTGATAGTTCAAATATTTGATCCTATTACAATATTTTCCTTTAACATTAGTATTATGTGTGTAACAGTAGCGTGGCGTCCCCAGGCAATTCTTTTTTGAGGAAGAGGAGGGGGGGGGGGGGTTGAATTGGTAACCAAACAGTTTGCTTCCGATTTCGCTAAATATCATTTCTCTGAACTTAAATGGGTTTTCAGGGAATATGATTCCCTACTTGGTAATGCTATTGGTGTGTAGAGACAAAAAATATTTCTTAAATATATTTCTATAATTTTAAAGAATCAAGGGTACTTCCTTATTATAGCAGCCCCCGAGGGTGAATCACCAAGCGTCCGAGATTTATCGCCAAGGTAGGTTGTTGTTGTTGAGACCCAGACCGTCCGACCTACCAGAAAGGTGTAAGGTAACTGTATGGACGGCCGGGAAGTGCCACCCAATTTAGACCGGAACCCAGTGGGGGAGGCATCCACAGGGACCGTACCCTCCTTCCCCTACCACCAACCTCTCGGAAGGACTTACGGACCCACATGTTTAACGTGATCGTACTCCGCATGAACACGGCGGCATTTGTGGCAGCGTGCAAATCTTAGCGCGCAAACCACGGGGATACCGCACCCGAGATGGCCAACAGCACGCGGTGTTCCGAGGTGGTCACCCACCAAGTACTAACCGCGCCCGATGCTGCTTGACTTCGGTGATCTAACGAGAACCGGTGTTTTCAGCACGGTACGGCCGTTGGCCCCGCCAAGGTAGGTTGTAAAATCTCACCAAACGTTTGCAGTCCTAAAGAAACAGCACGTGTTTATATTATTGTCATATTGCTTTTTCGTTAACGAAAACCTTGGCGAAATCTTAACTGCGACCTTGGCTCAATCGGATTTATGGGAGCTACTATAATAAGATAGTACTGAATCAAGCTATATATACAATTTCTTTCTAATAATACAATGATTCTAGCTAAAACTAAATCTGCTTTTCAATTTCTTCGTTTACCGTTACAATTGCAATATATAGATATCAGTTTATTAAATGGGATGTTTTTATTTACTTTTGAAATTTATTTTTACCTTTACTCTAAGGCAGGAATTTACTTTTATGCATCAAAATTCTATTATCTGTACTACTGATGGGAAAAAATTAATACAAATAAGATAAGCATACGCATTACCTAAAACACATATTTTAGTTCATCCGGTGAACAATATCTTGAAAAATTATAAATATTTAATCAACTGAACCTGATTGACTAGTACCTACATAATCAAATTTAAAACATTATAATTTTTATTACATAGTGTTTATGTTAATCCATGTCTAGCCAATCCGAATTACTGATAGAAAGCTGAAGGTTAATTAGGTCCTTGTAAATTGATCATCATTCAATGAATCGTGAGTACAGTTAACCAAATTTAAAAGGTAGCTGCAAAGTTTACAGTTAGTGCATTACAAGTGCAGATTCAGGCAGAAATAAAAAGGGATTTACTTCGACATGTTTCTTTTATTGAACATTTGTTTTTGTAGTATATCAGTAAATAGTTATCGAAACTGATAAATTTTTTTTGATTAATCATAAAATGAAGCAGACTAGCCTGATAAAATGAATTTTATGTCATTTTGGGATTTATGACATTGCAATAAACTTTTATAAGTGAATCTATAGAATCACAAGAAATGACACATATATCTGAAAAGGGGGGGGGGGTGATTGCCACAATGGCCCATACCTGGATCTACATTAAGTTTCTTGTTACCATTATAGATATGAGATATTCTATATTGAGGAATGCATAATAAGCATAAAACCAGTCCAAGAATGCTCATACTGGTATCTGTAACAGGAATATCACCCATATTTTTTAGAATGCCTCTTATAGATGAGCTTTGTGTTTATAAACTTTGCCTTAGCAGCTTCATGTGGCCTGAGCTAAATTGTATATAAATTTTGAATCGGTCACGTGAAAGAACTGAAAATATTAGTTCCCATAGAAGTTCTAAAAAATTGTGGTGCATGCTAACTTTCATGCTACCACTGCAAATTTTGATTATTTCGTGATGATGAGCATATAATAAGTGAGAAACTAGTCCATGGATGCTAGTATCTGCAATAGGAGTGTCTTCTCCATTATATCCTATTCACTAATTGATATATTAGAATGTTGCAAAACTATAAAAGCAAAACAGTTTCATCAAGCTATTTTCACAAAAAATATTATGACTGGAGAAACAAATATGAGCAAAATAAGTAGCAGATCTATTTTGAAGTTGAAATTGGGGCTGCAGCTAATATATTTCACATGACGTCTTTGATGAACAAGTATTTTAGCTATATTTCAAGCATTTAAAACTAACTTGAATGTACTCGGAAAGCTGTATCTATTTACTCATATTTGTTTCCATTCACCTATTATGTGTACATATATTACGTAGATGGTTATCATAGAGACAAAATATCAATTTAGAATGATCTGATAATAAAATATGGAATTATATGGTTTTGCTGTCTAAGAAAAGTTGAAACCACTTTATGTGAAATATCAGTTAGCACGAACTGCAGGCTAGGCACTATCAGTGCCTATTATATATTCTATTATATATTTATTTGTTACATATAAAGTAGTTAACATGAAATTTGAATTAATGTAAAAAAAAAAAAAGCTATTCCTCTGAAAGTCAAATTTTTCAGGTAACACACTAAGTTAGAGTGCAAATCTCAACCAACTTGTTTATTTCTCGTGATATCAATTCAAATCCATAGCATCTATTCTATTGGTATATAACTTTTAATACTTCTGTAAAGAAACCAGGCATAAAAAATTAGGTGACAAATCAGATTCTTTAAGAATGTATTACAAATTTATATTCTCAAAAGTAGCAGTTTATTTATTTTGATCTATTGGTATCTTTTATTCACGTAGAAACAAAGAGCATTAAAGGAGAACTAGAGTCAGTATGTACATACTGATTGTCAAAATTTTCAATGTTCAAGTATCAGTTGTTACATTGAACATGTTTGAAGTAAATAAAAGTTTAATAAAGAATGCCAAGAAATTAACTTACATATTTAAAAGTATGCACTGGTTGTGACTGATGGACTTACCTGGTTAAAGATACCACCCCCCCCCCCCTCCCAACTACAGGAAAAAATCTATTCGAATCTTTTTTTAATTATACTAAGTAAAGACACAAATCATATTGTAATTGTTAATGTGTGTAAAAATTTCCTCAAAATCCAGAAGGTGTATTGAAATACTTTAATTGTAAATCCATTGACGCAGTTCTATAAAAATATAGGTATGTCATTCTTTTGGTTTTGCCACTTTGTTTTCTTTCGGTTAGTGACGGTGGCATAGCATTAGTATTGCTCACACCTATTCAAATTGTAAAGAAACCAATATGCATATCTATTCGTTTAGAATTTAATGGGAACAGCAAACAATTGATATATATAATTTTCGAAGCATATCAATTAATAAAAATTTTTAGCATAGAAAATTATTAGCACATCGCTGGGTATATAAAGTGGGATGGATTACCTACCCTCTACACTAAATATTTTACCCAGGATTACATTGTAAGCCTGCATTTTTATTACTTTTAGATTAATTTTTTAAAAAAATTTCCACATTTTTTGTCCAAAATATTCCATTGTATGGTTTTTTTTCTTTTAAATCAAACACATAGTTTTGTTTATAAACTTGCATAAATATTTAAAACCGACTTCAAAAAAAGGTTATGGTAACACACATTTAAACGGTTATATATTTTGTTTTGGATAGGTAACTTGCTTTTTTGTAGTTAAAACATTAATAAAATAAAACAAATTGCCTCAAGTGCTATAAGTCATCAATGAAAATAGGATTAAAAAAGTTGCGATACACGTACGGAATACAATATAAAATGGGCTGGTGCCTTTAATAAACATAATACATATAACACAAGCATTTTAAACTGTATGCTGTATATAATTTTTTTCTCGTAAATGAAGCATTTTTATCATTGATCAAGTTGTAATAATAATAATATATTTTAATTAATTCTTTAGTTTAAAATCACATCAAAAGCAAATAAATATATGTGTATGAAGTAAAATACATGACGAAATGTATCTAAGGAAAATGTAAACACGCACTCGAAGACGACAGATTTTGTCTTAAACTGTCAAACTTTAAAGTCTATACTAGGCTCCGCCAATGACGTCATTTAACTTAGCCAATAGCGAAGAATCAGCCTCACAGCAGGGGGTATAGCGGGTACGTTTTCGGAACATGCCTCTCGAAGAATATGAGCATGATACACTTTACTTGTTGTGCATCCGAAGGCAGTATGAAAATAGGGTGGGAAGGTTGATTTCTATTGGTTTAAAACCTGTCGCTTTTCTATTGGTTCATATTCAGTACAGTTACTCTTGAATCAAACTTTTACTATTCAATAAGTTGAATAGGCTTCAAAGATGGTTTTTTTTTTGAGCAGTTGGAACAATTTCATTAAGGCTATTATATTGATTTATTAGTAGATGTTGATATGCAGTATTTATTCTAGTATTGTTGTTATTCTAGGTCTTCTTTTAAAAATCCACTGGTATGGGTCATAACTTTTTAAATTTTGAAGTTCACGATTTGGAATAAGGGGGATATTGTCATAAAAGTTAATTGCAAGCTTTTTGATTTCTTTTTTAATGGGATTTACTCCAAAGTCCCGATGAATGACATCATTTTTTAAGAATCTGGGAGCTTTTCTAATGCTTCTTAGGGCCGATCCCACCAACAACCGTTAAAATATAGCAAAGGTTTAACGGTTGATTAGCACGGTTTTGCGTCCCACCAACACTTTAACGGCGTTAAAGAGCTCACTAAGGGCCGATCCCACCAACGTCTGTTAAAATAGTGCTAATGTCTGATTAACTAATCAGTCACTAAATTTAACGGTCCACTAAAGGATGCTTAAAAACCATCGCGTCCCACCAAGCTATTCTACTGTTAAAAACGTTCCGGTTAGTTAATCAATGATTAAACCGATTTCTAGATGATACGAGCTCTCTGATTGGTCCGTTATTTCTATCTCGAAAATACAACGTCAACTTCTACATGTTTACTTTCTTACTTCTCGTAAGAGAGCAATTTATTTATTTTCGTGTTATATCAAATTTGTTCTACAGGAATAATATAAATATCATTCACGTTTATACAAATATATATACATTATAAGAAAATATTTCTTATAATTTAGCGTTTTTTCCTTTTTAAGGAAATACGTATTTGAAATTAATGCATATATTTCTAATTTAAGAAGTTACCCGATTAAAAAAAATCTCTTTAATTGTATTACGATCAGTATTTATAGTTTCTTTAATTCGCACTATAAATACTATTTCAATGCGGTAGATTTGTATAAATGGTACTGCCAAAAATGTAGAGAAAGGTGTGTGTGGAATGGAAACAAACATAAATGTAATTTCATAACTTGGGTTGGGAACCAGTGATTAATATGCTCTGCTATGTGACACAATGGTGTTATTAGATCATGATGCAAATCCATAAAAAGTAATGCACAAAATTGAAAGAAAAATATATTTCAAATAACAAACTTAAAAGTATATTATGCTTTTGTTTCATGTATAACCCAACAATAGGATAGGTATGAATTAAATAAGCCCTGTCTAAGAACCAGGTGGTGCGTCAGTTAGTTTGGATGAGCAAAATACATACTAGCAGGTTTGTGAAGTCAGTAACTCAAACCGTGGACTTCAACTCCTCTTTTTTTTCTACTGTCTGACACAGACTCCTCCTATTTTCTAATATCAGACTCCAATACTGATATAAATAGCAATTAGTTTTATATTTTTTATATCAATAGTTTTTTAATTGTTAAACGTTGCATGTTTTCTTAATTTATTACCTAAAAATCTCTATATTAAAAAAAGTAGCTGACGCCACCACTGTTTGACAAATTTCTAGAGATTCTTTGCTTCGTACTGCAAAAACTATTGCATATAAAAATATGAAATTTGGTACACTTGTTGAAAAAGCTTTGTGAAATATGCTGAAATAAATTGTTTTTTGATATATATATATTGTAGTTTAAGAAATATTTAATATCGAAGTCAAAGACAAAATATTTGAGCTGCGAGTTCACGTCCTGGATAGACTAACTATAGCAAGACCACAAATTTTTGCAGGCAGGTACCTACATGGGCGAATTTTCCCCCTTCTTTTAATTTTGATGTAGTTTTTGAAATATTTTACTTTTTATGCACTTCTGAAGTGAACATTTTTTTCGTATCGGCACGTCTAGTGATTTCTCTGTCTCGTACCGCAAAAACTATAGTAAACCAAAATATGAAATTTGAATTTGTATACCAGAATTTGAAAAATATGAATTAATGTAACATACCATCTAAAGTTTAGATTTGAAATTTTTTATATACACACAAGTTTTCAGTTTGACTTAACGTACAGGGTTTAAAAAAAAGAGAGGGGTTGGGAGCAGGAGTTCAATGCTCAAATAGATTTAAAATGTTTTATTAAATTGATTTCAATTGGATTTTAAGAACAGGTGTCATTTTATCCTTTTTTCTGCGATTTTTACCTTGGTGACATAGAAATGCCACCAAGTCTGTTGGATAGCATGTCTGCCATCACTGAAATGCATAAAAATATAAAATTAATATTGATTTAATACAATTATAGAAATTTTGATTAAATAAAAGAAGAGCAGTCATATTGGTTATTTTATATAGGAATGGTCATTCTCTGTCGAAAGCCGTAATGTTTTGTGCAACAGTTGATTTGTAGCAATTTGAACATGAACCTATGCATGCTATGCGAGTTTCGCTCGCCCTCTAAAAAAACATCACAGAAAGCAGTTCTACTGGCTGTCGGAGATTGCACATACAACAGATATTCCGTGTCACATAAAGTACAGTTAGGTCTATACAGTGGATGTAACATGAAAATTAGAAAATTTTAAAAACATATGTATATAAAATTAACTGCAAAATTGAAAAATAAAAATCCTATTAGCCACCTCCATTGTGTTCAAAGTTAGCCTACCACACACTAGCTATAATAAATATTTTTTTTATTAAAAGATTTAATTTAACTTATTGGGCATCTACTGTTATTTGAAATACGTATTTTCAGAAATACGTATAAAAATAAAAATATTTAAAAGTACGTATAAAAATACATATTTTATACGTATTTTTAAAAATATGTATAAAAATTGTAAAATAAAATACTCCTTGCACAGGCGTAGTTAATTTCCAGCATGAACTATGACTTAGAATTTAATATTCTAAACTATCTAATAATGCAAATTACTAGACGAGATCGTATTCTAAACTAACATCTCTGTGCACAGGCGCAGTTCTCTGAAGCCCCTATTGGTTCTCTGAAGCTCCTTAGCAATCACTTAAAGATCAGGGCTCTACACTATCTGAGGAATTATACAGTGCATTGAAGGACTTCGTGAAGGTGAAGGACTTCGAGGCGAATATTTAGAGAAAGTATATCACTCATTATTAACAGTACCACCTCATACAAAGTCTTTATGAATATTCTATATACATTTTGTAAATAGGCTCCATTTTAAGTGAGCTCATATATAAGAAAACTTCGGTTATCTAAATTTATAAGAAAACTTAACCAAAAATTACTTCGAGTTGAATTCATGGATAATGCATTTTAAAATGGTTACAAATAGCAAAATATAAATATAAAATTATTTGAAAACTGCAAATTACATGTAATTTCAAATAAATATACTTATTTGAAGCCAATAAAACTCACAAATGTATATAAATAAGGAAAAATATTTAAATTACATCAGAATACTACAAAAATAGCTTTAAAGTAAAATCTCATTAAAAATACAGCATAAAACAAATTTCAACGATATTAATCAGTTCAGCGATACATGACGGAGGTGTTGATTTTAATCTCTTTATGTTTTGTCTTAACTTGTGTGAAGAAAACTGATTTACGAATAAACAAACTTTGTTACATTTTAATTAACGGACTGAAATAAAATTTAGGGTTTTTTACATTGAACTTCTCAAATATTTTGCATCAAACAGGGGTCCAGCATAATATTTCAAGTTTGACGGAGATCTATATATAAAATTTCAAAGTTTTTTCACATTAATTGAAACTTAGTATGAACTGTTTTGTATAAAATGAGCAACAGTACATTGAAATGTATATATATACAGCATCCACTCTGTATAAATAATTCTGTTTACAGTTAAATCTTGCTATACGACTAGACCAGGGGTCGGCAACCTGCGGCTCGCGAGCCGTATGTGGCTCTTTTGATGTAAAGTTGCGGCTCTCCAGTTCCATACGAAAAAATTAATATTTTATTATCAAAACCCTTAAAAAATAAGAAAATATATTTTTGAGTACCTAATTTCTCAATAGCTTCTATTTTTATAATCGTTAATTACAAATCGCTACGCTTAACATGACCGTAATGAGATAAATTTGAACTATTGTTTTGTTCTTAGAGATGAGACTCCGTGACCATGTTTATCTTTCAGCCAATTGAATTTCATTTCCATCTCACCCAAACAGCCATCGTCTAGAGTCTAGACAACACGTCTAGGCTCTAGACGTGTTGTCAGTCAGTCATCCTCGGATATCGCGGTCGACGTTACGTTGCATGTGTGTTAATTTCATCGCTTGCGGTTTCTGCGTGTCTATTCGCTTGTTGTTTCAAGAAGAATACGATTTAGAAGCGAATTATCTTCTCAAATGTATGTACGCGTATAATGTAATAAAATCAGTAACAGAATTGAATTACATATCTGAGGATCGTGTTAACGAAGTAATAATGGTAAATAAATTGTTTGCCGTTTTAGATAGCTAAGTAAAATTTTAAAAAGTCATTTTTTCAGCTCCGCGCCAGCATGGCGTCTGGTAAAGGAAAGAGAAGAACTGAAGAAGAGAACCGAGAATTCAATCAGGATTGAACGGAGTCGTTTGCATTCATATGCAACACAGATGGCCTTCCGACTTGTCTCATTTGCCACGAAAAACTCGCACACAATAAGAAGTCAATATTGGAGAGATACTTCACTACAAAACATACCCAGTTTGCTGGTAAATATCCAACCGGTGACGCATGAAAAAAAGCTGTTGAAGAGCTCCCAAAAAACAACAGTCAAGTTCCATGCTAAGTAACTGGGCGCAATCTTCCAATAATGTAAATCTGGCAAACTTTGCAGTATCATTAGAAATTGCAAAAAGAGGAAAACCATTCACAGATGGTGAGTACGTCAAAGATTGTTTTATACGTGCATCTGGAGAACTGTTTCGCGATTTTAAAAACAAAGCAGAAATCATGAAAAAAATCAAAGATTTGCCATTATCTGCTAAAACAGTACAAGATAGAACTGCTAAAATGTCTTCAAATGTAACACATATGCAAGTGGAAGACATTCAACTGGCTTCTGCCTTATCACTTGCTATAGATGAGTCTTGCGACTTAAAAGACACGGCACAAGTTACCCTTTTCGTCAGGAATATGTCGTCCCAAGGTCCAAAAGAAGAACTTCTAGGATTGCTACCGCTCTCAGGGCAAACTCGTGGAGAAGATATAGCAAATGCTGTGCACAAAAATGCCTGGAAGACAATGGAATCGATATAAATAAAATCGTTTCTATAGCAACTGATGGAGCCAGAAGTATGATAGGAATACATAGAGGGGTAACATCAATTCTTCAGAAAAAAATAAACCACTAAATTCTAACGTTTCACTGCATAATTCATCATGAAGCGCTTTGTGCCCAAACATTTCCGGCCGAAATAGTTGAGGCCATGAATATGGTAATTAAGATTATTAACAGCATCTTGGCAAAAGCACTCTACCATCGCCAGTTTAAAGATCTCCTTGCAGAAATAGATAGCCAGTTTTCTGACCTACTTCTGCACAATAAAGTAGTTTCCAGAGGTAACGTATTGCAACGTTTTGCTTTGTGCTTGAGTGAAATAAAAATATTCCTCAATGAAAAAAGCATTGACCATCCCGAATTGGAAGAAAACAAATGGCTGCAAAAATTCAACTTCATGGTAGATACCACAATGAAACTAAATCTAAAGCTGCAAGGAAAGGGCAACCCAGCCTACGCCTTGCTTGAAGTAGTTTGTTTCGAAAAAAATGACTTCTTTTTGTTGAAGACATGGAAAGCGGTAAATTACTTCATTTTAAAAATCTGAAGCAATATCGCGATGAGACCAATGCAACTATTGACACGAATTACTTCAGCCTAGCTTTAAAAAACATGAATGATGGATTCGCTGAGAGATTCGAGCAATTCAAAACAAACAAAAGTACTCTCGCGTTCATAGTAAATCCTCTCAACACAAATGCAAATGAGATCAACATTGAGCCATTTGGAATTGATGCTAGATCGCTCCAAACGCAATTGCTAGATTTGAAAAGGAAAGACTTGTGGAGTGGCAAGTTCACAGAACTCAAGAGCCAGTTGGAAGTCCAGAAATGCATGCACATCGCGCAGCACAAGTGGACAGCTCTAAAAGAAATTCCTAGAGTTGAGGTCTTCATATTCGGCGCATGGAATAGTCTTCCAGAATGCTACAGTGAGGTGAAGAAGTTGGCATATGGAGTGCTGACGATCTTCGAGTCGGCATATTCGTGCGAGCAAGCGTTCTCTTGCATGAATATAATAAAAAGTAAAGTTAGAAGTCAACTAACAAATAAAAATCTAGAGTCGTGCTTGAAACTTAAAATAACAAGTTATAAGCCAGATTTAATCAAACTTTCAAAAGGCATGCAAAGCCAATGCTCCCATTGATGTACCTATCTATATTTGTGTGTTTATATGAATAAATAGTATTCCGTATTTAAAGCCGTTTATTTTAAATCAAAATCCAATATATATAAGCAAATACTATAATATTGAAACGAAAATTTTTAATGGCTCTTTAAAAACTGGGAAATTTTGTAAATTGTATCTTTTGGCTCTTCCGTTTCAATAGGTTGCCGACCCCTGGACTAGACTCAAAATCAATAATTTACAGGTTACAATTATATCCTAACCTTTTACATAATATGTAACTTCCCAATCACAATTTGTCATGCATTTCAAAAGGCTGATATTGCAGCATTTTTATGACCAACATTTATATTCATCATAGAAAAAATTTCTGAAAATTCTATACATAGCAGGATTAGAAATTTTAGCTCAGATTTTACTCGCCAAAAGATTCTTTTACTTATCAGTACCCAGTGGCGGATCCAGAAAACCATTCTGGGGGGGGGGGAGGCAAAATATAGTCCAGTGGCATACGCAAAGATGAATTTGTGGAGTGCCTGTCAATGCCAAATCCACAAATTCCGGTAATTTATACAGTTTGTAATACAGTCGAAATGACGCCGAAAATATTTCGATATTTCCGTAATTTCGTTTAAAAAATTTTCTGTAATGCTGTAAAGCCTAGAGGGGGGGTCATTTTCTGTAATGCTGTAAAGCCAAGAGAGGGCCTAATATTTTTTTTCGTTGAAACTGTAATTACGTTGTTTCTGACTTCGTTATACACGGGTTTGACTGGCTATGTGATGTGTATAAGAAAATAAAGAAAATAGAGTAAACATTATTCAGATTTACTGTTTAAAAGATTAAACAAATTCACTTTACATGTACTTTAAATTTAACTTCATTTTAAATTTGCGCGAAAAAACTTCCTGAAACCTCTTCTGCTGTAAACAATACATTTCTGTTGATGTTCATTAATGCTAAACCATTAAGTCGGCTCTCCGAAATGGTATTGCGCAGGTAAGTTTTAATACGGAGTAGTGTTGAGAAAGAGCTTTCTGCTATATAGAGAGGATATATAATTTTGAAAAATATAAAAATATAATTTTGAAAATAATTATAAAAAATATAATTTTGAAAAATATCGACCTTTCCTAGTCTTTACTTAGCTCGTCTGGGGGGTGCACATGCCCCCCTGCCCCCCTCTGGATCTGCCCTTGTCAGTACCATATAAATAACATTGCATAACGTTTGCCATTTCTTATACATTGAAGAAATAAACCCATATGTAGATTTTTTTGCAATTCAGATGAAAATGTCTGCTTCTCATTTACAAATGAAAATTTTGTACCCTGTACATTGTGTAATCAAACTTCATTTGAAGTGTATAAGAAAACTTCACGATAAAATACTATGAACTAAATTCTTATATATCGCATTTTAAAATGTTTCCAAATAACAAAATATGAAAACATTATTTAAAAATTGTGAGTTCAATGTAATTTTAAATAAATATCCATTTTTGGTGGTGATAAAACTAATAGAAATGTATATAAATTAAGAAATTATTTAAATTAAAACAATATGCTATAGTAAAACTGTCACTAAAATTACAATATGTAAAAAATTTGTAATGGTATCAACCAGCTTGGAACAAGCTCCTCCTTTAAAATAAAAAAAACAAAGCATCCATTTCAAGAAAAACAGAGAGACAGACATAAAAACCTTCTTGCCCTTGGTGTAATTGCTATGTCTTTTTATCCTGAAAAATTAGATATTTCTTGTTTCCGAAACAGGTTGATACTGATATTATTTGTTATATGCTGTAATTGTAAAGAAGCTTTTACTTTAAGGATAATAGCATATGTGATTTGTAGACTATCCGGCAAGTTATGTCTAATCATAAATAAAGAAAATAATATTCTAATTATTATTAAGGCCACATTTGATATTATGCGACTGCTTCTGCATATCATGTGACCACATAATGAAGGTAACCGGGGAAAGATTTTGGTCAATCTGGTTATAATCGTACTGTCACTGAAGTGAATTTTCAAACGGCAGTGGTTATAAACAAGATCCCCAAAACTTGTGTTACCTTACCAGTAAAATAAACTATCCTTTTGCTGCCATGAAAAAGTTTGAATTGTGGTAACATTCAAATATATTCAAACATATTCAAGCTATTCAAATTAATCAGATTTTACTGTATTAAAACATGAGCTTGACATCCAGGGGGAAGTCAGTAGAATGCAACTTTGTAAAACGAAAAGAAGAGTTTCATTTAACCAATATTATGAACTATTTATTACCAGTTATAAATCATCTTTGCTCAAGTACTGCTATAAACAAAATCAAATTTTTATATTGTTTTATAATATTGTGTTTAGGCGAACAATCATTGTTCATTGTTCAAACTATTGAAGTACATGGTATAAATAAATCAAGCTATTGCTATATCAATTAAAAGATAAAATATTGGGGCAAATATCTGGTGTATATAACAGAAAACAAAGTACTTCAAAAATCACTTCACATTTGTTATATATCCATTAAAGCATTTTAATATATAACACTCACCAAACTTGACAGCAAAAAAAAATTCATTTATTTTATGACATAAAAACCGAGCTGAAGGTATATACGCAACAATTTTATAAATTGTCTAGGGAGCAAAGTTGATCAAAATCCAACAAAAATATTTAACATATGGTACAGTGGTGAATTCTAGTCTAGAAAGCAGGTCATTCAAAAGTGCATATTACATTCCAATCCCTGTGTTCCCAATTACACCACAATACTCAAGGGATATAATGACAATTATAGTAATGATAATAATGTTACTGCTATTGTGTTATATATTTTAACCTAGGGAAGGGTTTTTGTCGATACATTTGGTAAGTAGTGCCATACCAAATTCAACGACAGTATTCGCTACTGATAAGATAACGTCATTTATTGACTTGTATAGGTAAATAAAGTTATTTTTAAAACAATTGTAGTGTGTTGAAATTTGAAACTGAATTTTGATCACTTATTTTTGATATTAGTTATTAATTTGTGAAGACACATTTCACTTTATTTCCTATATAACATAGAAATTAAGTAAAAAATATGACTTTCCGCGAAATCAATATATTTAAACTAGAACACAATATAAAATGCAAGGTAAATAAATATACGTATGTTTTTTTTTCTGCATTTTATATTGCTATCCAGCTTATTATTAACATAGAAATTATCGTATCCTATTTTCAAAGATTTCTTTTACTAGTGTTGTCATTAGAATCATTTATAAAAAAATTAACATTTCATGGAATAAGAGAGACTTTTGCAAGAACAATTTTAAATATGTTAAACTTTTAATATATAAAATATGTGTGATACAAAATGTCTTGCTCAAAAGAGAGAACTCAATAAAAGTTAATTCAGGAGAAATTATCACAGCATACAATGGCAAGATACTTTAGTGTTACATTGAAATTTGAAAAAGGTCCTTTCTATAAGGTACCAACTAAACATAGAAGCAAGTCCATGGAAGCATTCCAATTCAGACAGGAAATATTAAAAGAAACATCAGACATTCAATAGAATTGCAATTTTTATCTTTGGGAAATACAATAGGGATTACCATTCACACCATGCTGAATACATTTACATTTAAATCTAATAACTAACTATTGATAAATTCATTTATACCCATACATAAATTATGTTTGTTACAGACAATGCTTATTTTTCAGTTTGGCTTTGAAAATAAACAGTACAGCATGCATAACTTCAAGTAAATTGAAGTTTTGAAAATATAATTTCTGAGATTATATGCAAATAAATGCAAAAATGTTATTCTAAACAAGAAAAAATTACGGACAGCATATGAAATTTTTAAATTAGACCATATAGGACAATTTCTATAACTGGTTCAACAATAAAACAGCCTATCCGATATAATAAACAGATCGGCCGAAATATTGCAGTACAAGTTTAATTCTCTTTCAAGACTTGAAATTCTGTAATTTTAGCATAATACAAAAGCGTACATTATGGTTTAAGAAGTTAAGAAACTTGTAGCATAATATAAACGAAATATATGCATTACATACCTGAGTAGTGAATTGTAAATACTCCAAAGTGCCTTTCAAACTTTCACTGACTTCCGATAAATAAGCGAAATCGGCTTTATTTTCCCCTATGTTGTAAAAACTTTCAAACACTTTTCTTTCAGAAAAGAAATATAAAAGAATTCCATCTTAAATAAAATTTCATTTGGAAATATCGAACGATATAGAAATTGCCGCCATCTTGTTCGACTTTTAATCAACTTAAATATTTAAGTGACCAAAATCGGCCCACTTTAGTGAGCTCTTTAACGCCGTTAAAGTGTTAGTCACAGAATACTATATTCAGAAGGTTCACCCCCATAGGAACCTATAGCAACATCGTTAACATAGGATTTCGCATAGACACTAGCGTTCGATGAGCCAACCATCCTCGACTGCTAGATTTGGCGACTATCGCTCAATTGGCGATTTTATGTTAATGCGGCCAAGAAAAAAAAATAAAATAAAATAAACTGTACTTCTATAATTTTTTAAACTATAAACATGATCAGCATTTAAAAATACTTTTATCTGTAATATGTTTAACTTTAAATAAATAAACACAGATATATATTTAATTCATGCAATCATAAACTAAATAAAAAAATTGACGCATTGCATCACTGTAAATCATTATACACCAAAAATTACAAGCTAACACACCCAAAAGACTAAATTACTATATAATATTTTCAGCCTAAAAAGTATACTAGCGTGTATAGTTAAATTGCTTAGTTCTTAATTTATTCTGGGATGCTGTTATTATATATATATATATTTTTAAATACACTATACTAAACTATATTCTTATACTAAATAACAAATTTACATAAATGCATTATCAAAGGTGTCGAACTCAAGGGGGGGGGGGGATATTTTCCACATTACGTCAGTTAGTAAAAAGCATGTAAAATATATACACATCCAATATTATATTCAACTTTCTCTAGAAAAAGCTATCCAAATATCAATTTTTATACAATTTATATAAATGCGGAAAAGGTTTTTTAAGTAATAATGCCATTGCTTCTTAGAATTTATAATCTAGGCGGGGCATTGATAATACTGCACCAATTTCTTATGAACACGTGCATAGGATGAAATATGGGATAGATAACACATATATTTTTATTTAAATAAAAATAAATTACATACCTTTTAAACGTAATTCCTTTTCTTTTAGTAATCCATAAAATAGCAGCGAAAGTAACATGCGATGATAGAACAAAGCAACAAAGTTCTAACGTTCTAAGTTCCAAGTGTTTCGTTTAGTGCCAAATAGGGTTATATTAGCAGAACGTCTTGGCGAAAACCGTCACAGACCATCGCCAAGCCTGCCAACCTTGATATTTTTGGTTGGCGGTTGAGGGCGCTGAGGTCGAGTGAAATATCTGTATATGTTAATCTGTGGTGTTAGTGGGACGCAAAACAGTGCTAATCAACCGTTAAACCTTTGCTATATTTTAACGGTTGTTGGTGGGATCGGTCCGAAGAAGCATTAGAAAAGATCCCAGATTCTTAAAAAGTGATGTCATTCATCGGGACTTTGGAGTAAATCCCATTAAAAAAGAAATCAAAAAGCTTGTAATTAACTTTTATAACAATAACCCCCTTATTCCAAATCGTGAACTTCAAAATTTAAAAAGTTATGACCCACACCAGTGGATTTTTAAAAGAAGACCTAGAATAACAACAATACTAGAATAAATACTGCATATCAACATCTACTAATAACGACAACTTTTATTTGTCTGAAACCCCCGAGGATAATAATAGGGGGGAAGGGACACAAGGTTGAATTGTACATAAGTGCCTGACAATATAATAAGGGCAAAACTGGTCCATGGATGCTGATATCTGTAATGGGAGTGTCTTCCAGTTGTTATGTATAGTTCAGTGATGCTAAAAGTGTGTAAATCAGAAGAAAAGTATTCAGATGTTTGATTCCAGTCACAATACTTTCCTTAAGTGTTAAACTCAAAGCTCAAACTTTTACATCCTTTGTACGACATCACATATATTAAGATAAGAAAAAATGCTTGTATAAACAATTCTGCACAACAATTTTAAAAAAATTCCATATTACCTAATTTTTTTTAAATACTAAATGTGTATTCATCAGAAAATACATATGCTTTTCTATTTTAATATATCGATTTAAAAATATAGAAAAATGTCAGAGGATTATAAATGAACTTGACCGACTGCACTTTGCGATACAAAATGCTCACTACAAGCAAGTTTTTTCACTTTCTCTAATTTCATAATCTATATGCAGGGCAAGAAATTTCACTTCAGAGTTTACTTGCTAAAAGAGCTTTTCACTCACCAGTTTAATATAAATAACATTGCACAATCTGTTTGTCGTTTCTAATCGAAGACAAAAATTGTACTAAATAAAGCTGAATATGCAGACTTTTTACAAGTTATTGTGTGATTCGATTTATTGCAGTTTGGAGAAGCATTATAAGAACAAATTTAAACAATTTTCAGCCCATGTTTGCCAGATTTATGTAGCATATCAATAACTATAAGTATAGAGATGTTCAATGGAAATATGTACCCAAGAAAAAAACAAATAGATCACTTCTACAGAGTTAACTTATGTTATACATAATTATGCCTGTTTTCTCTTGCATATCTTCAATAATAACTAATACAGCAACAGAACAACCGACCTTTTTCATATATAAATTAGCCAGCTGCAATATTATTGTACATATTACTAATAAGACTTGCAATATGGGTGCATGAAATAAAAGTAGCTCAATTAAATAAACAAAATTTGATGGCACAGATATGATTACATAATGCAAAGATAGATGTTAGCAAAGTAATTTTAAATGTAACTAACCCAATTCTTTTAGAAAACTTCCAAAATCAAATATTGTGCATATATGCTTGTAGCGGCAATATGAAATTTACGTCATCAAAACATATCTTTTTATGAATATTTGTGCTAAATAATGCTAAGAGAAGATAAATATTGATATATCCTACTGAAATTATGCACTAAATGATTATAAATATCTAAAAATCATCTATAATATATGGATATACCTATGTTACAAAGAACATGGCCGCTGTGCAGTGGAATCGCGAATGTGATATCACAAGAAATTCCCCTAAATGCCAAGAACAAATCTTAACGTCACAAGATTTTGAGCCAATAGGAAATGCGCTTAATACCTCTTGTGTGATATGATAGCCAATCACGGTTCACTGCCATCTTAACTGCAACTTTTTCTTTATACAAACTGGCATCACTAGTATAGCTTTTAACCAGCTACAATGCTACTATATATTATAGATATAATAACCTTGTACAATGCGTCTGGTTGTTGTAACTTAAGAGAAGTATATATTTTATTTTCAAGAGCTTATTGTGCAGATTATTTTTAGCATAGTGTATTGAATTCATAAAGTATATTACTCTGTAATTTTTAGTTTACAAGGAATAAAAGTTATTTTTTTTGTGAAGCAAAGCGTATGCAGTCAAACCCATGGAGTTAGAAGTATGGAGGAAAATCTCCATGTTGAGAAAACGCCAAAACCATTTGAGACAGTAATTCAGGGGGCGCTAGTGAGTGTTCTGACGTTATACATTGTATACAGTTCTACGGCAAAAAGCTGGTTTGCATTAAATAAAATTTATTTAAACTGTTTGATGAATGAATGAAAGTAGAAGCATTCACAACTCAAAAATATATTTCACTCACTCAAGTGTCGATTTATTAAAGAACTGTAGTAATAATACACAAATGGAAAACAAAATCACAAAGATAATACGCTCATGTATACACACACACTGAAAAAGACGCTACTCTCGAACCCAGATCCTCAAGAATAAAAAACCCGATGTAGCGCGGCTCATTTTGAGAAGCGCCATCTCGTGACACCAAACATACCCCCAGCCTTGAAGCCTCAGGGGGGTTCAACACTTAAGATTGTTAAAAATGAAAAATGTCACTAAATTCAGTTCACGAATAGTCAGTTCAGTGGCAAAGCACACAGTTTAGAAATAGGTCTTTTCAGCTCACCGTTAGCAGTACGTAATTCTACAACGCGCACCTTATTATCCTTGCCTGGACAAACATTAACAATCCTACCTAACTTCCAACGTAAAGGAGGAAGATTCTCATTTTTCACTAGCACTAAGTCACCCGGTTGAAAATCACGTTGTAGTTTACACCACTTAGGTCTTTGCTGCAATCTGGATAAATATTCGTTACTCCAACGTTTCCAAAAATGCTGGAACATCTTTTGCATATTTCGCCACCGATCAATATGACTTATTTTTTCTTGGGTTAAGTCTGATTCTGGAAGGGCACTCATTGATGCTCCAATCAAAAAGTGTCCAGGAGTCAGGACTTCTAAGTCATTGGGATCCGATGAAGCTGGAGTCAAGGGTCTTGAATTTAAGCAGGACTCGATTTGTGTGATTAGCGTCAAAAACCCTTCAAATGTTGGTACGACATTCCCAAGACATCTCTTTAGATGGTATTTTAGTGATTTAACTCCAGCCTCTCAGAGACCTCCAAAGTGAGGCGCAGAAGGAGGGTTGAAAATCCACTTGATGTTTTCGGAAGACACATAACTCTGAAGTCGATCATTCCGTTCAATATTTATAGCTCTTCTCAACTCCCCACTAGCTCCTTTAAAATTCGTTGCACAATCACTATGTATTTCAACAGGTCTACCTCTACGAGCTATAAACCGTTTTAATGTCGCTATAAAGGATTTTGTTGAAAGGTCTCCAACTATCTCTAAGTGAACTGCCCTAGTAGAGAAGCAAACAAAAAGACACACATAGCATTTAGTAATTTTGACTCCTCTACCAGAACGATTCTTGATATTAAAAGGTCCAGCAAAGTCTACACCCACACGAGAAAATGCTCTGCTTTGGGTAACTCTTGAAGCAGGAAGATCAGCCATCAACTGTGTTGCATTTTGGGCTCGAATTCTGCAACAGGTGACACATCGATGTAAGCATCTACGAACGGCATCTCTAGCGCTGATAATCCAAAACTTTTGCCATAAAATAGACAGAAGTAATTGTGGGCCAGCATGAAGATAAACTCGATGATAGTAACTGATGATCAAATTTGTAACATGATGATTCTTAGGCAAAATTATCGGGTGTTTTCTGTTGTTTGATAAGTTCGCATTTGTAAGTCTTCCACCAACACGCATGACTCCTGAAGAATCTAAAAACGGAGTCAAAGATAAAAGCTTGCTGCTTGATTTCAAAGGTTTCGCAGATTTTAGGCTAGTAAGTTCCTCGGAAAATGCAGATTGCTGTACAATCTTTACAATAAAGGATGTTGCGGTAAAAAGTTCCTCTGTTGATAAGTGACTCTTTAAACGATTTTCCGGTTGTTTTAAACAATCCGTATATACTAATTGCCAAGTGTCCGTCTGTCTGTCTGTCTGTCCGTCTGTCTGTCACGCTTTTTTTAGGCACTTCCCGATTAGATAGAGACTTGCAATTTGGTACACGGCTCGGTCGTTCGATAAAACCCCCTGGAAAAATCGAATTTTTCGAAAACGTTCTATAGAGGGGGTGCCCCACACCAAAATGTTTGAAAAGTGAAATGAAGGGAAAGCTTACATTGCGATGAGATAGAGACTTCAAATTTGGTGTATTGGTAAACCGTTTGAAAGGAAAAAAAGAGTACAATTTCAGATTTCGAATATTTTCTACTTAAGGGGGTGCCGCACACCAAAATGTTCGATTTACTGAATAAATGAGAAACGGCTACTTTAAAATTTGATACAAGCTTCAAATTTGGTATTTGGGCTAATCATTTATAGAAATCACCTAAAACGAATATAGTTTTCTAATATGTTCGTTTAGCGGGTGCTCCACACCAAAACGTTCGAAAAGTGAAATGATGGGGAAAGCATACTTTGCGATGAGATAGAGACTTCAAATTTGGTGTATGGGTAAATCATTCGAAAGGAAGAAAGTGTGCAATTTCAGATTTCCAATATTTTCTACTTAAGGGGGTGCCTCACACCAAAACGTTCGAAAAGTGAAATGATAGGAAAGCATGCTTTGCGATGAGATAGAGACTTCAAATTTGGTATATGGGTAAATCGTTTGAAAAGGGGAAAGTGCGCAATTTTAGATTTCCAATATTTTTAACTTAAGGTGTGTCGCACACCAAAACGTTCGATTTTCCGAATAAATGAGAAAAGGCGCCTTTAAAATTTGATAGAGGCTTAAAATTTGATATATGGGCTAATAATTTGACGAAAACACCCAAGATGAATACAGTTTTTCAAAAATGTTCGCTTAAGGGGGTGCTCCAGAGTAAAACGTTCGAAAAGTCAATTGATAAAAAAACCATGCTTTGGAATGATATAGAGATATCAAATTTGGTGTAAGGGTAGATAGTTTGAAAGGAAGAAAGTGTACAATTTAAGTTTACCAATATTTTCTACTTTAGGAGGTGCCGCACACCAAAATGTTCGATTTTCGGAATAAAGGAGAAACGCTCCTTTGAAAACGGGATAGAGTCTTTATGTTTGGTATATAGGCGAATCATCTCATAGAAATCACATAAAGAATAGAGTTTTTAAAAAAATGTATAGTTAAGGGGGTTGGGTACTCCACACAAAAGCATTCGAAAGATGAAATGCTAGAAAAGTATGTTTCACGATGAAGTAGAGACTTCAAATTTGGTGTACGGGTAAAAAGTTGGAAAGGAAGAATATGTGCAATTTCAATCTTCCAACATTTGCTTATGTAGGGGGTGCCGATCACTAAAATGTTCGATTTGCCGAACAAATGAAAAACGCCTCCTTTACAATGTGATAGAAGCTTGAAATTTAGTATATGGGCTAACCATTTGACAAAAAAACCCAAACATGAATACAGTTTGACAAAAATGTTCATTAACGGGGTGCTACACAGAAAAACGTTCAAAAGGTGAAGTGATAGAAAAAACATGCTTTTCGATAGGATAGAGACTTCAAATTTGGTGTACGGGTAGATAGTTTGAAAGGAAGAAAGCGTGAAATTTCAGATTTCCTATATTTGCTACATTAAGGGGTGCCGCACACTAATATGTTCTATTTTTCGAATAAATGAGGCAAGCTTCTTTTTAAATGTGATAGAGGCTTGATATTCGGTATATAGGCCAATCATCTGATAAAAAACCCAAGACAAAGAGAATTTTTCAAAATGTTTATTTATGGGTGTGCTTCACAGAAAAAAGTTCCGAAGGATAAATACTAATATAGTGGTGCCTCGAGATGAGATAGACTTTAATGTGGTGTACGGGTAAATAATTCGAAAGGAAGAAATGCGGAAATTTAGTTTCCCAATATTTTCTTCTTTAGGGGGTTCTGCACACCAAAATATTCTATTTGTCCAATAAATGTGAAACGCGAATTATTTAAAAATTTACATTATTCAGGGCTTGCTTATTGCGCGCGACCGTTGATTTTCAACGGGTATTCGGCTAGTTATTTCTAAACCTCATACACCATGCTAATATTCTGCATAGCTTTATCCACGAAGAAAATTTTGAAATTAAAGTTGGTTCTTGAACCTTTGAGACATACGAATTATAACTCCTTTTCTCTTCCTTAAACACAATTTCACTGTACTCAGCGTCGATATCAATTTTTTGTTCTGTCATTTCAAGGGGTTGTTTTAGCCATTGCGGTCCTTGCAACCATAATGTGCTCTCCAAAAGTTCTGATGGAAGATAACCCCTAGTTCCGCAATCTGCGGGATTCTCTACCCCATGTACAAAGTTCCATTTGACATTAGGAATAGCTTCTTGAATTTTGGACACACGATTTGCAACAAAAGGCAGCCAACGACGTGGCTCAGAAGAAATCCACGCTAATGTGACACGTGAGTCTGTCCAAGCATAGACACAATTGATAGGTAATTCAATGTATGAGAGAACAACCTTCAAAAGATTTGATAGCAACAAAGCTGCACACAGCTCTAGTCTTGGAAGAGACTGTATTTTTAAAGGTGCAACTCTGGTTTTTGCAGTTAACATATTCACATGCACTGAATGCTTAGAACTTGCAGATTTTACATATATGACAGCAAAATAAGCTTTCTCCGAAGCATCAGAAAAGCCATGAATATCTATGACAATGGGATTGCAACACAAAACATAACGTGGAATTTGAAATTCTGATAACTGCGGCAACTCCGAATAAAATCTTCTCCACTTTTTGTAGATTTTCTCATTAACAGGTTCATCCCAACCAATTATGGAGTTATGATAACTCCACAATTCTTGTATTAAAATTTTAGCGTACACAATTACAGGTGCCAACCATCCCATTGGATCAAAAATCTTTGCAATTTCCGAAAGAATAGTTCTCTTCGTGCATGTGTTTTGGATGCTAGTGGATTCAGTAAAATGAAATGTATGAGTAGTTGGTTTCCAGTTAATTCCCAAGACCTTGACCTTTTTGTCACTATTAATTTCTATGGAAGTATCGTTATCTCTAAATTCTTCAGGAATATCTTCCAAGACTCTTGGCACATTTGAAATCCATTTCCGTAATGTAAAGTTTCCTCTTTTCATCATTTCAAACATTTGTTTAGCTAAAAGTTTAGCAACCTCTTCACTCTGTGCGCCTGAAAGCAAATCATCAACGTAGAAATCACGAATAGCTACATCAGCTGCCAAAGGAAAATTGTCTTGCTCATCCAATGCTAGTTGTTTCATGGCTCTTGTAGACAAAAAGGGCGCGCAAGCAGTTCCATAAGTAACTGTTACTAATCTATAAGTATTCAACGGTTCGTTTGTATTTTCTCGCCACAAAATTCTTTGCCAATTTATATCTTCAGGATGAACTCTGATTTGCCTAAACATTTTTTCCACATCCGTGCAAAATGCAATTTGATATGTTCTAAACCTAAGGAGAATGGGAAACAACTCTTGTTGAATTCTTGGACCTGTCATCAAAAGATCATTTAAAGACAGACCTGAAGCTGATTTCGCTGAAGCATCAAAAACGACTCTTAACTTGGTAGTAGTACTGGATTCTTTCACTACACCATGATGGGGCAAATAGAAAGTAGAATCAGAAGACACCTCATTGTCAGAAACCTTTTCCATATGTCCTAAGTTATAATACTCACTCATGAAAGACTTGTACTGCTCATACGCCTCGGGGTTGGATAGCAATGAATTTTCCAATGATTTGAATCTACGAATTGCTGATTGCCTTGAATCACCAAGTAAGCTTGGGGACGAATGGAAAGGCAATTTGACTACATAAAGTCCATTTTCATCTCTCGAAAAGGTAGATTTAAAATGATCTTCACAGGCTTGCTCTAGTTTTGTAAAATTAGAATATTCAGGTACAGAGTCTAGCTTCCAAAAATTAGTTAGTAACTCTTGTGTTTCTAATTGAATATTATTCACATGAATAGCAGGTTTTAACTCAGAAGGAATAGTAACACTACCTGAAATAATCCAACCTAGATCAGAACGAGATGCAGTTGGCATATTCTCTTCTCCCTTAATGGTTTCTCCTTTAAACATTGGCAGAGAAATGTCAACCCCTAACAAAATGTCAATTGGTCCACTTCTAAAAAACGTTGGATCTGCTAATGTGAGATCATTAAATAGCTCAATAAACTCCTTATCTAGAGTTAAATGAGGCAATTCTCCTATAATTTTATTAATTACAAACACTGGGGTTTTGAATGATAACTTATTTGAAAAATGTGGCACAAAGTTAATTTCTGAAATTCCATTAGTTTTAGCATCTGCTGATCCTAGACATGAAATGAGAAATTTAGCTCTTTTTTTAGATAGACCTAATCTCTGCAAACAATCCTCAGTTATGAAACTAGCTTGACTTCCAGGATCGAGCAATGCTCGACAAAGTTGTAACTTACCAGAAAAATCCACTACTCTGATAAGGGCAGTACACAACAATACCTGTTTTTGACAATTAAAATCTGAAACACAAGAATTTATACGTGTAGGAACACCTTCAGCTATTGATGAATCTCTATAATTATCAGTATCACTATTTAAAACAGGTGTTGATTGTGGACAAAATACCTTAGCATTTGCGGATAAAGAATTAGAACTATTCGCACCTTCATTAATCACTTCAATGTTATTCTCAGGTTGACCATAATGCAGCAAAGTATGATGATTTTTAGCACATTTTTTACACTTGTAAACACTTTTACATTGAGATACTCTATGATTTGGAAGTAAACAATTGAAGCACACATTATTTTTCTTCACAAAATTTACACGATTTTGAATGCTTAAGCTCAAAAATTTATTACACTTCATTAAAGAATGATTAGCCTTGCAATAAACACATTGAATATGAATCTCCGAAGCAAATGTTGAAACCCTTTGAGGAATGTTTTGTTTCCTAATAACCAGTTGTTTACTAGTTTGAAGAGTTCTTGAGTGAGATTTTAAAAACTCTAACAATTCTTCAAGTTTTGGAATGTTATCTCCTTTCAGTGAACGTTCCCACCAACCTCTTGTCGATACATCTAATTTGAATTGCACAATAAACATTAAAATAGTATCCGAAAAATTCTCTACTTTATATTGTAAAGTCTCGAAAGACCGAATGCATTCTCTCGTAGTATCCACTAGACTCAATATTTGTGAAGGATTTTCTGATTGTAATGAAGGTAAATATAAGAGTTTTCTTATTAAAGCACACATAAGTTCTCTTTTATGTGAAAATCTCTGTGAAAGTAACTCCCACGCAATGTCGAAGTTCGTATCCGAAATCGGTAGCGATTGCACAATTTTAAGAGCTTCACCTTTTAAAGAACACTTTAGATACTGCAATTTCTGTCCACCAGACAACTTCTCATTATTCGAAATCGCAGCTTGAAAAAGGTCACTGAAAGATAACCATTCATCAATACTACCGCCAAAACTAGGAAGTGTTAACTTAGGTAGCTTGATATCTGCTGACTCAGAACATCTGGTTTCGTTAGGATTAACAAGAATATTATTTTTAGAATTAGCTCTAGAAACTTTAAGAACCAACTCATCGATTGTATCACACAAATTTTGCTGCTCCGTAATGAAAGAATCAAGTTCCGATTCCTCACATGAATCGAAAATATTGTTAAACACATTAGTTAATTCATCACTAATATTCGTAAGTTTTGATTTAAAAAGTTCAAGTTCTGCCAAATCAGCACTATCAACACAAGAAGCCACTTTATCTCTCAATTTCGTTAAATTAGCTTTAACAACTTTTTTTCTAGTCTTCAATGCTTTGAGATCCATTTTCAAAAGAAAAAGAACGATTATACTCACTCCGCTGATGAACAAACTGAGGCTCTGACGGACCAAATTAAATGATGAATGAATGAAAGTAGAAGCATTCACAACTCAAAAATATATTTCACTCACTCAAGTGTCGATTTATTAAAGAACTGTAGTAATAATACACAAATGGAAAACAAAATCACAAAGATAATACGCTCATGTATACACACACACTGAAAAAGACGCTACTCTCGAACCCAGATCCTCAAGAATAAAAAACCCGATGTAGCGCGGCTCATTTTGAGAAGCGCCATCTCGTGACACCAAACACTGTTTATTTCGAAGAAATGAATTAGCGGTTCAATGTACATTATAGTTCAAACAATGAAGAAAATTTCTATGCACTAATTCACGGGAAAAATAGTTGGGAAATATTTTTTTTTTAATTTTAAAATAACTCCTTCATTTGTGAGAAGTGTCATGCGCAGTGCGTCTGAATATGACGTCATTCGATGTGGAAAAAGCAGGCAAATGAAAAATTGTTTCGGACTGTGGCGCAATATTGGGATGTCAATGATTTAAATTTAGATCAACACAAGTTTTTAGAGGTATGTTTATTTCCTTCAATCTAGTATTTAATTCTATTAGATAAATTAATTATTATTCAAAACTGTCCCATCCATACTTTATAGATGGAATACATTCTTATGTATATATCGTAAAATTAGGAAATAGCAATCCTAACAATCGAGCTGATGTTCTGTTTATAACTGAATATGATGTTGACGTTTTAGTTATTTTAGAGCATTTGCTGTTACAAATGATTGCTAAAAAAAAGTATTTGTCAATTTACTTTAATGGATGTCGAACCATATTATATTTTGATTTTACATGGATAAGGAAATTCAAAGATAATTTAATTTTTTTGATCGAAAATTTTTTCTATGTATTGAACAAAGGTACAGATAATTTGTTACATCATTTGTGCAATAGTATGAAATAAAATGATTTTATTTTAAATGTGCTTTTTAACTTTTAGAGTGTGTGTGATTGTTCTGTGTTTTTATCCCGAAGAAGGAGATTTATTTTGTTTCTCAAGCTCATATGTTGCAAATTTTGTATCAAATTGCATATGTTACTTTACAGTCATTTTTAAAGCATTTGAGCAATTTATTTTAAAAGATCTCCATTTGATTGGAAAAGTGTCGCATGTAAACTACATATACTCAGCATTGAAGTGCAGTAGTATTAATCACATTTAGAATATATATATAGTAAATTCATATTTTATCAGTTTTCCTAAAGAGTTGGAGTATTTGAATTCTTTTAGAATGGTCTGCTCTATCAAGATATCACTAACTAAATGTGTTACATCTTTTGGAGGTGCCAACTAATGATATATCATCATAGAGTGGAGTGGAGCGAGACCGTTTCAGGGCATGAAATGAGAAAGGGGTGTTGCATATGGGTCTGCTCTATAAAGATATCACTAACTAAATGTGTTACATCTTTTGGAGGTGTCAACTAATGATATATCATCATAGAGTGGAGTGGATGAGAGAGACAGTTTCAGGGCATGAAGTGAGAAAGGGGTGTTGCATATAATTACTTTGAAAATTTTTTCTTTTGGACAAGTTTCAGCTCATACAAAATTATGATTTTTTTATTCAATATTTTTTTAAACAACTGTGCTTATAAATACTAGTGAGACCCTTGAGTGTTCTGCACATAAGTAATTTAAAAACTGATTTATTCATGGAATATCTACTATGTTATAATAGAATACAATGCTCTATCACTGTCTGCATAGCCACAACACAAAAGGATATATTATAACAGCTATTGTTGTGTTGTAAATAAATAAAAATGAATTCAATACCCAGCTTCACTTTCAGTATCTCATGTCATACGCAACTTAAAGCACTAGAATTCTCCACTGTTGTAAAAATGGGTCCAATATCTGGCTTCATTTTCAGTATCTGAGGTCATTCAATATAGAACTCCAGAATATTGCTCTTTCTATATAGATTTAAGGTGTTAAAATATAAAGCCACAAGTTATGGCAATATTAAGTACTGGGAGATGCATCGCCATACAATTCGTATTTCCAAGATTAACAGTGATTGAAATAACTGACAAAAATCAAATAATGCAGCTGTTAAACATGGTTAATAAGAATTTCATCATTACATTACCGTGTCAGAAATGAACATGTAAAGGTTGTTGAGCACCAAAATTTGAACTAACATTGGGTAATAAATTATACACTAAAAGGAGGCATAGTATTTTAAAATCTTCATTGCTGTTAAAAATAACTAAATACATGCCAGAAATGACAGTTAATACTTAATATATATCAAAATGAGTAATAAAATTGTGTTTTTATCTTATCTGTTAATAGCGAAATCCTAAAACTTCAAACATATATGGAACAACACTAGTGTTCTTCAACTGACTTAGAATATTTTATTTTAGGTCAGTTGCTATGTCGCCATCTAATGGATGAAAAGGATGATTTTTTGGGCAATATCATAATGTCATAGATTCTCAGAGACAAATGTGTTTCAACAATTTCACTAAATAATATAAAAATTTTATAAAAATATTTTTTTCACAAGTCAATATATAATTTCTTAAACTTCACCCAATTTCCATTGTGTAAGTTTTTACTGATGTAATTAGAAGATGAAAACACATCCCTGGGGATACAGTGACAGAAATGACAAATTTGCATTTTTATTCAAAATATATTTGTGCAATGTTTCAATTCACCACATTTTATTTGCATTTGAAGTTAAAAGTGCATTGAATACTATGGAAAAGTATTTTTTGTTGAAAAATATGTGGAAAAGATTGTATCCTAAACAAATACTAAAAAAAATATCTACCTTATTTATTTAAAACTCAAGGGACACAAAATTGACAATTATCAGATATCCAGCCATATATATACTATTTTTCCATTTTACAACTTGAACTTTAAACTCGCAATATGCTGCTTTTTTATGCAAGCAGTTATGTGAATTATATTACATGAATTGCCCCATATGAAAAAAACAAAATAAAAATATACAGTTACAAGATTATGCTAGTCATTAGTTACTTATCTTTTGATTTTTTTAGTTCATAAATGTAATTAGACATTGAAGTTATTAAGTTCGCAGAATTGTGGATGTCATATAATAATTAGTCCACATTTGTCTATGGATATTAGGAATGCAAGAGCTATACTTTTATTCTGATAATGATTGTGAGACAAATAGAACTAAATACTATGGAATAATGTTTGAAAAAGTTGAATGAAGACTCACACTCCAGAGACTGAATAGTAAGTTACCAGACACTAGAGAGCAGATGCTCTGCATGGGACAACTAGTATATTATAAATATACATATATATACAATATACATATTAGTCATACTATCATACTATTACTTCTATGGTATATTTCTTCTAAACCCATAATTTGCATTATTTTTGCATACTCGATGAAAAGGATGAATACAAAACATAATAAAAAAAATTATAATTGCATTTAATTGCATTATTTGAAATGAAACAATCTCTACTTACTAATTACTAAGTGTTTGTCAGTCTGTCACGCTTTTAGGCACTTCCCGAATAGATAGAGACTTGTAATTTGGTACACAAGTCAATTGTTCGATAAAATCATCTGGAAAAATTGTATTTCCTAAATGTGTTCTGTAGAGAGGGTGCTCCACACCAAAACGTTCGAAAAGTGAAATGTTGCAAAAGCATGCTTTGCGATGAGATAGAGACTTCAAAGTTGGTGTATGGGTACATTTTTTGAAAGGAAGAAAATGTGCAATTTCAGATTTCCAATATTTGCTATTGTAGGGGGGGGGAGGGGCACTCACTAAAATATTCAATTTGATGAACTAATGAAAAATGTCTCCTTTATAGCGTGATAAAAGCTTGAAATTTAGTATACAGACATACATTTGATAAAAAAAACGAGATGAATACGGATTATCAAAAATGTTCATTTAAGGGGGTGCTACACTGAAAAACGTTCGAAAGGTGAAGTGATAGAAAAAACATGCTGCACGATAGATTAGAGACTTCAAATTTTATGCACGAGTAGATAGTTTGAAAGGAAGAAAGTGTGCAATTACAGATTTCCGATATTTGCTACTTTAAGGGGTGCTGCACACCAATATATTCAATTTTCTGAATAAATGAGATACGCTTCCTTTTAAATGTGATAAAGGTGTGATATTTGGTATACGGGCCAATCTGATAAAAAACCCAAGACGAACAAAGTTTTTCAAAAATTTTCATTTATGGATGTGCTCCACAGAAAAATGTTTGAAATTGGAAATGATAAAATAATTTGCTTCGGGATGAGATAGAAACTTGGTGTACATGTAGATAGTTCGAAAGAAAGAAGTGCACAATTTATGTTTTCCAATATTTTCTTCTTTACCCTCTAAAGATTTCTGCACACCAAAATAATCGATTCGCCAAATAAATGTGAAACACGAATTATTCAAAATTTCACATTATTCAGGGGTTGCTTATTGTGAGACCATTGATTTCCAATGGGTATTCGCCTAGTATATATACTAATTATTGTGCACAACAAACAATATATACAAAGGGTATATGAAAATATCAACAATACTTTGTTCAAATTATCAACTTAAATTATTTAATATTTTAAATAGATTAACAGTAGGTGAAAAGATAATTTATTTCAAAATATTAAATAATTTTTTGAACCTAATTAGATTAACAGTAGAATAACATTTTAAACAGGACACTTGCCAGCCATGGATTTGGAAATGATAACTTGCCAGCATAGAACACTGCAACATTCCTAAAATTGTAATACTTAAGGAACATAAATAAATGTAATTGTAACACTTAAGGAATATAAACTTAAAAATATTTAAATTTTATGGGGATAAATTAGTGGGTACTTTTTTTAGTTATGGATATGCAAAAGCAAAGAATTCAAATAAAAGTATATAATGGTATCCAAAAATAAATGTACTTAATATGAATTACAAATGCAGGATTTTAAAAAACATGTTTGACATAAATGAACTTTTCCAATTTTTAAGACTAAACAGAAATTAATGACTATAAAAACATACTATTTTCCACTAAAACGTTTAGAAGAAATGTGAATAATTGAACCAGGTTTATTTAAACAATGATTAATGGGGAAGTTGCATAGGTCAGCGACAAACACAGAACAGCATGACACATATACAACTTATCCTAAACAGATTTTAAACAAAATATACATGAATTACTTAAAGTGTGAAAGATAATAATTTGGCTATATTTTACATTTTAACTTCCCGTTTAACTTTTCCTGCCTATAAAAATTCAAACAATATGGCAGTTTGATGAGTAATGTGAAATGTGTGCACTAGATTTTAATAAATGCACTTTGAGAAGTATTTTAAGAATAAATTATTGCACTGATTATAAAGTGAAGGAACATAAAAAAAAACTGTCTATTATTCTTATAAAGGGTTGATAATAATAACAAAACATTCTAAATATAGTGTGATGCATTACTTTCAAACATAAGACATGATATTTTGAAAGATGAGGTATTCTTTAGTACATTTTTTGCATACCAGTAAACCATTAAGGGCTCCATATTAGCTACGTGTAGACAGTTCAAGTATTAATTAAGAAGATGCTTTTGTCTACTGCACCAACCCTTAGGAATCGCCTTTTATGAATTATGTAACCAATTAAAACCAAAACTGAGGCAAAAACCAAATTCTTCATGTATAAAAATATATCCCCATAATTTGGGAGAAAAGAACCATAATGCACATACATATTTTTAAAAATACAATGTTTATTGAAATTGCACCAAATTTAGAATTCAAGGTTATTTTGATATGGGAATTCTAATATGAAGTTATATTTACCATCAATTCATTCTTCTAATATCCATATATAAGGTAATAGATCTGCTAATAATTTTAACTTTTTAAATTTTTCTCTAGGCAACATTTTATACTGTCACATGTTTTACTTTTTATACTATAACCTACAGACATGTAAAAATAAATGTAATAATGACATTCATATAAAACTTGTAATAACAAATCTAAAAAGACAAAAGTAAAAGAATATTAAAAATATAATCAGAGTCAAAGATTATGAAATCAATAAAAGCAAAGTAACTAGATAAAATATAATATAATGTTAAAAACTATGTATTACTACTAAATTGTTAGTAAATTCTTCAAAAGTTAACAAGGTAAAATTAATAAGATATATGTAAAAATACAAAAGTAATTTTGAAATCAATTTAAGATAAAATCAAAACATCTACATGCATTAAAACAAAATAAAATTTGCAAAAATATAAGACAATTATTATGCAATGTATTATGGCAGAGGTCTCAGTTTGGACGTCATATAATTAAATAAGAAATTTATTTGTAACTAGAAATTACCTAAGAAAATTTATTTTTAACTTACTTGCACAGTTTTTGATGAGAGTTTGTAGTTGTTCTTATATTGTACAGTAAACATTTGATTAGAAAAAATATTACGAAAATTATTAATTGAGCTTGAATACAAGTCCAGGTAATAAATTAAAATAAACTGTAAGGATACATGTGTTATTGCTGTAGCTTAGAAGCGGAGCATTTGACAGATAAACATGTTGATTCTTGCTCTTGACAAAGGTCCACACATGCACTGAATATTTTTTTCATATGCTAAAAAAAATACTCCATACAGAAGTTGAACTCATTTAAAAGCAACACCTGAAGAAGTACTTATTTAGCTAGAAAGTATATAACTTCCCAGTCTTTTACCATATATTTTTTTATGACTTCAACATTCTTCTTAGCATATGCAAATAAAATATATACAACTTCTGAATATGTAATAAAATATCTAATTATTCCTTAAACAAAATTTGTCAGCTAGGCAAAGGATACTGCTTTATTTTGGCTGTTGAAAAATACATATAACAAAATGCAGATTATACATTTAAATACTGAACACAAAAGAACTGAAATATAACTTACTGCTAAAATCTTAATTTGGTACATATAAATACAAAATAAATTTGAAATTATTCATACCTATTAGTTCAAAATACAATGCGAACCAAGAATAAATATATTTTTAAGAGCAAACTAGATATTAAAATTTAGTAACATAACAGTTGTCAATATTTTGGCAGTTTACTATTAATTGTAATGAAAAAGTACTAGCATTTTAAATATCAACTATCCACAAAAATGTCAAGTTGATAAAATATAATTTTTTACAAGAGGGAAAACCATAGTCACAGAACCTCCCACCAGCTGTGGTGGAGGTGTTCTCAAAGCATGAAATTATGCTCTCAATGCAGTGATTAGCAATGTTGATCGCTGCACTGAGAACACGAGAAAAAAGTATAAGGACATCATCAGAAATATAAGGACTGCATCAAAATATGCAGAATATCCTTTATTTTGAGCAATAAAAATATCTTAATTTGCACCTTTTCCCACTTTTTTGTGTAAGAAATGAATTAAACTTTTAAACAAATTTCTGTGCATGGAAAGAGTATAAATTTAAGCAGTATGGACGCTGCCCATAGAACTTTTTCCAGAGTGCTGGGGAGGCAGACCACTGATGTCAGTGGGGAAAACTCAAGGATAAGACGTACAACATTCACTAGATTTATGTCCACCTTTGTGACCTTGAATGCCCCGGGGGGAGAGAGGCAAGTGCCCCCTCTTGCAGTTCCCTATGGACACCCATGATAAATAGCTATAATTTTCACAAAACTACAAGTTGCACGTTACACAATTGAATTATGAGTGAAAATATACATAAAATACAGTAATTTTTATTTAGAGAGATTTTATTAACATAGAGGAAGGGAGCTTTTTTTTAATGATTTAGTGGTAACCAGTGACAAGATCATGTACTTTAATATGAAGGTGGGAAGGCTTCGAGTGTTATTCTTAAATATTCAACTAATAACCACTAACACCTATTAGCTTTTGCCTAATCAAATACCAAGTACTAACTATATGCTGCCAATGTTATTAACTGTAATTACATATTGTATATTATTACTACCTATTAACATATCTATTTTCAACATCTCGCAAAGATAAGCATAAATTGAAGTCAATATACATATATATACTGGTAATTTAACTATTTATAGAATACTTCAACTATAATTTGTTACAGTGTACCCTGCAGAAACAGATTCAAATCTCTGAAAGTTGAATTTTAAAATATACTACTACAACTAATAGTCAATGTTGGAGTGTTCTTAAAATTATTTTTATTAAAGAGAAATATTGAACAGAACAAAGTACAGTAAATGTATGAGAGTTTGAAACAAACTCAAATTTATTTTTCCTTCAACTTTAAGTTTTGCTCGATTTACATTGTAGCCTGTTTTACAACCAGGAACAAAACCGTGACATCGTCTATACGTAATTAGAGAGATGTGAAACGTAATCAATTAATTATGCCTATTGTTTCGCATGTGAACAGAAGACATGAAGCTAGAAATGACAGAAACAAACAAAATGTAAACAAGCAGACAAATCAAAAATTAATCCCGCCATCGGTGTAGTATCCAATCAAAATGCAAAAGATTTTGATGTCATTGGCTGAAATGCTTCGTTGCCAAATTGCAGAATGCTTGCAGATTAAAGATTAAATTACAGAATAAAAATAATTTTTTTCTTGTCAAATTTTTGCAATATAATTACTCTAATTATCTATAACAATACAAAATCTTCCATTTTCAACAAATAATGAAGGTATACACACTTTGCTATCCGAATTTGCATTTATACGGGTAAATCTGACTTCAAATTAGTAAATCTAAATTGTTTTAAATATAGAAAAATGATATGTATATGATAAATATTTGTGATTTATTAATTGTCATTACATTTTCATTTTATTCACATTTTTATAACATTTATCTGTTCAGAAATGGCAACACCAGTATCTCGAACTACTTAAGCAACACTAGCGGCGCGTAGATATAATTCTCAAAGTATTATGGTATTGACAATGAATTTTTCTTGCATACCATCACTCCAGCACAGAACTCTCGTCAGAATAGCAGTTTTATTGGTCAATAAATATGACATTCAAAAATTAATTTCAACGTGTCCTAAAATAAACTCCTTTGAGACGGATGAGGATAATTTACAGACATGTATTGAATTGGTAAAGAAAGAATTGAAAAAGGTGGAGAATGATTTTGAGGTACAATTATTTCAGGTATTCAAACAATACATTGTAAAGACACTTTATTAATGTAAACAATATGAATATTAAAATAAAAAAAAGAAATGAAAATTTATCGATAACTTTCTGGATGTTGTATAATGAACATAAAAGTAAATATATTTAAAACTGAATTAATAAAATTTATTTGAATTATTATGATATGATAGTCTATTATAACGGTACTGTTTTTAATTTTTCTGATTCATGATGAAAGCGAGACAACCACGCATTTTTATGCTTTCTAGTTGATTCTAGCTAGGCATACATCAATATATATTGATGTACACCTAGGTTCTAAATAAAACAGCACTTTATTAAAATAAAAACTCACCAAAATACTCGAAGAAATAGTATATTCTGTTATAAACCTAATGTACGTCCAGTGATTGCTTGTACAAATAAAACAATCTCATGATGTCACATGAATCCTCTCTACAGTTAAAAACAGGATCCCTATTAACGACAACTTTTATTTGTCTGAAACCCCCGAGGATAATAATAGGGGGGAAGGGACACAAGGTTGAATTGTACATAAGTGCCTGACAATATAATAAGGGCAAAACTGGTCCATGGATGCTGATATCTGTAATGGGAGTGTCTTCCAGTTGTTATGTATAGTTCAGTGATGCTAAAAGTGTGTAAATCAGAAGAAAAGTATTCAGATGTTTGATTCCAGTCACAATACTTTCCTTAAGTGTTAAACTCAAACTTTTACTTCCTTTGTACGACATCACATATATTAAGATAAGAAAAAATGCTTGTATAAACAATTCTGCACAACAATTTAAAAAAATTTCCATATTACCTAATTTTTTTTTTAAATACTAAATGTGTATTCATCAGAAAATACATATGCTTTTCTATTTTAATATATCGATTTAAAAATATAGAAAAATGTCCGAGGATTATAAATGAACTTGACCGACTGCACTTTGCGATACAAAATGCTCACTACAAGCAAGTTTTTTCACTTTCTCTAATTTCATAATCTATATACAGGGCAAGAAATTTCACTTCAGAGTTTACTTGCCAAAAGAGTTTTTCACTCACCAGTTTAATATACATAACATTGCACAATCTGTTTGTCATTTCTAATCGAAGACAAAAATTGCATTAAATAAAGCTGAATATGCAGACTTTTTACAAGTTATTGTGTGATTCGATTTATTGCAGTTTGGAGAAGCATTATAAGAACAAATTTAAACAATTTTCAGCCCATGTTTGCCAGATTTATGTAGCATATCAATAACTATAAGTATAGAGATGTTTAATGGAAATATGTACCCAAGAAAAAAACAAATAGATCACTTCTACAGAGTTAATTTATGTTATACATAATTATGCCTGTTTTCTCTTGCATATCTTCAATAATAACTAATACAGCAACAGAACAACCGACCTTTTTCATATATAAATAAGCCAGCTGCAATATTATTGTACATATTACTACATAGAGTTTCGTCCAGAACAGAGGACCAGACGCGAAGCGCCTTTAATCTCCAATCTCTAGGGGTGGTTCTTATCTTCATACTGTGACATTATTTCATTGGTCCATAGTTGGAGGTTCGAGGTTTTGATTTAATGTTTTTATTATTTGACCTTGCTCCTAGTGTGGCAGTCAGTTTGGGGGGTTGATGCAGATCTGAGGGTTACCTAGCATTTTAGCAGTTTAGGACTTAAGACATTTTGTAGAAAAGCAAAGATCGCGAGTTTTATTTAATATCAACTGATTAAGGTGGAACGTTCCTAGTACCGAATATCAAAGTTAAGTACCGAACGGGGTCTCTTACGAGATTTAGCCTTGCGATGATCATAGTCGTGCAGATTAAATAATAGTTCATTTGGGACAGATGGCAGATTTTTGTAGAATTTAAACGCTAGCTTTTTAATTTGGGCTCTAACAGTTTTTATTTTGAAGTCTTTCCTAATTACCGAGTTTCTTAAGTATCTAGGGGCTTTCCTTATAATCCTTAGGGTTTTGTTTTGTCTTGTCTCTAATAAGTCTATGGTAGTTTTACAGGCATATCCCCATACGGGTGCTGCATACAGCATTCCCGGGCGGATGACCGATTTATAAATTTGGAGTTTATTTTGATAACTTAGATTTCCGTTTCCTATCATTGGGTATAAGGCTCCTATGGTTATATACGCTTTTTTGATTATGTTCGTTACGTGCAGTTTCCAAGTTCGGTGGGAGTCTATCGTTACACCTAGGTATTTAGTAGATTTTTCCGCTTTTAGGGCATGATTGTTTATGTACAGAGGAGGCGGAGGTTTACGTTTTCTAGAGAAATAAATCCAATGACATTTATTGTGGTTTAATTTTATTCGCCATTTTTCCAGCCATGTTTGGAGTATGTCTAAGTGCTGTTGTAGCTGTCTGTGCATTACTGAGACGTAAGGGTGTTTTGCAAGTATCGCGCTGTCGTCTGCATAGAGTGCCAGCTCCGTGTCTGGGGTCCTGGGAATGTCATTTAGATATATGTTAAAGAGTCTCGGGCCCAGGATGGATCCTTGCGGTACACTACTTTTAATGACCTTGGGTGTAGATAAGTTATTTTTTACTCTGACTTGAAAGTGTCTGTTATTTAGGTATGAAATTAAAAGTTTGACAAGTGCGTCAGGGACTTTTAGTGTGATCAATTTGTAAGCTAATCCACAGTGCCACACTTTATCAAAGGCTTTTTGGATGTCAAGAAAAATCGCAGCTGTGGGTGTCTTATTATTAAAACCAGAAGAAATGTACTCTACCACTCTCAGCAATTGATGAGTGGTGGAGTGTTTTGGCCGAAATCCAAACTGTTCCGGAATGATAATGTCATTCTCACTAAGGTGCGTGTTCAGTCTCTTAAGAATTATTTTCTCAGTAATTTTACTAAGTGTCGGTAACAAACTGATTGGTCTGTAGTTGGCTGGAATTGAGGCATCCTCACCAGGTTTATGGATCGCTATAATTATCGCTTCCTTCCATTCTTTGGGGAAATAATTTAGTTCTAGTATTTTATTTATTAAGATGGTCAAGTAAAATATTATATTTAAGGGTAGGTTTTTTACCGCGATATTCCTGATTTTGTCGTGCCCTGGGCTTTTACGGTTTTTAAGGTTTTTGATAATCTCTACTATCTCTTGCGGGGTGGCTGGGTTAATCTCAGCCGTGACCGGGGAGTTCCTGAAATTGTTTAGAGTTTGCCTAACCATTCTTAGGGTGTCCTGACACATTAGATCGTGGTTTGGTTCAAATTGCTTTTCGTAATGCCTAGCAAGCGCCTCTGCCTTTTCTTCGTCTGAGTACGCGATATTAGCGCCATCTATTAGTGGCGGTAGTTTAATTTGATGTTTTCTGAGTCTTTTAGCGAATTGCCAGAGCGATACGTCTTCCTGGCTAAGGGATTCGATTAATTCTTTATACTGTTGCTGCTTTTCTGCGACAATTTTTTCACTGACTTTACACGTGAGTCTATTAAGCTCCCTTTTAAGGGTAGGATCTCTGTTAGCCTGCCATGTCTTACGCATTCTATTTCTCTGTTTAACTAACTGTTTGACATGGTGGGAAAGTGTTGGCATTTTTGATGACTCACGATGTGTTGTGGCTGATGCAATAGCTCTCCTGATTTCTGTTGTGAGTGTGTGCGTGGCAGAGTCAATATCCGCCGTGCTCATAATGTTGGGTACTGCTAAGTTCGGCTCGAAAAGTGCTCTTTTGAATACGTTCCAGTTCACCCTCTCTTGTCCCAGAGAGGCTGGAAGGGGAGTGTTCAAATCGAATGTCACCAATACCGGTAGATGATCCGAGTCGAATTCATCCAGGGTATCAATTGTGTGAGCGTATTCTATGTTTCTCGTTAGGACAAAGTCTATGAATGAGCCATTGGCACCTGAGAAGCAGGTTGGTCTCGACGGTGCAATGATGTCAGTGTTTGTTGTGTTTAGCAATCTATGTATCTGTGTACCGCGTGTGTTGGCTCTCCTGCTACCCCACGCTCGGTGGTGTGCATTGAAGTCACCCGCGAGTATTGTGTTTGGATATCGCGAGAAAAGCAGTTCCAGCTGCGCAGCTACATTTATACCACTCATGTTTTTGACATATATTGAAGTTAGGATAAATGGGTTTACATTATTTATTTTAATTTTTATACTAGTATTTTCTATACCTTGAAGATTTATGTTGTTTATTTCCTCGTGGGGAATATTACTTTTAATATATATTGCTGTTCCTCCATGGGGATTTCTAGCAGTTATATTTGAGCTAAGGGTATGATAACTATTATAGTTTGCTATATTTAGTTTTTTGTTTTCTCTAACTTTAGTTTCCTGGATTAGCAGGGCATCTACATCATTTTCATTTACGTAGCTCCTAAGTTCATTTATTCTTGGAGATATGCCGTTCGCATTCCAAAATATTATTTTAAAACTTTCTTTTTGGGACCTATTCATGGCGGGTTTGTTTCTCACTGTTTTTATTAAATTCCGCGATTAATTTAAAAGCCTCAAAGACCATTTGCATTGGATCGCTCTTTTTTTGAATTAACTCAGCGAGCTGCATCAACAGATGTTTTATATCGTCTAGGTTGAACATACTGATAAATCCTCTGACGAGGTTGAGGATTTCATCCATCTTTTCATCATTGGGTTTATCAGCAAGTTCAGTCTCAGCTTCCATTTCCTCAGTCACAGCTACAATTTCCTCAGCCTCAACCGCTGTTTGATCTGTTTTGTGAGTATCCTTTTGGACCTCGGTAGTCCTTTGTTTTTTTTCAGCCGATTTGTCTAACTGCTGTGTTTGCGCGAGCTCTTCTCGGGCGCGTTTAGTCTTATTAGTAATGTACATATTACTAATAAGACTTGCAATATGGGTGCATGAAATAAAAGTAGCTCAATTAAATAAACAAACTTTGATGGCACAGATATGATTACATAATGCAAAGATAGATGTTAGCAAAGTAATTTTAAATGTAACTTACCCAATTCCTTTAGCAAACTTCCAAAATCAAATATTGTGCATATATGCTTGTAGCGGCAATATGAAATTTACGTCATCAAAACATATCTTTTTATGAATATTTGAGCTAAATAATGCTAAGAGAAGATAAATATTGATATATCCTACTGAAATTATGCACTAAATGATTATAAATTTCTAAAAATCTTCTATAATATATGGATATACCTATGTTACAAAGAATATGGCCGCTGTGCAGTGGAATCGCTAATGTGATATCACAAGAAATTCATCTAAATGCCAGGACCAAATCCTAACGTCACAAGATTTTGAACCAATAGGAAATGCGCTTAATACCTCTTGTTTGATACTTCGACCAGAGATATAAGCGTCACCTTCGTGAACTAAAGAGGCCACCAATTTCGGAATTTCGGATGCTTGATTTTGGACACGTTTTTGAGATCCTACCTTCTTGCTATTTCAACGTTCTTTTTAGTGGATTTGTGCTTGGATATGTAATATCGAGTTTCGATTGAGCATGTCGGGTACAGATCAAACTAACCCTGCCCCGGTTCATATGGATTTTTCCACCTCGCAGCCGCCTTCAACTTCGAACATTGTCTCATACTTTGAAAAAGGCATCAGCAACAAAACCAGCACTGTTACGAGGAAAAGCCTCCGCACTGAATACTTGAAGAAAGTCGGAAACAAATGGACAGAGCCTCTGGAACAACTAATTGCAAGCCATCTAAATTGCTACGACTTCCTCATCACCAAGCTGGAAAAAGGTATCGAAAAAGATGACATCCCATACGAAGAAGCGGCCATGCTCAACAGGATTCTTACAGGTACTGTTGCAGATTCCTCTCTTTTAGCCAGCCACCCCGACTATGATACTCTAATTGCCAGAGATTCTTATCCTATTATTCATAAAATGAGCCTTGGAATAGGCAAAAGTCCCGAACTCACCCTCTACGAATCCTTTAAACACGAGTACTTTAACGTCCTTGAGGGCTTTCTTCAACCCAACCTTAAAAAGGCTAAATTTACCGAAGATAATTCTAAATCTCAAACTGTTGATATTCCCACCTCTAACAAATTTGATAATCTTAACTCCGTGCCGGTCGAGATGTCTGATGACACCTCCCCTGACCTCTCTCTTAGAGTTGCTTCCGTTTATGTGGACTCCTCAATAAATTGGGGTGCCTTCATAATCGAACTAAACAAATTTCTCGATAGTAATGTTTCAGGCCTTCTCCTGGGAAGAGTAATTAAGATCACTCCTGGATCCGTTGAGGATTTCAGGAGGGTTCAAGATTATTTAACCCGGGGCAAAATCCCTTTCAGCTCCATAAACATTAAAAGCGATCGTCCCAAGAAAATCGTCATTAAGGGTCTCCCTACGAATACTGATATAGAAGAAATTAGATCTGCCCTGCTTGCTCAAGGCTTCCAAATAAATAGAATTTCCCAGCTTCGTAACCACCGTGACAAATCCCCCCTCCCCATCTTCCTGGTCGGCCTCGTGCCCTCCGAGAACTGGGAGAGGATCCTAGAAATCAAAAACCTCCTTTACCTACAGGTTAAGGTCCAAAATTTTGTCAGTAAAGGCTTAAAATTTGCTATAATTGCCAAATGCACAACCACCACAGCGACCAATGCTCGCTCCCACCCCGTTGTTTAAAATGTGGTGATGGCCACCCCACTCGTGATTGTGTTAAAAGCAGAGATTGCCCAGCTAAATGCGCTAACTGTGGTGGTGACCACCCCGCAAACTTTCGAAAATGCCCACAAAACCCTTGGAATAGGAACAAAAACTTCATTAACAAACATCCCACCCAAAATTCTCAAACTCCAAAAAATAATTCTCCCCCTGGTCTTGACCCCGTTAATTTTCCTCCTCTTCCCACTAAAAATAGTACCGCTCAGGAACCACAGGTATGCTCCGAGACGGCCCAAGCCGGAGAGAGCATTTCCAAAGTGCTACCTGAACAAACTTCTCACCCTAAAAACTCAAACTCTGAAAATTCCTCATCAAACTCCTTTTTTCAATTCCTAAAATTTTTCAAAGAAATGGAACAGCTCTTCAATTTATCTAATATTCAAAACTTATTCCAAAAAATCACTGAAATCCTTAAAACTAATGATGACCCCCTAAATAAACTTTTTCAAATTGTAAATATCATCTCCGACCTTCAAAAACCTCAAACCCCCCAGAATTAAAGTTTTGCTTTTTCTCTGGCTGGCTTCTGATTGGGTCTCAACACCATCCTCACAATCCTCAACTCTCCAAGCCGACGCTGATTTTCTATTGGCTCCAGCTCTCACGCCTGCACATACCCTGATGTACTCATCTCCATTGCACTCAAATAATGCCAAAAACTCATACATGAAAAAGCATTACTGGAGATTACAGCGCTCTGCGCTAGGCGCTCCGAGAAACTACCCATTTGGACTGGTTTGGATTAAAGAGGCCATACAGGGGTCATAAACCAAACCTCCTACAACCTACGTCATTGGAAAGGGTGTTAGGAATTTGTGCTTGCTAATGCTAAACGTATGAGCGACATAGGGTATCTCCAGAACATTGGATATTTTTTCATTATTTCATAGCCATTACAGGTATGTCTGTTTTACTATGTATTCGTTAATGTTTCTAACAGTCGCTGCCAAAAAAAATTAAATTTTTTTTGTAATTTTTGCAGTTTTTATCATTTTTCTTGCATCATACGTTAAGCCTTGTCATTCAATGTTCGTAGTTCGTAGTATATGTTAACGGAAATGTAGGGGCAGAGTTTTGTAATTTATCGTGTTTTATACTTTTGTATTTTATCATTTATTAAAGCTTTGACTGTCTTTCTATGCATACGTTATTGTTTTACGTAATTTCTGTCGGTAACCCTGTGATATTTTGTATTTGTTTTCATTTAATGTTCATAGCATATGTGAATATTGAATTGCTATCTCAAAACATTTTCTATCTAAAAAGTGTTTAGCTTGTTTATTTATTAGGCTTCACTTATATTTATTTATTATTTAGAAATTTTTTGCCATCAATATTTAATTTTGTCTGATCTGCAGTTTATATTGGAATTGTGAATGTGGAGTGTACTATATGCTCCTTACTTTGTTTGCCAAGGAATTTGGAGTATTAATAGCAGTAGTTGCATATATTTAAGCTAAATCCTAGTGACCTAACTCTATTGTTTAGCGTATATGAAAAACCTGAACATAGTAGTTAGATTTCTTGGTGGGCTTTTTCATGACTAAAGGGCGTGTTCTGTTGTATATTCAAATGTAAAGCTTATTTAGTACTTTCATAAAGAAGTATATTTAATATTATATTGTTCGTAACAGATTTACGGCTTACTTTTATATTTTGATTATTCATTTTAAATTATTTAGTTTTTATTATAATTCATTGAATTTTAATAACTAAAAATGCCAAGTGTGTTCCTGATGTCGTTCCTGGTTGTTTTATTATAAAAATGGTTCCAAAGTTAGCAGCTTTAAATTTCCTGTTAATGAAGAACTAAAAAAAGTGGATTTTGTTAATACCTAAAACTAGCAAGTTTTAAAATATTCAAAGGTAAGCTCTATTTTCTCATTAACCCTTTCGGGACGGCGGCATTCCGGAGCTGTCGCGGCCCAAAGGACGACGCGCTTCGCTTCCGAACTGGTCGAAAAGGACGGCGCATTTTATGCGCTAAGCCTAACTCTCGAAAAAAATTCACTAAAAATCACCTATTCAACACAGAAATCTACTTTTCACAGGAATAAAAGAAATATTTATGTTCTATTTGATGTATAATTTTCATACAAATCTGAATACAAAATACTCGTTAGTTGCTCCCATTCTTTTATCCGAAATAAACGAATAATTTCCCTGCCTCTAAAACCGAAACAAAAAAAAATACTCTCTTACATTCCTATGATTCACCAACGAAATCATAACGCTGAAATAAAAATAAAAACCGAAACTCAATTATAAAATTGTTGATGCTACGAGAATTGCTCTGTTTGTTTATGTTACAAAATGATTTTCACCGCTCCAAATGGAGAAATAATTCATTCGATCCTCTTCTACCAAGGTCATGCCTCTGCAAAATGCATTGAAGTTAGTTCCATGGACAAGTAACGCCATCTAGTTCACAAATTAAAACGTTCTGCGTAGTGGCACTTATACGTGCCACTATCCGCTTGCGGTAAAATTTCCTCTGGCCCGAATGAGTGCCGTTCGTCCTTGAATGCATGTTCGCATCTGGCACCTGGGCGTGCCATTCGTCGCGAAAAGTTTAATAACATTAACCGGAAACTTGCCGTCTGGGAGACTGCTGCATTTACAAATCTACCCTTTACACAAAAATGAACTTGTCCTCAATCTTATCACTCCACCTAATTGTTACGCTATTAGTCCTCTCCCTCCCACCTCATTCGCAACACTTGCACATTCTTAGTTATTGAAAGAAAAAAATATTTTTATTAGATGCAGTCTGCTAGACGGTACGTTTCTGTTTACGTAATTTTTTCCTGTGAAATATCTACATGACGGGACCGTCAAAGCGAGTATGGTGATAAAGACTTTGAAGAGACTATTTTGCGATGGTTTAATGAAGTTGGAAATGATGTTAGTGATATAGATAGTATTTTAGAAGATGAATATATAAATTCCGAACATGCAAGTGATTCAACGTTGTCAGAAAAATCGGGTGAAAATGGAGAGATAAGAAATAATGAAAACTTAGTGGATATTAAATATATATATGGAAAACATCAGTACCGATGGTCTGTTTCAGAAGTTCGACCCTCGTCACGAACAATAAAAACACAATATAATCATAAAAGTGCCAGTTTTATGGGGTATCTTTACAATGCATACATATATTGTGGTAAAAAGGCTCCGACCGAATTGAGCTACAATCTGAATACAGAAAAATTTCTAAACCAACGTAGTCTGTTTTGCACCTTGTTCAACCTATTTTTGGAGCAAATCGAAATGTTACTGCGGATAATTGGTTCTCGTTCATAGAACTTGTAGACATCCTATTGAAAAAACAAGCTAACTTACATCGGTGCAATGAAAAGAAAACAAAAGAGAAATTCCACCCAAATTTTGGCCTAATAAAACAAGAGAAGTCGGATCAACATTATATGGCTTTCGAGAGGAATCTAGAATAATTTCGCATATCAACAGGAAAGGTATAGCAGCAGTACTCATCTCTTCAATGCATGACAGAGTTTGCACTGATATTCAAACGCAGAAACTTGAAATTATCGCATATTATAATGCAAACAAAGGTGGAATAGATAGTCTTGATGAGAAATGCTCCAAACATTCCTCAAGTCGTCGCACACGCAGATGGCCTTTAGCTGTTTTTTCTGCATTCTGGATGTTTCAATAGTAAATTCATACGTTTTACATCAGTGCTACAAGGATAATGAGGAAATAAAGGAAAAGTCTGTATTTGCGAAGTTATTAGCATCCACACTAGTCCAGGAACATATGGAAAGTCGACTCGAGAATTGCGCTTTATAATAGCTCTAATCTTTATGAGGTAAGGATAAGAATTATTTCACTTACGCTATTTAATTCATTTAAATTTGTCTTTTTATTTCAATTGCATCATTATCTTATTTTTTTGCATGTATATATTTTAATATCATATTGATAATTCTTTTGTGCATGATTTCAATTATAAATCTAGATGACGTCTTACTTGGGCAGCATCGATTTTTTTATTATGTGGTCTACGTTTTGATACTTTTTAATTTTTATTGAGGAACGAAGACAATTAGAGACCATTATTTGCTTTCCTTGCAGTATGTATATATATATATGTTATGTATATTGTTATTGTTTATAATGAAAATAAAGCATATTTGTTTCCCTTTTCTATAAGTATTTATAATTTCTTTACTTGCAATATATTTATAGTATTCTGACAGTGTAGTAAAAATTGTATCGTCCAATGTCGAATTTTGAAATTCAAGCTTTATCATAACCGATAACTTTATGAATTTTATAAAAATGTTACATATTTCGCCAATTTGGTAAAAGAGTAATTGAGAAACAGGGCCAGTAACAGAAACATATTTGAGTAAATGGTAAGGAAACTCTGCTCGTACCTTGCTATGCTTATAAATATGAATATCAATCATCCCCATGGGGACAGCTGAAAATAATTCTTGGATGGACAGTGAAATGTGAATCAAAATATAAATTTCCTAAACAGTTGCCTATGTGATATTGTGTCTCTGCATATATCTAACAGTTCATACATAGTTTCAATGGTTGATGGGTATTATATATTTTCAGCATTTGTTTACAACATTTAGCAATAAACACTAGTTGAATACCTGTTAAAAATCAACGATCTCACAAATAAGCTACCCCTGAATAATGTAAATAGTTTAATAATTCGTGTTTCACATTTATTTGACATATATTTTCAAACTATCTACCCGTATACAAAATGTGAAGTTTCTATGCTATTGCGATGCATATTTTTTCTATCCCTTCACCTTTTGAATGTTTTTCTGTGTAAAGCCCCCCCCCCTTAAATGAACATTTTTGAAAAGCCGTACTCATCTTGGGTTTTTAATCAAATGATTAGCCCATCTACTAAATTTCAAGCCTCTATCACATTGTAAAGGAGGCGTTTCTCATTTGTTCATCAAATCGAATATTGTAGTGAGCCGCATCCCCTACAATAGCTAATGTTGGAATACTGAAATTGCCACTTTCTTCCTTCCCAACTATTTACCCATGCATCAAATTTGAAGTTATCTTATCCCAAAGTATGCCTTTTATATCATTTCACCTTTCGAATGTTTTTGTGTGGAGTATCCACCCCCTTAAATATACATTTTTAAAAAAAACCATTCTTCTTGGGTTTTCTATCAGATGATTCACCCATATACCAAATATCAAGCCTCTATCACATTTTTAAAGTGGCATTTCTCTTTTATTCCGGAAATTGAACATTTTGGTGTGCCGCACCCCCTAAAGTAGAAAATATTGGAAAACTGAAATTGTACACTTTTTCCTTTCCAAACTATCTTCCCATACACCAGATTTGAAATATTTCTCATTCTGAAGCGTGTTTTTTTTTATCAATTAACCTATATTCGTCTATTATATCACTATATTCATGTTGGGTGTTTTCATTAAATGATTTGCACCATATACAAAATTTCAAGCCTTTATAAAATTTTAGAGGAGTTGTTTCTCATTTATTCGGCAAATCGAACATTTTGGTGTGCGGCACCCCCTTAAGTAGAAAATATTGGAAATCTGAAATTATACACTTTTTCCTTTCGAACGATTTACCTGTGCGGCACCCCCTTAAGTAGAAAATATTGGAAATCTGAAATTATACACTTTTTTCCTTTCGAACGATTTGTACTGTACACCAAATTTGAAGTCTATGTTATCGTAAAGCATGCTTTTTTATCATTTCACTTTTCAAACGTTTTGGTGTGGATCACCCTCTCTTCGGAAAATAAGATTTTTTTCAGGGGTTTTTATTGAACGATCGAGCCATGTACCAGGTTGCAAGTCTATCTATTTGAGAAGTGCCTAAAGAAAGCATGACAGATAAACAGACTGACACTTGGCAATTAGTATATATAGATTTTTTATGTATTTCCAGGGGTTACTTTGGAGTTTTGATTACTTTTATCAAATGAAATCTTTCGCAAAATGGTGTTTTTATCTGCTAAATTTTATTTTGACTTTCTATTTGAAAAATTTGATTTAATTTATAAATTCTCAAATTCCAAAGATCATTGTTTTGGAAAAGTAGTTTCCATTACAATTAGTAAACCATAATTTTTTATTTTGACATCGTCAGAATTCATGATCGCCAAACAGCCCCTGTGTATTCCCAATGATCAGTTTTAAAATTTTAAAAATGACAAGTGAAAACTTATTGATAATTTATACAATTGAACAAAAAAATACTAAAAATAATAATTAAAAAATTCATCGAAGAAAAGGAATGCATTCATTTTGCAAAAACATAAATACAATAGAGTCCCTATTATCCAAGCTGATGTGGATTGAAAACAGATGGAAAAACATGGAAAAACTTTGTATACTTCAAACTATAATATAGCGCTGATATTTGTGACAATGTTCCTCTTCCTATCAAGGACCTCCTCGTTTCTGTTCTTAAGGAAATATAAACTATAAGAAAAAGAATATGTACAATAAATACTTAAATATTATCCTAAAGTTATCAGTTGAATAGGTTATTATTAATATTTGACAAATTTTTCAGACTTGTTTGGCTATTTTTAGATAATATTTGACAACACTTGTATCAATAGTGTGATGTGTTTTGAAGATGTCCGTTATTGAAGAGAAAGAGAAATTTTGCTGCTGAATCTGCTTCACCCACTTCTAAAGTCACAAGTCGCCACTATTGGCTTCAAAAAATAATTTTTCAATGTGTTCTACTTTAAAGAAGTCACTTTTCCCATGGTGACACCTTACCTATCTCATAAATTTTGACAACCTCCCCCCCCCCACCACCACCACAATTGGAAAACAATATATCTTCATAACATATGTACTCTTCGTAAGATGACTGAAAACAACCATACATTATATACAGTGTTGTTTAAATTTTATATGAGATAAAAGAAATATATTTGCATACCAAGCAAAGAAAATAAAAACAAACATATATATTTTTATCCTTAATATTAGTGGCTCACTAGCATGTGCCTGGTGAGGCTTATAAATTTCTTTTATGTTGGGTAGAATGTGGAATAAGTTCACACGTATTTTTTCATTCAGCATTTTTAAGCTGCCACATTTCACTGTTTTAATATTGGTCACCATAGAAAATCCTGCTTTGCAAGACTATGTGGTCGAAAACTTATTCACCATAAAAAATAAACATTTGTTCATAGCATTTAAATTTGTACTAAAGCTTATGTATAAATATTAAGAAAAAAATCATAGAAAAATTCAAATTGTTTTATTTAACTCAAATACATGCATAAAATCGATAGCCAAAGGGCAACAAAGATATAATTATAGCGGGAAGTGACAAATTTTGAAGGAAGAAATTTAATATTTATTCTGTTTATACAAAAAAAAATGCCTTCACCATTTATTGTTTGAATATTTGAAATAATCATACCTCAAAATCATGTTTAAATTTGATGTTCAAAACTATGAAAGTGTGAACTAAGAAAATAAGAAGCCATATCTTACAGTAATGTTAAGATTTACAATTTAAATACAACCAAATTCTCAGAAAAGAAGGGAATTTAAGTCTTTATTGAGCTTTCCTCCTATACACACTTATTTACACAGTAATAAAATTTTCTCTTACCTTTCTATAAAGCATAATTATTCATATTTTATTTTGAAATTTCCTTGTTTCCTGAGCAAATCATTGTCAATATAACTTAATTTTTCATTAAATATAGTAACGTAGTATAAATATAGTATATAGTTAAATATAGTAAGTAGAAAAGTAAAGAAACCTATTTACATTTAAAAAGTAAACACACTTTTAAAATTGTCAAACATCAAAGACCACCATTATGAGAGATCAATTTTATTTTTCTATAGCGATCAATGCACAGTACTTCAACAGTTTCAATTTATTTTATCTTTATATTGATGCATCAATAGTATTGATTTGGCAATGAACTGAAGTATTGAAATTTGTACAATGCTTCGTTCACCCACAATTACTTTTAAAAATAATATAAATGTTATATTTTGCATATGGCGATCTTTCAGAAATGGTTATTTTTCTGAAATCTAGATAAATGATGGCAGTTAATGACAAAATGTTGCAAAAAATTACAAAAATTTTATAAACAAGTCATGTTGAATTTAAAAAAAGTATCAAGCACATCTATAGTCATTGACCTAGCATGTGATATTTGGTTTGTAGTTTTACATAGAGTCTTCAACAAGATCTTGGATTCACAGTAAAAAAGATTTTAGATATAATATAAAGGTATGCAGCTATATAATTGAGTAAAGCATACACAATACTTTCATAAAATATAATTACATAAGATTAAAGATCATTTTTACATTCCCTATAAGACATAGTACACATATATTAAAAGTATTGTAATAAGCCATAAATCAAAACAAAATTTTGATTGTATTTACATGTGCATATTTTGATCAAACTTCGTCATTTTCAGTGCTATGACTGTTTTGCATGTGTATATGGTATCTATCTGTATTATTGCAATGAATGTATGTTATGTTTATATTTGGGCATGTAAGAAATTTTTGTGTTACTCAAATTATGAGCTACAGTTTAAATAATTTATGCATGTTTTCTAAACTCTAAATATCAAAATGAAAGTTCTTCATTTTGATTGATAATCATATGACTTTTGTAAAAGTGATACAAATATAAACACAACACTGTAGCATATTGCAACACTTTCAGAAATGATTGTTTTCTTGATATCACTTTAAATGATGCCAATTGAGACAAAATACTGCAAAAAGTTACAAAAGCTTTATACTTAAATAAGGCAGGATCGAATTAAAATAAATGTATCAAGCACATCTTTAGTGATGACTTACTGTGATATCTGGTTTGTATTTTTGCATCGAATATTAGACAATATCTTAGATTCACAGTAAAAAATATTACATATATAACATATACATATGCAGATCCAATTGAGTAAATCATACAAAATACTTACATAAAATGTCATACATAAGATTAAAGATAAAGTTATTTCTCTATTTAGCATATGCATGATAATTTAGCAACAGTTTTAATATAATAACAACAGTTTATAAATTTCGCTTGAAATTCTAAATCTTTTATCGGTTGCTCAGCCTCCATAGTCAAAAATCTCATGCTATGCTATTGAATTGCAGATAAATTTAAATGAAATTATTTTTTTACAATAAGGAATTAATGCTTTATGCAATGTACACTGTATTGGCAAGTGAAAATTTTTTGGTGAGTGAACTCGAAGCTGAAATTTCTTATCATGCTATACATATTAAAATTAGAAATACATAATAAATACAGATAAAGTATTCAGGACTATCAACTGAGCAGGGGAAAATACCCAAAAGGTTTGGGGACAAGGACTGCATAAAGTTTATGAATAAAAAGCAATAACTTGTAAAATAGGGAGTAGTAGAGTGCTTGCACATTTGCTACAAAGGGTCCTAAAAACTTTGTCAGCAGCAGTGAAATTATTTCTAATGGTTGGATAACCTTATCTTAATATTTTGTTTAGAACAGATGTCATGATTATGTTCCCTGCATACATAGTATTATATATAGGGATAGTTCTGTAATGGGGGTCGAATGTTTTGAATTTGAGTTTTCGATGGAATAGTACATTTAAAAGTTTAATGCGTGATACAAGAAAACCAGTAAAATATTACCACAAAAAATTCATGAACACAGACTGCATGATACTTTAAGATACTCATAAAAAGGTATACAAATCTACTATGAACAATACAATAGTGTACTATATTGCTGAAAAAGCTTTATATTTGAATACACAATTTCAGAGCATGATCTTTAGTCACCAAAAAGCCCACCAAGAAATCCAACTACTATGTTCAGGTTTCTAATATACGCTAAACAATAGAGTTAGATCACTAGGATTTAGCTTAAATATATGTGACTACCGCTATTAGTGCTTCAAGTACCATGGCAAACAAAGTAAAGACATAATACACTCCAAATTCACATAAAAAAATGTCTGTGATCCTGCAAAATCTCTGATAAATAAATACACGGAAGCTCGACATAAATAAAATTGAAGGTAAATAATTTAAACAAACAATATTTTGATGTAGGAATTCGATGTTAACGTGCTATAAACATCAAGTTAAAACCGATACAAAAATATACGGTTTACTGATAGAAATTACGTAAACCAATAACGTATGCATAGAAAGACATATAAACCTTTAAAAAGTTATAAAATGCAAATATATAATAAACGAAAAATTGCAAAATACACTACATCTCTTTACGTACTATAAGCATTGACGTTAAGGCTTAACAGACGATGCACGGAAAATGCATCATTTATTGCAAAAATTATCAAAAAAAATAATTTCTTTTACTGGCGGCGACTGCCAGAAACATTAATATACATATAGAAAAGTTTACATACCTGTTATGGGTGTCCAATTATTAAAAAATAACCTCTTTTCACAAGAACTCCATATATCTCCATAAGCTTTACATTAGAGTGCACAATTTTCTAGCACCCTTTTCCGTGACGTCACGAGGAAGTTGGGAGGCCTCTTTAGATCTCGAAGGTGACGGATATAAGTAGACTGCGCATTGCTATTCAGAAGAGATTGAAAAAGTGACCACTGCATGTATCACGTGACTTAGGGTCGAAGACTCGCAGACTTGGCGACTTATTGCCGCGCTTGGCGCTATAAAATAATTTTTTGTACTGGAGCAAAACAGTGCTGAATACGTCTGATGTATTTCAAAATACCTATTGTTTAGGTCCTAACTAATCAAGTTCCATTAATTACACTAACATGAAATTTGGCATGTCGTTGTCTTTTGTGATATATTTTAATTTCAAAGAGCAAATATTTTGTATGGTATACAACTAATAAAAGGGTGTATTTGAAAAGAAAATACGTTTTTTGTTTGTTTTTACTTGTTGTTTTCAATTCAATTAATAAAAGCATCAGTGAAATTGGCTTTAATTTCGAAAAAAACATTAATTATATTATTTAAGGTTGTTGATTAATGCATCAACATTTTAATAATGAATAAAAAACCTGTATAAACTTTGAGATTTTAAAAGTATACATTTACAGAGCTACCATACCATTTAGTATTATAAAAGTGGCACTAAAATTATTCCTTAACTTCAGTAAACGTGTATTTTTAACAAAATACTTTTTTTTAGATTTTGTATAAACGAAGTGCAAAATTGCCTCAATGCCAATTTTCAAATTTAGAAATATAGCTGAGCAATATACAATTCTATATAACTATTCAAAATCTTGAATATTATTCCCAAATTATGCAACAGCTACTTTATATTCCTTGACCCCCCCCCCCCATTCAGTCATTAGAAAATGTACATTCAGTCATTAGAATTACCATACCTTTTAGTGTTTTAAAAGTGCCGCTAAAATTATTTTCTTACTTCAGTAAAACTTTATTTTTAATAAAACACTTTTATTTTTGTACAAACTGAAGTGCAAAATTGGCAGTGAGTCAATGCCAATTTTCAACTTTAGTAATATAGCTGAGCATTATACAATTGTATCTATTCAAAATCTTGTATATTACTCCCAGATTATGCAACAGTTACTTTATATTCCTTGACCCCCCCCCCTCCAGAAAAAAAATTGCTTTTAAAAATATTTGGACACAATGTTATTATAATAAATCAAAATGCTGCTTGTAAGGTATTAACTTGCAAAAGTTAATGAATTTCTAATAAAATGGCTTTATTAATTCATATTTATCAATAGAACAACACCCCGTTAAATGCTGGGAAGGAGTGGGGAATGAATAAACATTTTAAATACAATTTTGAAACATTTTCACACTCAATTCCTCACTGGTCAAAAATATTATTACTTTGACATAATTAAAAGGATCAAAGAACGAAGTTTCAAAGAGCTAAATAGAATCTATAGGACAATAATTTCTCCATGTTTAAAATTATTTTTAATTTTTAAATATGTGTTATGAAATTTCTTATATTTATGTTGTTGCATCCCAAAATTTAATATTTTCACAATTCCAATTTTTAACTGAACAACAAAAACTGAATTGAAAAATATTTTTGTATATTTTATTGCACTTATCATAGATAAATATTAGGAATTTTATATGGTTACTTTATACATTTCATAATCACAAAAAATTTTCAAATCGCATTTTAATTGCTCAATTTCATTTGATACATTACATATACAGTTAAGAACTTTCTGAAATGTTTAACGAGTATTTTTTTAATGTACATACAAAGACAGTTAATACCAAAAGAAAGTGTAAAAAGTAATTGTTTCTGCTACAATTCTCAAGAAAAATTATATTTACGGCCTTACACTGTATTTATTTTTATAAGTCTGGAAAATATATACTCAGCAAAAAATATCTATTTTAAATGTGTACTTACTGATATTTATATAAATTTCTTGGGAGTTATTAATCATATCATAGTATTATATGGCATGAAAACATTGTCAGGAGAAAAGAGTATGAAAATGTAAACAATCCAAGTTGGCGTAAAAAAAATGCCGCCCAGAGAGGAAACTAGACGTATTAAAAGTTTCACCTTTATTTTATTTTTCTCTTCTAATTTTAAGCATTTATAGAGGTACATTTTATGAAAGTACACAAACATATATAAAATATTTTATTTTAAAAATAATTACAAGGCTATACATTATTTACAAAGCCAGAAAATCAACTTTTATTATGGGAAGGCATGGTCGTACATGCCAATTAACAGTTTATTTTATATAAAATATCTTTTAAAATGAATGGAAACGACTTACTTGTGAAACGTAGTGTCTCCACTTTTGATAAACTTTGACGTACATCCATATGCAGTGCAGGATATTACCATATTTTGCTTAAATGTAAAAGCAAACGTGCGATGTGCCTTCTCGCTTTCGGAAACATAATGCAATTGCAATGGAAGGAGAGATGCGCAAGAACATATGCGCGTAGGGGAGTGCCTAAGTCATGTGACTTAGTTCGGTGGTCACGGAAAGGTTGCCATAAGTCTCTCTACCTGTATTTCACCTCGATGGTTTGATATGATAGCCAATCACGGTTCACTGCCATCTTAACTGCAACTTTTTCTTTATACAAACTGGCATCACAAGTATAGCTTTTAACCAGCTACAATGCTACTATATAGATATAATAATCTTGTACAATGTGTCTGGTTGTTGTAACTTAAGAGAAGTATATATTTTATTTTCAAGAGCTTATTGTGTAGATTACTTTTAGCATAGAGTATTGAATTCTTAAAGTGTATTACTCTGTAATTTTTAGTTTACAAGGAATAAAAGTTATTTTTTTTTGTGAAGCAAAGCGTATGCAGTCAAACCTTCCTAAACGATTAATATGACAATGAATTTTTCTTGCATACCATCACTCCAGCACAGAACTCTCGTCAGAATAGCAGTTTCATTGGTCAATAAATATGACATTCAGAAATTAATTTCAAAGTGTCCTAAAATAAACTCCTATGAGACGGTTCAAGTACAGCCATGTATTGAATTGGTAAAGAAAGAATTGAAAAAGGTGGAGAATGAAGTATTGAAGTATGTATTGAGACTTTCACTACCAGATTTGTTAAAAAAGAAATTGTTGAGTTTCGTTGAAGCCATATGTTGGCAGTTAGTAAAATGGCGAGAATGCCATCCATTTGAAGACTCTTTCAAAATAAATTTTACTAAATTTCAATGGACACCAGAAGGAACAATTGATAGAAAGAAAACAGCAGAACTATATTTAAATGATGAAAGCATACCTCTTCATTTACGTTATATCCTGGCTTGTGAGGCATGCCTAAAAGATTATGTTTGTACGTTATGGAACCAAATGAAGGGATTACCAAGTTGTAAAGAATTTAGAAATCTTAAAGAGATCCGTTCACATGAGTCGATTCTAACCTCATATTGGTCCCATTTTATGAAAGGGAAATTGCATCTTTTCAATCCAGAAGTCCGTCGTTACTGTGCTTTTTATCAAATTTCTCCTTGTTTTTCTTTGAATGAGTATATATTTAATTATTCAGTGATTTACGGTAATGAAATAGCAATCAGATATTTCTTGCAAAAGTTAACTCCTCAAGAAAATGCCCGTCTACTATTGCGTTCTGTAGAAGGATCAATCACAATGCATAAAAGTAAAGGAACTACGATACCTACTATAGGGCGTGTGTATGATGGGGAAAGTTTTGCAGATATCACAGTCTTCCTCATTTCTAGTTTGAATGAAGAACAACAAAAAGAAATATTTAGACGATATCCACATTATGTGCTACAGTGTTTTTTGAATTGGCCCAGGCAAACTTTCTTTATGAAACTAGCAAAGTCCATGTTTTGCTCTCCCACTCGGATATCATCTGATGCTGATAGACCTGAAGTACTGTATTTCAGAATATTAAAAGAGATTGCTTCCAAGATTGCAAGTGGTTCTATAGATTACAGCTACAGAAAACTGTTAGCAGAATTCTGGCATGAAAGTCATCATACATATAGAAGATATGTAATAAATAATTACGCTAGTGATTCTCTGCTATCATCTGTATTGAAGGTTGAAGATACAGAAGATATCCGGATTGTTTTGAACGACTCAATTATATCCAGAAAAAGAAAATCTTTTTGTGATTAAGTGAAATGGTTTGTAAATGACTTCATGACTTGCATTCATATAGTGGGATGAATAATTCTTTTATTAATAAGAAAAAATAATTCTTTGTAAAAAAAGAATAATGCTTGCATGATAAATATCAAATTAATAAAAATACTGATGCATTTTCAGAATTTATTATGGTTATTTATTCACTTGCACTTCTTTCGTGGCAAGTTGACATGTCTGTAAAAGTAAAAAAGTTTCAGTAAATCATATTTGTTGTATTTTTGAAATGTTCACAGTTTGGTTTAAAACAATTTAGTGAAATGTGTACGAAAGTTCTCATTCACCGAGTTACACTTTCATTCCGTTTACTTCGCCAATCTGGTAGCCCATGACTTTACAGATATCCAATCAGCATGCGACTTTTTGGGAATCTGCATTTTAATAGGCAGGAAGTATTTCAATAGTATTCTGTGTATTTCATCAGACCTTTTTCGATCGAATCCATTGACTCTTGTTTTTACATATCTTTTTCGATGGATTTTGCAAAGATCTAGACACTTACAAACTTTTTGGAATAAATATTTAAAACATTCCTTGTAATTCATGTACATTAACATTTTATTCTAATTTTCAGTAGATATGCAGATTTTCGTAGTTTTCATTGGATTGGAATGTGAAACGTATTCCGGTTTTGAATGTACCTACATGTATGTTCATGAAAACGTGTTATGGTGTGGATGTAATTAGAAATATGGATATATCAGTAAATATTTTTGGATTCCCGTGTGTGAAACGTGTTCCGTTACATAAAGGTTAGTCCTTTTAGTTATATTTACTGTGTTTTAAAATTGTCTTTTGTATTTTCCCGTGTTTTTAAAATGGTTCGGTAAATATAGACCCCTACTCTTTTTTCTAAGTACAAAATTGTGCCAAGTTGGCACGTTTCTCCATGTTTTGAAATTGACTCTTCCCAACTGAAGTGATGTATATTCTCGTGTTTTAAAATAGGCTCCTCCTACCAAAATGACGTTGTAGAATACGACGTAATTTACAAAATTTAAGAAAAAACGATACTTAGAAAAGAGATTCTACTTTAACTAAATTAAAGAAAAAACGATACTTAGAAAAAAGATCGTACTCTAACTAAAATTAAGAAAAACAGTACTTTGAAAAAAGATTGTACTTTAACGAAATTTAAGAAAAATCAATACTTAAGAGAACCATTTAAAAAACACGGGATAATACAAAAGACAATTTCAAAACACGGGACGAATACATAAAAGAACTAACCTTTATGTAACAGAACATGTTTCACACTGCAATCTAAAAATATTTACTGATAATATCCATATGTTTAATTACATCCACACCGGAACACGTTTTCTTGAACATACACATACATTCAACACCGGAACACGTTTCATACTCCAATCCAATTAAATCTACAAAATTCTACATATCTACTGAAAATTTGCATAAAATGTTAATGTACATGAATTATGAAGAATTGTTTTAAAAATTAATTCCAAAAAGTGTATGTGTCCAAATCTTTGTAAAATCGATCGAAAAAGGTCTGATGAAATACACACAAGACTATTGAAATACTTCCTGTCTATTAAAATGCAGATTCCCAAACAGTCACACGCTGATTGGATGTCTGTTGATCAACAGTAGTCATGGGCTACCAGATTGACGAAGTAGATGGAATGAAATTGCAACCCAAAGAATCGTGCCAACTTGGCACTGGATCGTACTTTGAAAAATGAGTGGGGATCTATTTTCAGGATCAACCGTTTCGAGTTATAAGTATCGAGTGTTTCAATATGGTTTCTAAAATTTGGAAAATCGGTCCAAGTACAGAATTGCTCCAAGTTGGCCCGTTTCTCAGTGTTTTGAAATTGACTCCAAACAAAGTGATGTATTCTACAGTTTTATGAACTGGAATTTTGATAAATGATGATGCAATTCAATTGAATAAAAGTGAATAATACTCGTAAGAAGATTACAAAATACGATTTATGTGCATTATAAAAATATTGCATAATGGCAGAATAATAAAGTTTTAGAAATCATATTGAAACACTCGGTAATTACAATATTTTTTTATTTTAAATTAAATCAATATCAAAAACTTATAACTCGAAACATTGAAAATTAAAGAAAAAGACAATACTGAGAAAAAAAACGATTGTACTTGAATTAAATGTAAGAAAAAACAGAACTTAGAGAAAATATTATACTTTTAACTAAAATTAAGAAAGAACAGAACTCGGAACTTTAACAAGATTTAAGAAAACACGATACTTAAAAAAAAAAGATTGTAATTTAACTAAATATAAGAAAAAACATTGTATTTTAATAAAAATCAATACTTAGGAGAACCATTTTAAAAACAAGGGAAAATACAAAAGACAATTTCAAAACATGGGACGAATAAGAACTATCCTTTATGTAACAGAACACGTTTCACATTGTAATCCAAAAAAGTTTTATCTTGTATATCCATATTTTTAATACATCCACAACGGAACACGTTTCACACTCCAATCCAATTAAATCTACAAAAATCTGCATATCTACTGAAAATTTGCATAAAATGTTAATGTACATGAATTACGAGGAATGTTTTAAATATTTATTCCAAAAAGTTTGTAAGTGTCTAGATCTTTGCAAAATCCATCGAAAAAGAACTGTAAAAACACGAGTCAATGGATTCGATTGAAAAAGGTCTGATGAAATACACAGAAGACTATTGAAATGCAGTTTCCCAAAAAGTCTCATGCTGATTGGATGTCCGGAAATTCTTTGCTACCAGATTGGCAAAGTAAACAGAATGAAAGTGTAACCCGGTGAATCGTGCCGACTTGGTGCACTTTTGTACTTTGAAAAACGAGTGGGGGTCAAGTCTATTGATCACCCTAAAATTTATTTATTATTCTGCCATTACACAACATTTTTATAATTCACAAAAAATCATATTTTGTAATCTTTTTGTGAGTATTCACTTTTATTCAAATTAAATTGCATAACATTTATCAAAATTCCAGTTCATAAAACTAGAATACGTCACTTTGGTAGGAGGAGCCTATTTTAAAACACAGGAATATACGTCACTTAAGTGGGGATGAGTCAGTTTCAAAACACTGAGAAACACGCCAACTATGTGCAATTTTGTACTTAGAAAAAAGTGGGGGGGGGGGGGAAATAATTTTGTACGTTTCAAGGATGTATTATCTACAGTGGTTGGGGTTTCCACCACTCATCCAAAAAAAAAAAAACACTTTCTAAAGCAACAAGTGAAGTTGGAATCATCACCAACTGCCTGCCATATGACTGAAGCCAGGGCTCGAAATTAACAGTGGTCCGTTGGTTAGAGACCACAAAAACACCCAACGGACCAGCAGAATATGGCCGGGTTTCCACTGATGCGTTCGTCCGTTGCGTTGGCTATCCGTCAGAGGAGCAACGCAGAGCATCGATTTCCACTAATCCGTCAACGCATGGAGTTCTCGAGAGCAAGGGATTCTCCTCTTTTTCCACGCTGTATGAGGCGATGGGGGTGCAAATGGTGTGGGAAAGAAGAAATCTTTGTGTGGCTAAACTTGATTGGTTAGGATTTGTTTACTATTTGACAGCAGCTGTTCGATTGATTTTCATATTGTTCTATGATAACATATTCATTTTGAAGTCTGCTGTGGTCTGATCCGAATTGTCCTGTGAGTTGGGTCAGGCTCAGTATTTAAAAAGTCGGGCCGGGCGTATTTAAGTTTGAAAAAAATTTAAATAAATTTTAATAGAGTACATGAGATTACTGTGTTGAATTTAGCTATATGTAAATATAAATGTTTGAAAAACTTTTATTTTAGTTTTTGTACAAACACATTTGGATAAAAATCATTTCGATCGTGACTTAAGGGTCTTTGGTCCGGGAACATGTTCTAAATTATGACGGGCTTCATATTTCAGTTTCCCTTGTGAATATTTCATGTCTTCTCCAGCTTAAAAAAATTACTGGAGGCCTGGGCCTGCCGCTCGAGTGGTGTCTCCTCCCCCGGGCCGGGTAAAGGATGCAATCTCATATTTTCCAGGATATGGCCATATCCCAGTATATTTGTAAATCTGTTTTTTCAAATTCTCTAGGGATTTTTCAAATAAAATCCTATTTTGGTAAATTCTTTGGTAAGAGCTTATGTGTATTTTTGACCACAATTCTCGTTTAATATATATATATATGAGATTATTTATTTGTGAAAGTCTCTCTCTGCCAATACTACAAAAATCTTAATTATATTTCTTCTTAATTATTTAGTAATTTCGAAATGCACCAATTTACCAACAATTGAGAATTGATATATTAGCATCTATTACATCTTCAAAATTAATATCTTCCAGTATAAATTTAAATAAACAGCCTGAGATTATATATATATATAATTGTAAAAATAAAATCGTTTGAATTCCCATTCATTTTCTTATAAAAGATCTCAGATTTTTAATAGTATGTTGGCTGTGAAAAATCACCTAGTTTATGAGATCTTTACCAGATATGTTAGATTTTTTAAAAGTAAAGTTGAACGATACTTACCTTAAATATAAATGTTATTTTGCTTTCCAAATTTTATAATTTTTGATCAAAAGGCCTCATGAACCTTGTGCACTACTTAAGAGGTTTTAGTGCATATGTTGGTAGATATACCATTTTGCAAATTTTGGGTGCTTCTTAATGACAATTTCATGCCCATTCTGCTATACATATTTATTTTACGTAATGTTTTGTGTCTTTTGTATACCATTTTGCAAATTTTGGGTGCTTCTTAATGACAATTTCATGCCCATTCTGCTATACATATTTATTTTACGTAATGTTTTGTGTCTTTTGTATATTCATCAGTGTTTGTTAAAGTATTGTTTGGCTACCAAGGTATACTATTTACAAAATACCTAGACTTTCTTGATATTTTAAGTTTTACAACTTGGACAGTGAAAAGTATTATCAAAACACAAAAAATTTAATCTACTTTTTTAAGCAATAAATTAATTTCATATCTGATCCAACTTAAGCTAATCCTGTTTCCTGATGTGGAACATCAAATATTAACATGATTTAGCTTTAACTGACTTCACAATTATATTCTGCAACTGTCAGCAAATAATATTGAAATAGACAAATGTGATTAATAAGCCACTGACTCACAGTTAATAAGGATAGTGTTAAAAAATTATTAAATCAGATGTCAGCATTTTGTGTGAAGTATAAATATAATCCCACAAGACAAATGCTTATTTCTCTCACATAAACCAATGCTCTTCCTACCTAATATCTTCAATAAAACAATGAACATTACTACAAATTCTTTTCGCTTCTTATTATCATTTGATCTTTGAAATATTAAATTGCTTCAACAGATTAAACTTGGTTAGCTGAAGTTTATGGAAGAAAAAATTGACATTTTAAAAAAATTGCAGTAACTTCTTTCTTATAATATATATTTTACCTAACTTATTCTTCAAAGTAAAAAGAAATAAATCTGAGTGATACAAATAGCCAATAAAGCACCAGTAAGCTTCCCAATATATTTTAGGAGTAAAATCAGCTTGCCTTTATAAATAAAACTATTTTCCTATAATATTGTAACTTTTTTCCACTTGCATTTATATATATTTTTTTCCTATTTCTTTAATCAGTTTAGAATGCTAGGCCAACAACTTTATAATACCAGCCAATGGCAAAAATTTTTGATAACCTCACACAATTTCAAGCAGGATTTTACTGAGTATTTCACACTACTTCATGGAGAATACAAAATAGATAAAAAGGAATAATCCACATTGTCGTGTATTTTAAAATTATGTCGGTTTGAGAGCAATCAAAACAGACTGTTTGTTGAAAACCCAGACCAGCCGAGTACATATAGCAGCTGGTTGAGAAGCTGGTAACAAGCAAGCTGTTTGTTGCAATATCAATATATTTATATAGTTTAATTAAATAAATAGTATTTATAAATATAAATAAAATTCTCATCATTGATGATACAGCTTCATCAGGCCATCTTATAGGTTTTCTCTGTAGTTCCTCTTTGTGGCTACTTCGCCAGTTTTGTTTTTCCCATCGACTTCAAACCATCAAAGTAATATGCAAATTATATTTAACAATGAAAAAAATTTAATCCAATTGGACTTCCAGAATTAACATTTAGTTAAAAAAATAAAATGTGCTCATTTAGTTAGAATTTGAGTTGTGATAATTTTTACATTTGTTTAAAATGTCAAAGCTGAGTTCAATAATTGACATGCTCACAAAAACGCATTTTGATTTTATTAACATGATTTTAATAATGCTTTTTCAACTTTCAAATCTGTAATGTTATATTTTTTATATTAATATAATAAAACTAGCTTATAACCATTGAAAATTAATGATGCAAGATACCGTATGTGCTTGTATAATTTTTTTCAGATATTGTTTTTACTTCCACTCAAACCAGAAAAATACTGAATAATGAAAAAAGAAAACGAAGAAATAAATTACCATTAAAGGAGAAAAATAATTATTTTTTATTAATGTATTAACATTAATTGAATGGAAATGAAAAACAGATGTTTCTTATAATAAATCCAATAGAATATTTCAGTATAAACCACATATTTTATAAATTTTTTTTTAGCAAATTAACTGAAATCCACATTTGAATCCAAACTAAAAAGCAATATAACTAACTGTGAATCCAGTTTTGAAAACATATCTAAAGAATTCTAAATTTGTTGATCAACTGCCAATTGCTGAAATATTTTTCCTCTATACAGAAAAGTGTTGAACTTATTGGATCTTACCACAGCCCTTTTAGTTAGGTGACAGTTTGCTTACAACAATGGTAATATAAATAGCCGTTGTTATAACATAGTTAAAAAAGAGTCTAATATTCAGCTTCGCTTCTACAGAGAACATTTTAATAAGAACAGTGTAGCTGAATATTGGACTTGTCTTATTCAATATTTTTCACCAGATACTGGGGCCAGGATACCCCTCCAAGAAACTTTGCTTCATGATTACTTGTGAACCCTTTCGGAGTAAGAATTAAATACTTACCAAATTTCAGCTTCCTAGACCTAACGGTTTTTGAGACATTTTTGTCTCAACATTGAATCCCACACATATGGATAAATTCAAAACATACTAATTAACAATAAAATAATCAAATACATAAATTTAATTTGTTTATTTTTCAAAAGTATACACCTAAAATTCTTAGATATAAGAAATACAATATTCTATAACAGATTATGTTCAACAAATATGAATATTGTTTTAAAACAAAACTAGATCCAGCCAAACTTTCTTTAAAATCTCTAGTCCATACTTCAATTCAGAAAAACCTGTAAAAAATAAAATGTATACAGTTTTAAAGAATTCTCATTTTTATCTATTTTACAAAATTAAATGAATAGAATATCAGCAAAGGCCTGACATAAACCACACATGTCTTCATTTTCTTTTCTGTTAGGAATACTTTTTTTTAAACTTTAAAATTATATTTGAAATTTATGTATTTGGATTGATATATACCATAAAGCAGTAGATTTTGATCACAAAAGTGAGGTTTTCAGTTCTATCGTTAGTCGTACCTGATAAAAAAAAGTAACCACTGGCTGTCTGCTAGTTATACAAAAATTAGGGTTGCACCGAATACCATTTTTTGCCGAATAACGAATACCGAATATTCGGTTAAAATTCTAACCGAATATTCGGTTAAATTTTTTAAAGATAATATTTCTATTTTATGCCAATTCAAAATAGAAAATGTTTCTATTTTGTGCCTTTTATAAATGCATTTACATTTAACATCTTAAATTTATTTGCATTTACATTAAGTATAATTATTAATTTAAAATAAATAAAAAATAAAATAAATCATTCCAAAAGCAAATTAATATAGTAAAATAGTAAATGGCTACCTAATTTGGTTTATGTTTATCTGCATAAATTGATAATTGATAGTTAATTTCTAATAGGTGATAATCATATGGCTTCATATTATGTTATAGAGAATCTTGCATTTACCTTACATACAAACCCAAGTTGCTTAAAATATCATTACAAATTAGAATTACAATTTATTCAAGTGAATTTTTGCTATCTTAGTCTCTTCTGTAATGTAACTGATAAATAATTTTATCAAAATTGAAACTGAGCAGTCAAATTCAAACATTGCCAAATCATTTTTCTTTTTAAAGTGCAAAGGATACTTTGCCAGAATGTTCAGCCATTCTTTTTTAAGTTGTTGTCACACCTGGTCTTGCGAACTGCAACAGAGTAGATACTGATAGATAACTAAACAGTTACAGACAGGTATACCCACCCTGTGACAAAAGACTCAACAAAGTAATCTTCTCTTCAGAAATCATGAAAGAAATTAGAAGGTTTGACTACAATGGGGCCACACACAGAAACATTCTTTGGTTATCTTATTTGACACATTTTAATGGATGCAAAGGAACACCTATGGCACCCTCAGTATCTTATCTATATCGAAATTAAAATACTGCAAAATTGAATATTCATCCAAGTGTTTGTTTTATATATTAATCACCTTTACCTTTTTTTAATATTGGTGAAATGATAATTGATTTTTTTTTTAGCTGCATATTTTATAAAAATTAACCATTATATTTTTGAACACGTAATATTAAGAGTTTTATTTTCTGGTTACTGTTTCATATTTAAATGAGTTAGTGAGGTTAAGGTGTGATAAGATTTAAGAAAAATTGAAAAAAAAAATTTAATATCAGAGTGTTTTCTTTTACATTAAAATTATTTTAAATGTGAAAATATATTGGTAAGTAAAAATTTGAATTAATTTTGTACTATGATACTATAACTTTCATTCATTGTATAAAAAATGTGCTTTACCAATTGTCGAATATTTTAATTTTGTTTTACTATTCGGTTAGGCCGAATATTAAAGTATTCGGCCAAACCGAATATTCGGTTTGACTGCCGAATAGGCAGTATACCGAATACCAACCGGATATTCGGTGCAACACTAACAAAAATGCAATTTTCTACAACCAAATATGACTTTTATGCAGGAGAAGCTGATTAAAATTAAAGTTGCTATCTTAGCTTATATGAAAATTTTCAAAAAATAATGTTTCATGGACAAAGAAAATGCTTATAAAATATTGGAATGATATGAAGCTTTAACTTTAGTGGCAACAAGTTGCTAAATCTTAATCCCTATTAGTATGGCATATTTCACGTTATGTTTTACGCCAACGGCCCTACAGTGCTGAAAACACCGGTTCTTGTTAGATCACCGAAGTCAAGCAACATCGGGGGCAGTTAGTACTTGGTTGGGTGACCACCTGGGAACACCGCGTGCTGTTTGCACATTTCGAGCATGGTAGCCCGGTGGTTTGCGCTGGATTTGCACGCTGCAACAACTGCCGCCGTGTTCATGCGGAGTACAATCACGTTAAACATGTGGGTCCGAAAGTCCTTTCGAGAGGTTGGTGGTAGGGAAGGAGGGTACGGTCTCTGTGGACGCCCCCCCCCCACTGCGTTCCGGTCTAAATTGTGTGGCACTTTCCGACTGTCCAAACAGTTACCATACACCTTTCTGGTACCGGCCGCCTAATTAGTTGCTCATGTTCTCTGGATGAGTCGGACGGTCTGGGTCTCAACAACATGTTATGTTTCTATATATATAATGGTCATTAGCAATTCTTCTTTTTATGCAATATGTTTACAAACTGATCATTGTGAACACTCAGGGCTGTACAGTCGTTAGTAAAAATATACAGATACTGACTCCTAAATTAAACTATATAAAAGTAATTTTATCTTGGAATATTAAATTCTTTTATTAGTCAAAATAGTTTTAAAAAATCATTAAATATTTACCAATTAAAAAACTAATGAATTGAAAAATTAAAAATTGCTATCTATGACAGTCACTGTTTTAAAATAAAATGTGACCTGTGCAAACTAAATATATGCAACCCCTATTCATTAGAATAGGCTGTGCTAACAAAGAAAATATTAAAATGCAGCTTACCCATATTAAAAATATGGCATGTGCTACTACTTGGTATCATAGCCTGCATATGTCCTAAATAAATATCTTGTGTGTGGGCAATAAATGTACTTGATATGTTGATGCATAGTGGTGGTGTCCCAAGCTAGCAGTAACTTTTTAAGACAAATGAGTTATGTATTACATGTGCAATATATGAAACAGATTAAATCCGTCTTACGATGAATGCAGTTTAAATTCAATTTGATCCTTTTCACAATAGTTGCAATTTAATTTGAAACAGGTCATTTTCACAAGATACAATTTAAATCTAAAACCAGTAACTTTTACAGCTGATTTCAAATTGTTTAGCTTGCTTATATAAAACTGAAAATCAGAATAAAATTAGCATTTATTCTAAGAAGTTTTAGTCGACTAGATTAATTATTGTACAATTTAAATCTAAAACCAGTAACTTTTACAGCTGATTTCAAATTGTTTAACTTGCTTATATAAAACTGAAAATCAGAATAAAAATAGCATTTATTCTAAGAAATTTTAGTTGACTAGATTGATTATTGTAATGAAAATTAAAATTTTCAAAACTTTAATTTCAAAAATGCTAAATTAAATTTCTTGAATATATGTTTTTACTTAGTGAGCTGCTTGCATGCCTACTGCACAGGTCAGGTGTTTCCAAACGATCATCGGAAAGTCCTTGAAAATGAAATGACTAACCCACATGTGTGTGTTTAAGAGACTGATAACCAAATCACGAGAATTCAAATTGCAGATTATGAATTAAAATGACTACAGCAAGATAGTATTTATATGATAGATGTGTTTGTCATTATAAAAATTTACTTAGCATATATTATAAATATGGAACAGTTTACCCCACAAAGTCCTATATACAAGTATTTGACTTTTAACAGCATAGCAACATCAAACGTTTACTTAAATTCATCCATTTTACACATTTTAATCACAAATTAAGGAATTTCTAATTTACAATATATCAACTAGGAATAGTAAATGCCAAGCACTGAAATTAATGTGACAAAGACATACCGTAACTTCTTCACAATCTTAAGGGATCAGAGCAGAGATGTCTGCTGCAATCAGCAATAGATTTTTCAGTTCCTTCAAGAAATAGAGGGCTCTTTCTACACACTTTAAATTCCTGTAACAAATTAAATCAGAATTAGTATCATTTTATAACCCTTGGCAAAAAAAAAGCAAATCAAAACTGCTTGTACTCAACTATTAGAATGAATATTTTTAAATTATGGTATCTAGCTGTAGATAAAAATTCATGGTAATAAACATCAGACTTGAACTTGAATACACCACGCACCTTGAAAAATATTTCTAAATAGATTTTCTATCAATATTTCTGTTTATCAATATTGATAGAAAATATATAAAAACACGTATCCATCACTTCAAATGAGAATTTGTAAAAAAACATGAAAACTTCAGAATCCAAATTTGTGGAAACATGAAAGAAAAAAAAGGTCAAATAATACTATTTATTTTACCTGTTAAGTTTTTACTACAATTAAAATACAAATGACTGTTAATTTTTTACGATGATTAAAATATACATTTATAAAAAAATATGCACAGAAACTTTTGTAAACTGGAATTATACTATCTAGTGGTATAACAACACACATTAAGCACCCCACCCCACAGAAAAGATGTGATCTCACAGTACACAGCTAATGTACTTCAGTAATGTATGATATGAGTGTCCCACCATCGAAACCTGTAGATTATTACTTCAAAACAAAATTATGAACGTTTATTTCACGACCAAAAACAGTCTACTTTTTCAGCTAATCCAGCAATCCGACTTGAAATATGGCACACCCCATCCTAGTCAAGCTGATCAGATATACAACTCAATACCAATTTTACTTCTTACCTAAATTAAGACCGGTCTTGGCCATGTCAAATTTTTCAATTTGATGTAGATTTGGGCTGGTCTAAATTTTCTAATTTAATACAGGCTTGGGCTGGGCTTAATTTTTAAAATTTTTTGGGTCTTGTCAGGCCTTAAAACTTTTGTTCTGGACTTATTTTTTAAAAGTAAAGTAAAATAAATTATTTTAATATATAAAACATTCCCCATTGTATTATGTTAAATAACAACTTTCACATAAGTATTAAATATACACAAATTCTGTATTCACACAAGTTAACAAAATGAAAACATGACAAATCTAATTGTAATGCTGCATAATATGCTATAACATTCTGCTAATAACGAGTGAATAATTCAGGGTAAGAAATTTCAGCTCAGAGTTCCTTCACCAAAAGTTTTTCACATACCAGTATCATATAAATATAATAGCTCTTTTGGCATTTTTTCTCGAAAAAAAAAAATAATAATTGCAGTAAAATTTATAGAAAATTATGTAAAAAAATTAACATAAATATATACATAACATATCAACGATTAAGATGTTGCTTACAGATGTAATGGACAAGATGTTGTTAAACAAATATTGATTTACAATTGCAAAATTTGCAAGTCCCTATTTTCAAGATTCCCGGAATATATACGTAAAATGTGAGTAAGTACAAACCGCCTGTTACACAAAAGTGTATTGGCACTCAGTCACTGGATAGAAGAGAACATACATTTGATATTAACAGTGGCGAATCATGGGAGAATGTGGCCCCGGCAATCTTTTCTGAAGAGCTCCCCTCCCCCTAACAGCCAGTTTGAAAAAAAAAAGAAAAGTACTTAAAAATAAACACGTTGAATCTCGTTATATACAAATCTTGCTACGCTTTTCTTTTCATCTAATAAACATACTTGAAATATTTGCACCCAAAAGTTTGAACAGAAATTAAATTAAAATGAGAATAATAATATTATATGAAAATATTAAATGACACAAGTGTTTAAATATTATAATTTTTTTTTTTTTAAACTGTGCGGTAAATATTGATATTACAGCACAATACTAAGGAAAGAGTTAAAACTTCTTAGGGTACTTTAAATTGGACGTTTTCTGGCTTTCACTGCAACAAAGTGTCAATAACATGTAAAATCTAACGTTTTAACAAGGTCATTTTCAATGCTAAGAATTGACAGATGATTTAGCCTCCTTTCAGTCCTTACGCTTCTTAAGTTGTTTCTGATTAGTTTTAATTTAGAGAATGACCTTTCCCCACTAGCGTTGGATATCATCAAACACAGATAAGTATGAAGTACTATTTCAACATTTGGAAACGCTTGAATTATGTTTTCTCCACATAAATACGAATACAAACACTTTAAATCCACTTTTTGGGATTCATTTTCAAGTTCGTCTTTATTTCCTTCTTCACTATTAAAAATCTTTAAGAAATTTTTTTTTCTTAAAGATTTTTTACTTTTATTTTTCTATAAAAATGAGGCCCTCCTCTGAAATGAGGTCCCTGGCATTCACCAGTATGTTAAGTCACCACTGCATCTTAACTACTATTACTATTTTGCACGAAACAAACAAATATATAGTTACAGCCTGCATATCGTGTTAACTGATATTTCAGTATCGTATTAAGTAGTCTCAATAGTATATACTATCACAACCTTCATAGTTTGGACGAGGACTCTGTGTTGAAGTTGATAGATGCTAATATAAATGCCAAAATAAATTGTGCAATAAAAAAAATTAAGGAAATGTGTATAAGATTCCCAAATTTGCATGCCACATAACAAATATGCTATATGTGAAGTTTGCAACAAAATATGGTTTGGGTTGTTCACTTTATTCACATAAGAATACAAAATATGGAAGGCTTAAAAACTACATACAACATTACACTTAGGACTCAAAAACATACAAAACACATTATACAAATAATAATTATTTAAACCATTGTTTTCGGATATTAATTTAATCATAATTTATTAAAAAACTGTTATATATCTAAAGGGAATTTCAACAATTTATAAATAGCATCACATACACATCCTGACAGATTCTTCATCACAGAACTTGGAAATGCCGATAAAGTACGGAAGGGATAGAAATATTTACTATGGTCATAATGAATAACTGAGTGCGATTATAGCCCATAATGGCATTATCCCAAAGACCGGTACGGTCTTGAATTTGGCGACTTTTCTGGCGCCCGATGATGAGACAGTTGCCATAGTATCCAACCAAGTCGCAAGGTTACCATGATTATGTGAGCACGAATGTAAATAAACAAACTGCGTAGTAAAATGCGCAGAAACGTAACTGCAAAGGGACATTTTTAGGCAATCACTGCTGCCACAACCCCTTTAACCAATCAGAAGCACCAGCCGCGTACTATCGTTCGACCAATAAGAAAGTCCATTACATGAAACGCAATCAGTTACGGTTAAGTTTAGGATTTTACACTGATTTAAAGGTTGTTGCACGAAGGATTCGTCACGGTTACGATTAGGATGTTGGACAGAGAGATTTCTAAACGACACATTTTTGTGCCATTGGTATAAAGGGTTGTTGCAGCAAGAGATTTTTTTGACACACGTTTGTGCCAATGTTGAAAAGAAAAGTTCAACGGGAGTAAATTTCTAAACGATACACGCTTGTGCCATTATGAAAAGAGAATTTTCAATGGGTGTTGAGCTAATTTCTAAACGACACACACTTGTGTCATTGAAGCAAATTGCGCTTACGTAGGAATAGGATGTTGCAGAAAGAGAAGAGAATTTTCACACACACGTTTGTGTCAATGTTGAACAAAGCAATTTTCAAAGAGGGTCATCTTAATTTCTAAAAGACACACGACTGTGTGATTGAGATAAACTGCGCTTACACAGGAATAGGATTGTTTCCCTCCAAGAATAGGATGGCACACAAAAATAATGTTCAACGGATGAGCTAATTTCTAAACGGCACATGCTTGTGCCATTAGGAAAAGTTTCAATTGATGTTGAGAAAATTTCTATACAACACACGCTTATGCCATTGTGACAAACTGCGCTTTCATAAGAATAGAATGCTGCACTAACGCGTCTGTCCGTTGCGCTAACGATCCTTCAACGCATTGAGTTCTCTTTTTCCACGTATTATAGTTCTATTCATATATAGACATTTTTCCACGTGTGATAGTCATAAATTAGATGTCTTCCGGGCCTTGGTCCATTAGCTAAAGACCGACCTGAAGCGTGGGCCGGGTCAAGTTCATTATTTAAAAAGTCGGGCGGAGCGTATTTAGTGTTTGAGCGAATGTTAATAGAGTAACATGAGATTATTGACCGGGACGGTCTTCAAGCCGGACTATTTCATGCCTTCTCCAGCTTTAAAATAATTGGAGGTTTGGGTCTCTCATTCGAATGGTGTGCCTCCCCCCCCCTCCGCATGGGCGATCTTGGGCCGGATGAAAGTGTGATATTTCCGCCCGTGTTTACACCTGTACAGCTTTCCAACTAATTATTGCAATTAATTTGCGAAACTGCAACAAATATTACTTATATACATAATTTTCCTTATATACATAATGTATAAGGAAAGTATTGTGACGGGGTCGAAAATTCGAATTCAAGTTTTCGACGGGAGAGCACGTTTCAAGCATCCCTGATCACGAATCAAACATTTTTGAAGTGATGTCTGTGTGTGTGTCAGTAAGTCTGTGGAGACGATAACTGACGAACGAATGGACCGATTCGAACGAAATTTGGTACAAAAATCACAATCCGTAAGCACTGGAAGCCTATTGTTTTCAAATGTAATCGAATGTTCAGAACCCCCCTAAATTTTCATGTGAAATTTTGAAAAAATCGTCAAAAAATCAAAACCGCTAATAAAGTTACGCAAATAGACATTTCTTATGTAATTGTTCATTAGAAAACGATTAGCATAAATTTTAGAACGCTAACATGAACCGTTCTCGAGATATTGCACATTTTTCAAAAAAATTATCAAAAAGTCATATAAAATAAAAAAAATATATTTCCTATTGAGAAACATGGTCACTTTTCATATGTAATACCATGCGATAAATTGGGTGACATCATTCTCGTGGATCTAGCTCGTTCCATTCATGAGAAAAGATACTTCGAGTAATACTTTTTTATTTGAACGCCAATAGTCATTTATCTGCTGTAAGAATAACTTACTTGGTGGAATGTCGCCAACTTAGCAATTTTTTAAATGTTGCTAAATTAACGATAAACTCGCCAAATGGATAAAAATGACGATTCATTGACGAAAATTTAATATCTTGGAAAGAATATAAATATCTACTATAAAAATAATATGTTTTTTTTACTGTAAAAGTAGTAAATTCATTGCATTATATAAGGAAAGTCATGTGTTTCCCACATCAGATTTTTTAATTGATCACCGAAAAAATATTCAATTATTCTTGCAGAAATGTTGAGTGAAATGATAAAAGAGACGTCTAATTAACTTCTAATGCTGTTTTTTCAAATTCTCGATTTAGGGATTTTTAAAATAAAATACTTCTTAGGTAAATTCTTGAACTGAGCTTATAAATCTGTATATTTTAGACCAAAATTCGTATTTAATATATTTATGTGCATGTAAAAGGTCATTTCCATGAAAAATCCAGTAAACTTTGTTTTTGGTATAATTTAATATGCATTAATAAGTTACAATTTACCAAAATTTAACTTTTCTAGTCTAAATATGAATTTTAATAAAATTTAATGAAAATCAGTCAGTAGCCACATCAATTTAAAACTGATTTTTGGTTTTTTTTTTCTTTCAAATAAGAAAGATATAAACCGAATTAAACTTCTTTTCTTAACCAACCATTACTGAAATGCACATTTATAGACTTCTAGCACTCATAGATATAAACCATTTTGTGTAAGGGCTTCCAGCAAAATACATTCTTGACTTTGATATTATCAGATGTTTCTTTTGACCAGTACATTCAGAAAGTGAAAGAAAAGACTCAGTAGTAAGAAAATTACTTAATGTTTGATTTTTTTATATGCATAAAGGAGAACACTAAATATAAACAATGATATCATTTGCAAAATGCTTGAGAAGTCTCTTCAGGTCTTGAATCACATATTTCAACCAAAATATTTGGACTGATCCAATTCAGCATCTTTTCTAAACAAAATATACTCTAGTTTAAAATCGTAAGTTTTAGAGTTGAAGTAGTTTAGCTATATTACTAGTTGATACATTTTACATAACGTAACTATTTGAAATTACTAAATAATTTATATTTAAAATCTTTGTTTCTGAAGAAAAATTCTGATATGAGCAGCAGATGATTTTACTTTCAGACTAAAAATTATTTTCTCCTTTCTTTTATAATGCATTGAATTGTGTTCAGTCGCACAAAATATATGAATACTTTTTGAAATTACACTGAATTAACAGTTTAATTCAATTTTCTTTTCATTTAGCAACTTTACATATTTTTAAATGGCAGAGTAACAAAAATGTAAAAAAACAAAATAAAAAATATTGTTTTCATGAACGATTTAGAAATTTTGGTGCCAATTATATGTTTCAGGACTTCCAGAACACATTTTGACTATTTTTAGAGAGATGTCCATCTGTATGTCTGTTTATGATCTATTTCTTGTGTTCACGATATCTGCTATAAATATTAATGGATTTTCAAGAAACTTTATATCCAGCTCTGTAACAAAAACTCTAGAACTATATAAAAATTTTTTAAATTCAAATGAAAACTTTAAAATTTAATATTTTCTTTTTGTGTTTGTGATGTCATTATCCCCCTTGGTAAGGGAAGTTACCCTCGAGGGGGGTACATTGTCAAATTTGGTATCAATAGAAAGAATTTTTTCAAGCCTTTTAAAATGTAGGATAACACACTATAATTGTGATCATCTGAACCAATAATACAGATTTTTTTAAATTTTTTCTTGCAAAAATAAATAAATAAGCTACTTAACATATGCATTCTGATACGAGAAAGTTGGGTTGAGCCACATTTCAGTAATTACGAATATATTTTATTTTTTTAACATAAAAATTCTATTTGAAGTTTATGCATTTGGATAAATGTATACCATAAAATAGTTAATTTTGGTCACAAAAATGATAGAAGTGAACATTTTTTGTCCTAATATTATTTTCTATGCCTGATAAAAAAAAAGTAACCATTGACTATTGGCTAGTTATTCATAAATGCAATTCTCTACAACCAAATACAACTAGTTTTATACAGAAGCAGATGAAAAATAATGTTGCTATCCTAGCTTACATGAAACATTTTCAAAAAGAAGTGTTTCATGGATAATGAAAATGCTTCTTTTTAATACACTAGAATGATATGAAGCTCTAACAATAAATCACAATAAATGTAAGGGTGCATACTTCTTTATAGAAAGAAGTTTTGGAAACTCCAACTTTAGTGACAGCAAGCTGCAAAATCTTAACCCACATTAACATGATGCATTTCCTGCGGCTTATTACTAACAAAAAAATTAAAATGCAGCTTATCCATACTAAAAATGTATGCCTGCTACAGTGTGGCATGGGGTACTACTTGACTTATAGACTGCAAACATCCAAAATAAACACCTGCTATGTGGGTTATAAATAGCACTTGCTACGCTGACGTACGGTGGTGTCTATACTTATTTTATTGCAGTCATTTCTTTTTAACAAATAGATTATGTACTACATGTGCAATATATGAATCAGACTAAAATTGATCCTACAGTTTAAATCGAATTTGACCACTTTCACGATAAACATAATTTAATTTAAAACAGACCATTTTCACAACAGATACAATTTAAATCTAAAACCAGTTACTTTTACAGCTGATTTCAAATTGTTTAGCTTGCTTATTTAAAATAAAACTGAAAATCAAAATAAAATCAATATTTATTAAAATATATATTTTTTTAACTGAAGAGATTAACTATAATGAAATATATTCAAGTTTTAATTTCACAAACTTTAATTTCAAAAATGCTAAATTTAATTTATTGAAAATATTTCTGTAGTCAATAAGCTCCTTGCATGCACAGGTGTTTCCAAACTATCATTGGGAAGTTCTTGTAAAATGAAATGAATAACCCACATATGTGTGTTTCAAAGACTAACCAAATCACAGTGATTCAAATTGCAGATTACAAATTAAAGAGACTAACAAGATAATAACTATAGGTTAGATGTGTTTGTTACACTAAAAATTTACTTAGCATCTATTATATATATAGAACAGCTTACCGCACAAAGTCCCATATACAGGCATTTACTTTTAAGAGCAAGCATATCAGCATATAACGTACACACTTTTTAATCACCAATTAAGGATTTTTAATTCACAGCATATCCACTAGTGTTATATTGTAATTTTCAATTCCCAATATAACATTGCTCTTTTGAAAGAGGAAGTGGACCTAAGAAGACGGTCCCTCATGAAGTGAGGCAATTTTTGTAACATTCCCTCGAACGCAGCTGCACCGGACATTCATTTCGAAAAGAGAGGGTGCTTCTCAAGTTCATGTCAGCGTTAGGTGTTACAACAAACGGAAGGGGTTGAACTTCTTGACCCCAGAGTCAATTAATATCACTCGAACCTTGGGAAAATTCTCGTGAGAACTTTCAACGATTTTAAAACTGGAGACTGCATATCTCATATTTCAGGGGGGCCTTGACCAATAATATAGCCTGAAGGGCGTAGCCCTTAATTTACTTAGCCAATTATGGACAGGGGCGCCTTGTTAAGGGGGTAGAGACAGAGAGCAACTTTGGACTTTAAGTTTTTGAAATCTGGGACTTGAATTTTGTGAGGGAAAAGAAAAGGTCGCAAGAGCGACGGATCTCGGAGAGAGCGAGCCCACGGGACAGAGCCGGAGCGCGCGGTCATAAAGTCCGACATCGGCAAAGATGATCGAGGTAGGACAATTCTACACATATTTTTGCACTTTGATTATTATTATCTCTCTGACCCTCCTAAATAAGGTTAACCTGGGCCATTAAGACGTAGGCTAGTAAGAATAGTGAGTTAATGCACATTAATAGGTTAATAATTGTAATGCTCATATTATGATCATAGAATGAGGAGATTTGATTGTCTTAATGTACTACACTAAAGATGTTGGTATATGAAATTTACCAGATGTTAATAGTTATTAAATAAGGTTTGTCTTAATGAAATAAATTCTTTGTTATTGTTTAAAATTAAGCCTCTTCATTTTAATTACTGGTATTATGTATTTCTTTATTTACTCCACTTTACGAGATCGGTCTATATAGCGCCAATACCTGGCGTGTGACGACTCACATATCATTTTGGTGCCGTTTAAACCAGTTTCGAACCTGGACTCAAAATTATTGCACCCTTATCATATTGGTGCTCATGAGCAATCAAACCTCGATTCAAAATTATTTAACCCTTCTGGCGACTTTGCTGTTTTAGACCAGTTATATGCCAGAATTTAAATTTTAATGAAGAGAATAAATATATTTGGAATTAATGAGAAATGAAAAGATTGAATAAAAAAAATTTTTTTGTGTGTAAAATAAGGATTAAATTAAAGAAAGAATTTTAAAATTAAAATAAATATAGGTAAATTTAAGAAAATTTATTTCACAGTATGAGAAGCAAGCAAATAGTGAATCATTATGTGTTCTTAATGAGACATGCCATATTGTATGTGAAAATATAATTATTAGGGAACTTGAAGCTTTTAAGAAATTTTTGAATTGTATAAATATTTGTGTAATATTTGAGGAGTTAATTATGAGGATTGAAGTATTTGCATGCGTAGATAGTGAAATGATTAGAATTATGTTTTTGAATTTATGTGATATTGTATTTAAATATTTTGGGGGAACATTTTGAGGTGTAAAAACAGGAGATAATTTTAGATATAGAATTTTTGCGAGAAAGTGAAATTTAGAATGACGGAAAGCGGAGAAAATCATCCAGCAACGAGGGGCAGGTTACCAGGACTTATACACCTATTAGGGGAATGCAATGGCATAGAGAATGATGTAGAAATTTTTTTTGACCAGATCAAATCTTTAAGCAGCTTGGGGGATTGGTCAGAGGAGGAAAAGTTAGCAATTGTGAAATCGCGGTTAAGAGGGAATGCAAGAAAATTTTATATAGGGTCACAAGAATTAAGAAGGGAAACATCTTTCGAAAAATTTAGGGATAGGTTATTAGAGTTCTTTACAGAAAAACCGAACATTACAACAAATCAGATCCTTTTCACGACCGCAAAACAGACACAGGGAGAAACGATTAAGCAGCTGGCGCACAGAATAACAACACTAACTTTAAATTATATTGGCGACACAGAGCACAGTGAAGCGACACAACAGATTATGGATAAATTAAGGTTAAGTAAATTCTTAGAGGCGGTAACACCTGAATTCCAGAAAGAAATAATAAAAACTAATGCACAAAATTTTGATGAAGCTGTAAAAATAGCCACAAACTTGGAACAGGCAAATTTAGCTGCGATAACGGCAAATGTAAATAGTGCTACATATAGACAAGAAATTGAGACGCTCCGCAAAGAGCAACAGGAATTTAACGCACATATTTTAAATTCAATTACCCAAGAAATAAACACATTAAAAATCCAAGAAAAAGTACAAATTCCCACGACACAAACAAAAAAACTCGTAACATGCCACTACTGTAATAAACAGGGACATTTCATGAGAGAATGCCGAATATACAAAGCTGATCATTTTAAACAAACACAGAGTCAAAACATAAACAACGCGAGGACACAGTGGCATAATCAAATACAGTCTCCTCCCCACTCATTTCAAACCCAGCCGTATGATGACCACAGAACTTACTCCTCCCAGCCGGACACATACGATTATAGGCCAAACCACGCCTTTGGAAACTATCAACAGAGCAGAAATTACTATGCAGCACCCCCTCCACAAAGTAGATTTTCTAGGGAACAACGATATAATAGGGACGAGTCAAACCAAAACAGAATCAGAGAATCGGGCGGGCAAAGAAACAATGGGAGAGAGATGAATACAAGATTTGAATACAGAAATTTCCCTAATAGAAGAGATAATTTAAACTAATTGTGGGAGCTTTAAATAATAACTTACAAAGAGAGAAAAATTACAGGGTAAAGTTCCCGAGAAAAATTGAAATTCCTGTACAAACAGAAAATAAGAAATTGGAGATACATAACGATGAAAGTACTGAAAAACATGAGGAAACGATTGCATCTGTAGGAGAACAAATTGAAAAAACAGAATTGCCAACAATAATAGCTCAATTTAAAAATATACAAAGCGAACTCATGATAGACTCTGGAGCGAGCGTTAGTGTATTATCATTAGAATTGTTCAATAAAATTAAAGATAATGTCAAAATTAAATATGTGTCAAGGAGTGTTACAATATCAACTTTAACAGGACATAGTATTGAATATATAAAGACTGTGGAAATTCCATTTAAAATTCAGGGAAAACAGTTCAAACATATTTTTTTTGTCACAACAGCAAGATTTACACAAAAATTTAAGGGAGTATTGGGTTTTGACTTTTTACAGAAAAATCAAGCCATTTTGAATACACAAAAGAACATTCTGAAGATGGGCGACATAGAAATAATTTTAAATTCTGATAGGCAAATTGATAGACAAATAAATGAGATAATACAGGAAAGACCGAATCTAGCCAAAATTTTAAGAAAAGTAGAAATCAAACCGAATTCGAGGGAGAATGTTGTAGTATATAGTGAGGAAAGTCTAGAAAATGGAACAGAGGTTTTGTTCGAACCCAAAGAAAAATCATACATTGTAATGAATTATGGAATACACCACATGAATGAGAACAAAATTAAAATTGAAGTTCAGAATAACACGAATGCGACAATTACATTAAATAAAAACATGGCTTTAGGAAACATTACGACAGATTTTACGATACAACAACAGGACATTAAAGAACCAGAAATTAGTGAACGGACACATAAATACGAAGAGATGATAAATTTAATACAGGCTAAACCGGAGATAATTGAAGAAAGAAAAAAAGATTTGAAAACAGAAGATTTTAATACTGACCACATGGACCCAAACATTAAACAAGATTTCCTCAAATTTGTAATGCAATATTCGGACGTTTTTTCAAAATCATTAAAAACTTTAGGAGCGACGGACATCGTAAAACCGGTGATAAAGCTTGCACATGACCACGCAATACGTTCCAGGCCATACGACGTTCCGTACGCACTGCAGGATACCGCAAAAAATCAATTAAAAGAGTTAGAAGAAGCAGGGATAATTGCCAGAACAAAATCAAATTTTGCATCGCCGATGATTTTAGTGCGTAAAACAAGTGGAGAGTACCGTTTATGTTTAGATCTGAGATTAATTAATAACATATCCACTCTTTTTCCTTACAAAATTCCCCGTGTAAATGAAATTATAACTAAATTAGCCGGACATAGATACTATTCGAAACTGGATTTTCATAGTGCATTCAACCAATTGGTTTTACCTGAAGACACAAAAGAATTATTTGCTTTTACAACGCCCTATGGCAACTACCAATTTGAAAGACTCGTTTTTGGACATGTAAGCTCCGCTCCAATTTTTCAACAGGTTATGGACACCATTTTAGCGGACTTAAGAGAGGAAAACATACAAGCTTACATCGACGACATAATAATCCCGGCTAACTCTTATTCAGAATTAATACATAAATTAAAATTAGTATTCGATAAATTAAGAAAATACAACCTAACTCTGACACCCAGCAAATGTAAATTTTTTGTAGAAAAAGTAGCATATTTAGGATTTGAAATTAGTCAAAAAGGCATTACACCAACAGATGAAAATATAAACAAAATCACTTCTTTTCAGTACCAAAAACATTAAGAAAATTAAAAAGATTTTTAGGCATTTGTAATTTTTACAGAAATTCAATAAAAAATTATGCTCAATTAACCGCGGTTTTATCAGACTTAACAAGAAAGGATAATAAATTTAAATGGGATAATAAATGTGAGGAGGCATTCCAGGAACTCCAAGAATGTTTTTTCAAGAAACCATTACTTATACAGCCAGATTTTGACAAAGACTTTTATCTGAATATCGATGGCAGCATTCAGTCCATAGGAGGCGCTCTTTTACAATACAGAGAGGGAATTTTAAAACCGATTGCATATTTTAGCAGGAAATTATCGATACAGGAGCAAAAATACCCGGCCATGAAAATTGAATTACTTGCTATGCATCAGGGAATGAAATTTTTTAGGAATTTTCTTTTCGGACGAAAGTTTTTTGTGCTTTCTGACCATTTACCTTTGGGACAGCATTTAAAAATACAAAACCCACCCAGCGTATTACAGAGGTGGCTTTTAGAGATATCTGAATATGATTATGAATTTATTCACGTCCCGGGTAAAGATAATTTATTAGCGGATTTTTTAAGTAGAGATGATTTTGAAAATAAACAAACAGAGCAGAATGAGGGAAAACAAAACATTGAGAATCCAAGGGGAGAAATTAACCTGATAGAACAAATTAAGGGAGAAAACACGGTGAAAAGAAATGGATATGTGAATGAGGATAGTGTCTATATTGCACAGATAAACACAATAACAGAAATCCCGGCATTAGATAGAATTTTAGAGGAACAAATTAAAGATCCAAAATTAAAAATAATCAGAGAAAATTTACAAAACCGGAATTTTAAAGAGGGTAAACATTATGACACATTATATATTGACGAGGAAACTAATTTATTAATGCACGTAGGAAACTGGAAGGACAGACCTTGGAGAGACAATTTGAACAAAACTATAGTTATACCCAGAAATTTACAGAAAGAAATTTTAGCGATTACACATGTAACACATGCAGGGATCGATAAAACTTATAAACTTTTATCGGACAGATATTTTTGGACGGGTATGTACAGTGACACACAAAATTTTATTACATCTTGCGAACAGTGTAGAAAGAAAAAGGGAAAAAATCAGCCCGTTCCCCTGGGAAGAAATCCTATACCTGATGGGCCCGTGCAAATTTTGTCGACAGACATTTGCGGACCGTTTCAAACTAGCACTTCAAATAATAAATATGTGTTATCGGTGGTAGACCACTTCTCCAAACATATACAAATGTTTCCTATCCCGGATATAACGGCCACTACGGTTGCTGATAGACTCTTAAATTACTTTATGAATTGGGGATGTCCTAAGACAGTGTTATCGGACGCAGGCTCTCAATTTACATCTAATATACATCAAATTATGACAGAGAAACTCGGAATAGTTGCCAGAATAGCATCGGTACGTTCGCCATGGGTTAACGGTATAGTGGAGGTTACTAACAAACAATTGAAACACACCTTAGCGACATTAGCGGAGAATTCGCCATACTGGGATACTGCAGTACAATGCCACGTAGCTGTGTACAACGCGACGGTACATTCAAGCACCAAAGAAACACCAAACTTTCTTTTTTTTGGAAGAGACCTTCCAACTTTTTTTGAAACTAATGTAACAGAAAATAATACAGAAACAACATATCAGGATTATATATAAAAAAAAATAACAGTGATGAATAACGCATTTAAGGAGGCAAATAAAAATTTAATTCTCGCGAAAGAACGCCAAGAAAGTCAACAACTCCAAAGAGCTAAATTCAGGGATTTGGAAATCGGGTCAAGGGTGTTCATGGAAAACAATAATAATCGGTATAAAAAGGGGAACCACACGGGACCTTATCGAGTAATTAATAGAATAAATAGATTTATATATGAAATAAAACTGTGTGACAAACCAAATTCTAAAATCATAAAAGCCCACATAAATAGATTAAGGACTCTTCCCGACCGCAAGCCACATCTAAAAATGCCCTACATAAACAAATACAAGTCACCTCTTCTCCCCACTCCTAAAAACGCACAAAACTCTGAACCGAAACCGGAACTAAAGAAAGACCACGGTCAAAATGAGAATATTCCGTTTATCATGTTGGAAGAGGAAATAGCAAACGGACAGTACAGAGAGTCTTGTCAAACCAGTGCACACAACGCGAAACCACACCATACGCACGAAAACACTCTTACTCTTGGATCCGCGAAACCAGTTACCGCACAAGTACAAAACGAAACAACTCAGAGCGCACGAGAGAATGCAATCATCCCTCCAAAAGACTCTCCGAACGCAAACATTCTTTCAGCAGGGGGGGAATCAGGCAGACATAGCACGCTAGAAACACACGAGAATTTGGAACTTTCAGAACAGGGGGACGGTACACGAATTGAAGCAAACACGAATGAAAAGGCGGGAGAAATAGAACGAGATGCGCAAGAGGGACCAACACAAGTGGATGGGGGATGTATACAGATGGAAAACGTTCAGGGGAAAGATGAATCAGCGGGAAATTCACAAGGGGACGATATAAGCAGTACAAATTGTTCACGCACAGTACTTCTTCCAACACCGGTTAGGCCGAAACACAGATATGATTTGAGATCTTTAAAGAATTTAAATTTAAATTGATTCAATTAAAACACGAAAGAAGTTTAAACATAGGTAAGAACGCGGACAAACCGTAATTCAAAATTTTGAAAATATTAGTAACAAAGAAAAATCGCCATTCACAAAATGCAACGCGAAATATGGAACACAAATTTTAAATAAATATTGGATTGTAAATAAAGGAAATTTTAAATAAACATTGAATTATAAATTAAAGAAATGTAAATAAATATTACATTAATTAAGAAAGTGTAAACAAATTGTGAAAAAAAAAAAAATGAGGAAATTTTAAATAAATCATACATTAAGTAGTTGAAAGTTTAAATGAACAAGAAAGTTTAAATAAATATGGAACTATAAATAATTGGGAATTATGAATAAAAATTGTGATTTAAAAAAATAAATAATTGTTACAAAATAAATAACAAGTATCGTTGTAGGACAAAAGAAATTTTAGGGTTGATAGGTTAAAGATGTGGATATATTAAATTCAAATTTTGGAAAGAACATAAATAACAGAGAAGATACGTCACATTTCAAAAAAAAAAAAAAAAGCAAAAGGGGGACATCGTTAGAATTCTATAAAAAGTCGTTATAACTCTATAAAAAGAAGGTTTTTTTTTAAGAGAACTTTGATTTCCAGGCAATAAAAATTTCGATGGATAAGATATTTAGGAATATTAAATAAAGGGATATTTTGAATTTCTAAAAAAAAAAAAAAAAAAAAAACTCTTTTCAAAGAACAGTGAAATTTTAAAACAAAAGTAAACTTTCTCCACGCGCTCTTCATTTAATTAGCGGATTGATCAACCATTGTTGGATGAATACGCGTGAGGAAATAGGAGTTATAGAATTATAGTTTAAAATAATTAGATAATTGGTAAATAAAAAAAAAAAAAAAAGAAAAAAAGAAAAACAAATTTTTTTTTTCTAGTTTAAATAAATAAATAATTCATAATTAAAAATAAAAATTGTAATTCAAATAACTAAACAATGGGTAATTAAAAATTAAAATTAGAGTTTAAAATGGATAGAGAATTTTAATTAAAAATCATAATGGCAGTTCAAAGAAAAAAGATAATGGTAATGAAAATTATACACAAATTATAATTTAAAATGAATAGATAATTTTAATAAACATACGCGAATTGTAGATTAAATAAAAAGCATTTGAAAAAAAAAAAGCGTTTCTACATATATTTTGAATGGGTCGCACATATAAAATTTTTGAGAGAGACGAACTTTCGAAGGTAACGCTAGAACGCGGGAATAAACATGATATAATAATAAAATACAATGGTAGAACAAAAGGACACTAACCGCATTTTAATTAATCCGTGGGGTAAATGAATCCTTGCGTAATCCATAGGAGTCGCGAAACACAGACAATCACACACACTGCTACGCGCACATCCCGTCGTCCTAAACACTTTACACAACATGGCGGAAACGTAGACGAGAAAATTTGTATCATTTTGCCAAAACGACATCTTCAAAAATTTGTACAGCTAATTGGCCATGGGAAGTTACACGAAGAAATGCCCGTATTAGCCGCAGGCCAGAAAGGGGACCGCTTTCCAGGGAAAATGACACAATGGCAGAAGGACATGTTGACCTTGTATACCACTACTTGATTTTCTCTGGGGACTAGATTTTTCTGTTTGAACAGGGAATTTAGATGCTAGAATATATGTTACACAAAAGGAGAAATGAATTAATTCAGGAGACTTTGCATTCAATTACAGCGGATATAAGAAAAGAAAACGTACATTTTGGTATTCAAGTATGGAATATGAATTGAGTTAGAGGATATTTGAGAGAAAATTTGTAATTATGTATGCATTGAGAGATTTTCAGTGAGTGATAAGATTTACGAAAAAAAAAATTTTTAAGTATGTTTTCATTAAGTGGGAAAGTGAATAATGTAAGGAATTCGGGAAATTCCGTATCCAAGTATAAGATTTGGATTAAATCAGGGGATATGTGAAAGAAAATGTATAATTATGGATAGTGCAATATAGAATCGCAGGGGAGTTATAAGATTTTCAGTAGGATAATAATTAAATGATTACATGGGTTTTTTTTTTCTGTCATCTCAGTTTGTAGGAAAATTTTAAAGTATTGTGCGGAAATTTTTGAACCTATATAAATCTTATTTTGATAGTATTTGAGAGGATAGTGTAATTGTTTAAGTATTTTATTATAAATATGTACATGAGTTATATTTATGGCATGTCCGGTTCAGAACACATGATGGATTGGATGTTAGATAAGAAGTGTATATAATGTAAAAAAAAAAAAAATATATATATATATATATATACATAAGGTAGAGAAATGTAAAATAAATAAATAGTAGGAATTTGAAAAATTTAAGTTTGAAGAGAGTAGCAAATTTAAGTAAAAAATGTATATAGTATATGGAAGGATTTAAAGTAGATAAAGTGTAGAAATTTCAATGGGGCAATTTTTGAGAGTGTTAACAAATTTAAAAGGAGTTTGAAGAAAAAAAAAAGAGAGTTTTTTTTTGTAATGTTTCGTGTGCCGGGTGACAAATTAAAATTATAGAAATTGAATTTATAAAAAAAATGATACTTAAGGGAGTTTTAAGAGAAGAGAGTATTTTAATAAGCTTGAGTGTAATGTATATGTATTGATTGTCCTAAACAAAACATGAGACAGCGTACAGATCCGGTTGCCTAACGATTCTCAAATGGTCAGCAATTCCTGTTGATCAGCGATTCCGAGTGCTCAACGATTCCTGGTGCACAAAGATTATCATTTGGTCAGCGACTCCAGCAGTTCAGCGCCTTACAGTTCAGCGAATTCCAGTTAGACAGCGGTCCAATCCTTCAGCGAGTTCCAGCAGTTCATCGCCTTACAGTTCAGCGAATTCCAGTTAGACAGCGATCCAGTTCTGCAACGAGTTCCAGCAGTGGAGCGATTTACATTTCAGCGGTTTCCAAGTGTGCAGTGATATCAGTGTTTTTTTTTTCCAAAGGAAAGATATTTTACACTTTCCACCATAACTACAAGGGGACAAAGTGATATTATTAGGGACCACATGCGTAAGTCCCTGATCCCAACAAATATCCAATTGACGGTCAAAGTGACTTTGGTTATCATATGTGAACAATTTTACAGATATACACCTTGAACTTGTGTGGAACTATATTGTTTAAAAAAAAACAAAAAAAAAAAACAAAAAAAAAGACATATCACCAGTGGACGAACTTGTGCTTACATGAATAGACTTTTAATCGACATTAAGTACAACTGAACGACACAGATATCGTCATTTGCAGACACATTGAGAATTGTATTTTTGTATAGTATTTTCGTGTTCTTTTGATGGCATATAAGAGTATATATATGATAATATGATTTGTGTATATGTGTATATAGTGCATTTTTACAGTAGATACAGATGAGAGCAAGACGAGTTGTTGGACTACACAGTGGACACGCCTGCAGTAACTATGAGCTGGCACTTTGTAATTGGCTTTTTTCCCACCAAATTTTGGGGGGGGGAAGAAGGGTAATTGTTATATTGTAATTTTCAATTCCCAATATAACATTGCTCTTTTGAAAGAGGAAGTGGACCTAAGAAGACGGTCCCTCATGAAGTGAGGCAATTTTTGTAACATTCCCTCGAACGCAGCTGCACCGGACATTCATTTCGAAAAGAGAGGGTGCTTCTCAAGTTCATGTCAGCGTTAGGTGTTACAACAAACGGAAGGGGTTGAACTTCTTGACCCCAGAGTCAATTAATATCACTCGAACCTTGGGAAAATTCTCGTGAGAACTTTCAACGATTTTAAAACTGGAGACTGCATATCTCATATTTCAGGGGGGCCTTGACCAATAATATAGCCTGAAGGGCGTAGCCCTTAATTTACTTAGCCAATTATGGACAGGGGCGCCTTGTTAAGGGGGTAGAGACAGAGAGCAACTTTGGACTTTAAGTTTTTGAAATCTGGGACTTGAATTTTGTGAGGGAAAAGAAAAGGTCGCAAGAGCGACGGATCTCGGAGAGAGCGAGCCCACGGGACAGAGCCGGAGCGCGCGGTCATAAAGTCCGACATCGGCAAAGATGATCGAGGTAGGACAATTCTACACATATTTTTGCACTTTGATTATTATTATCTCTCTGACCCTCCTAAATAAGGTTAACCTGGGCCATTAAGACGTAGGCTAGTAAGAATAGTGAGTTAATGCACATTAATAGGTTAATAATTGTAATGCTCATATTATGATCATAGAATGAGGAGATTTGATTGTCTTAATGTACTACACTAAAGATGTTGGTATATGAAATTTACCAGATGTTAATAGTTATTAAATAAGGTTTGTCTTAATGAAATAAATTCTTTGTTATTGTTTAAAATTAAGCCTCTTCATTTTAATTACTGGTATTATGTATTTCTTTATTTACTCCACTTTACGAGATCGGTCTATATAGCGCCAATACCTGGCGTGTGACGACTCACATATCAACTAGGAACAGTAAATATCAGCCGCTAAAAATAATACACTCAACTCTTTTTTTACACAAATTTACACAGTTCAAAAAAGTCTTCCTTTTTTGAAAAATTCATTTGATCTAACACGATTTCAAAGTCATTTTCTTATACACATAATCATGAGCAGTCTAGTTTAAATTGCAGTCTTTGGTACCAACGTATTTTCAAAAAAATTTCACATTTTTACCACATTTCAAAAATCAGGCAGCACTGCTATAATGTTATCAAATAAGGGGATTCCACACTAGTTATAGGGGAATCCTCTTATCCGATAACTCTTACCTTCCCATTTCATATGACATTTACATAACATATCATTAAATTGTTGAAGTTTATTAGCTCACAATATTTAATCAATTGTTTGTGTTATCAGCCATACATAGTGCTATCAATTGTGTATTTGAACATTTCTGACCTTAAGAAGTGAAAAAAGGTATTTTTATCTAGATAAAATTTTTACCCTAGATAACATTTAACAAAATGTCGAAAGTTTCAAAGATTCGTAAAAGACAAGCAATTTCTTTAGAAGTTTTTACAAGGTTTTTAAACTAAATATAGTTCTTTATTTTACCTTACACGGTTTTGGGATAACATGGAATATGTATCCTTAATTTTACTATAGGAAACTTATCTTTTTTACACGAATTTCTGAGAAACGTATCTACCGTGTAAAAAAAGAGTTGGGTGTAGTTATATAAAAAGCATGCATATACCTTAGCTTCTTCACAATCTTAAGAAATGGAAGGATGTTTCTGTCTGTCAGCGATAGATTTTTCAGTCCCTTCAAAATATAGAATTTGACTCTATACAAACTTTAAATCCCTGTAATAAATCAAATCAAAATTATTATCCCTTTATATATCTTGTTAAAATAAAGCACTTCAGACCTGCTTATACTTAACAATTAGAATAAATATTTTAAAAACTTACAGATCTAAGTATGAAGTATTTATTTTATTATTGTATATAATTACAAGCATGAACATAAATTTATTTTCATGTAAAACAAAAATATTTAGCTCATAAAAACAAATTATAAATATGATTAAACAATGAATAGTAAAATTTTAGATAATAAAATAGTTTTATGCTTTTCACTGCTGCATAAAAAAAAAAAAAATATTGATATACATCTGTATTAATAAAACAAGAAAGATCAATCATGCTTAAAGCATTGATTATGAAACACTTTCCAACTTCAATGCAATTTTATTTAAAAAAGTCGAAAATGCAATATATTCCTCGGTAATATTTTAAAACTTATCACAATACTACATTGATTTATTATATTTGAAACCTTAAACCTTCATCGAAAAAAATTAACTTCATTCAAATGACGGCATTAAAGTATAAATTGCCTGGTTTAAACATCTCTAAAATGTAATACATTCCTTGGTAATAATTTTAGAATTATCATAATACTACGATAATTTATTATATTTGAAAACTTCATCGAAAACAACTGGAATTCATTCAAATGACGTCATAAAAAAATAACACGCCTGGCTCTCTCTATAAAAGCAACATTTCATTCATAAATAATTCCCCCATTCATGTCTTTCATCACAATACTATAATAATTTATTTTATTTAAAAATTAAGACCATTGAGCTACAAGTAAGTAAGCTCTATTCGTTAAACTTCATCGAAAAATATCGTCCTTCTCTTTCTAAAATCAATGAATATTTCATTCATATCAGCTAAGCAGACTCCATGGACTATTTGATTTTGTGTTAAAGAATTACAGCGATTCTAATACAACTCATTCTACATATTTTGTTGTTTACATTTTACATAGGTGAAAAATAGGCTTAATAGTAAAAATAATCAAATTTAGATGAGCATTTAAACTGGAATATATTGTCATTGCGTTGTTTCCGTATGTAGATGCACAGAATTTAGGCAAAAATAAAGTAGTTTTAGGACGGATACAACACTCAATATGAATTAAAAAGAACTTTAAAAATCACGATTTTGACACAAGATGGATGCCATATATCATTTTGAAGTGGGTCATGTGATCGTTTCATATCATGGACACGTGATCGCTTCATATAAGAGGTGTTATTATTATTTTAATTTTTATTTAAAAAACTACTGAATATATTTCGCTGAATTTTTTTTTATATATTTTACGGAACCATTTGAATATTGCCTAAAATTTTCGAAGCAATTAGTGAATTTTAAATCCGCTTAAAAAATACTTGAAAAATTAGGTCCCATAGGGCTCAATGTATTCCATTTTTTCAACCCGGGTTCAATCCAAAACTAATTGGGTGATATTATTCATTTATATTCCCATAGGTCCTATAGACCGTCTGAACAACATACTAAAATTTCATTTTGATTAAGTCATTTTTACGGCAGTTATCGTGCTAACGGACAGACAGACAGACAGACAGACAGAATGAACAAAGTCATAAACACTTTTCAACTTTGTTGTAAAGTGTTAAAAACTTATTAAACTAATCATTTTACTCATTCTTCATGTTGTCTGCTTCTTGCAGCACTCCACCTTTCATGAGAAATGTTCTATTCTTTATTTTGTATGATTTAAGCTAACCTATGTCTTAGCGAATTCATTTTACTTCTTTTAATGAACAAAAGCATCCAAAAAATTTTAGAGCTATCATTAGTTCATTTTAAATAAAGTGTGCACAGCAGTATTTTTTAAATCATACAGAAAATATAGCATTGATTAGAAAATGTTTCAAATTATCTTAGAACCATTAGTAGACAATAACATTTTAATTGCTTGCCATGGCTTGCGAGTCCCCGAGAACAAATTAGAAAATTTATGCTAATATTTGTTACATACATTCTCAAGGGAATGTTTAAATGATTACTTTTTAATGATTTTCTAAAAATTAAACTAATTTGTTCTCTATTATCTACAAAGAGGGGTTTCACCTCTGCCAAAGAGGCTCATTGTTGCTCGCTTTAAGCAGCAAAATATAAACCATAGAATTAAAAATGGAGTACTTCTTTTTTTTATAAGAAAAATAGGAGTTTTAATAAAACTTATTAATGAAATTTCCTGAGTTTTCTAGAAGAATTTTTACAAACTTTCACAGTCTGAATTACGATGTTTTGTAGTGTACAATATTTTCATTTAGTGAAATGAATTTAAATTTAGTAACACATAGAAAAATTTAAAATGAAAAATTAGCCAATTTGATGATAAAAGCATGAAATCAAAATTTAAATATCAAAATTTTAGTTTCAATTACAATAAGGTAAAACAATCCTAAAAATAGTTTGAAATTTTTTAAAATGACAAAACAATGGCATTTTACAGACTCAAATAGAATTCTTCCAGGTTTTTAAAGAAAATTACAATTCTTAAGCTTTCGCTGGAATTGTCAGCCGAATTTAAATTCTCTGAGAATTTCAGGTTTTCCCTGAGGCCTGTTTTAACTCTTAAAAGGAGAGTAAGCTCACAATCAGAGCTATAAAATGTAATGAAATATTCACATTTTCAGATAAAATACTTTTTCTAACTTTAAACTGCTAAAGTTAAGGGGAAAATGATAAACTATACTTATATGGAATTAGAAATATAGGAAATATGGAATGTGGAATTAGAAATATAGTGTGAAGGTATTGTTGGAATTCTGTGGGTTTTTTCAAGCATAATTTCAACTCTCTAATAAGGGATATAGCTTATAGATGTATTTTTAAATTTGAATGCTTATAAAAATTTATTTCGAAGTTACTTTGAAAAATATCTTGAAGTATACTTTTTACCAGCTATAGATGGAATATATTCTTAATTAAAAAAAGTGCTTATAGAAATAGCAAATATAAAATGTGCATGTAAAATTAGACAGAAATCATCGAACATCCTTATATGAGTAGCAGTTATCTTTCGACATGTAATTTTGAACATTTTAGATTAGAATAAAAACAAAAATCAAACTACTTTGAAATTTCAATAATTTGACACTAACATTTGAAGAATTTTTTTATTATTTTAAATGCACATAGACAATTAGAATTTTACAATACATTTGCAAATCATTTACTTTTAATAACAAGAAAGATCAATCATGCTTAAACCATTGATTATGAAACACTTTCCAACTTCAATTCAATTTTATTTAAAAAAGTCGAAAATGCAATACATTCCTCGGTAATATTTTAAAACTTATCACAATACTACATTAATTTATTATATTTGAAACCTTAAACCTTCATCGAAAAAAATTAACTTCATTCAAATGACGGCATTAAAGTATAAATTGCCTGGTTTAAACATCTCTTAAATGTTATACATTCCTCGGTAATAATTTTAGAATTATCATAATACTACGATAATTTACTATATTTGAAAACTTCATCGAAAACAACTGAAATCCATTCAAATGACGTCATAAAAAAATAACACGCCTGGCTCTCTCTATAAAAGCAACATTTCATTCATAAATAATTCCCCCATTCATGTCATTCATCACAATACTATAATAATTTATTTTATTTAAAAATTAAGACCATTGAGCTGCAAGTAAGTAAACTCAATGCGTAAAACTTCATCGAAAAATATCGTCCTTCTCTTTCTAAAATCAATGAATTCATATCAGCTAAGCAGACTCCATGGACTAAATGATTTTGTGTTAAAGAATTACAGCGATTCTAATACAACTCATTCTTCATATTTTGCTGTTTACATTTTACATAGGTGAAAAATAGGCTTAATAGTAGAAATAATCAAATTTGGAAGAGCATTTAAACTGAAATATATTGTCATTGCGTTGTTTCAGTATGTAGATGCACAGAATTTAGGCAAAAATAAAGTAATTTTAGGACGGATACAACACTCAATATGAATTAAAAAGAACTTTAAAAATCACGATTTTGACACAAGATGGATGCCATATATCATTTTGAAGTGGGTCATGTGATCGTTTCATATCATGGACACGTGATCGCTTAATATAAGAGGTGTTATTATTATTTTAATTTTTATTTAAAAAACAACTGAATATATTTCGCTGAATTTTTTTTTATATATTTTATGGAACAATTTGAACATTGCGTAAAATTTTCGAAGCAATTTGTGAATTTAAATCCGCTTAAAAAATGCTTGAAAAATTAGGTCCCATAGGGCTCAATGTATTCCATTTTTTCAACCCGGGTTCAATCCAAAACTAATTGGGTGATATTATTCATTTATATTCCCATAGGTCCTATAGACCGTCTGAACAACATACTAAAATTTCATTTTGATTAAGTCATTTTTACGGCAGTTATCGTGCTAACGGACAGACAGACAGACAGACAGACAGACAGACAGACAGACAGAATGAACAAAGTCATAAACACTTTTCAACGTTGTTGTAAAGTGTTAAAAAAAATAAGTTTATATGTAAATAGGAAAAGTTTACTCTTTTAAATTTGAATACTTATATAAAATTTATTTCGAAGTGGCTTTGAAAAATATCTTGAAGTATACTTTATACCAGCTATAGATGGAATATACCTTTAAATCTATTTTAAAACATAATTACTCAATAAATATAAATGCAGATAAAATAATTTTTAAAAGTTTATTTTAATGAGAAATATTTTAAACGTTACAAATGAGCAAAGAACATATTCGGATATTTAATATAGATACGTATTTGAAATCAAGTATAAAATGGTAATGAACTTAAATTTGTTTAAGACATGATATTTTAATGACGGCATTCTTGAATTTAAATACTTTTTACGTTTTCTTTGTTTCATTTCAGTCAATATCGGCTTTTAAACTAATTTTGTATCTTAAAATTGAGTGAATATTTTTCAACAAATATTTATTTGCTTTTTTATACGGATGTGTGACAAATCCAAATATTTTTTAATGTTCATTCATCTGTTTAAGCTTCTGATATCTGAAGTAATCCATATAAAAAAGATCAAATCAAAAATTTACAATAGATTTCGTCCACATCCTTCTCGGTTTGCTTTATTTATTCTTCTTAAGCAGGAATAATCCTAGCGTAATTATGCCAAGGCATATTTGATTTTTCCCTGCAGCTGATAGCAATTTAGTCATAATTACAAAGTAATAAAGGTTACCTTACAAAAGGAAGTACTAAGTAAAAGTCTTGTTTTACTGCCAAAGTCGAAGCGAGAACGCGCTGCCTGCCGAAAATATATGTACAAATGTTTAGTTGCCAAATTTGATTTATCATACCGCCGTAGTTTTGTCATTTAGCACAATTTCTTCAAACTGTCAATAACCTTATCACCAACTTTTTCGCCGAAAATTTGGGGGAAAAGTTGTCCGAAATAGTTGGTTGTTCCAAAAGTTCTTGAGTGTGATAGGGCCTTAAGAGGCATCTCTGGAGAAGCAACTGATTGTTTAGTTACTTGTGCAGAAAAAGAAGGTGTTTGTGTGTAACCCAAACAATTATCTTCATTCCACCTTTTATCCACCATGTCTTCAGAAAATAATTGCTGATCTAGTCCACAGCGTGCAGCAAAGTGTTTGTTCACAAGGCAAAATAAACTGTTTATTAAATTAACAAGAACAAGAATTTATGTGCTCATCAAACAAATTACTGAGTCTGTCTCTGAGTCTTATAGAAAACTTGATTTGATTTATCTTCATTCTGTTCAATTAAATAAGTCCCCTCCTTACAGTTTTGAATTTCCGAACATATTAATTTGGGGGACTTGGTGAACTCAATTTTAGAGTTCAGTTTCAACAAATTTTGACTTGACGCATAGGTGTAGATTTGAAAAAAAAGTTGGGAGGGGGTGGGTGTACACAGCTAGTGCAGTATTAGCATACATATTGTTTCTTAGGTGGATTGGTCCCTAAATAGTAGGTTTTTTTTTTCAGATAACCCCTACTTCCAAGAAGAAAGGGTATCGGCACTCAGATATATACAGGGGTGGTTGATGTCAAATCCCATTAGGGTATAGGAAAAGAAGACGTGGATATAAAGTGACAAGTAGAATGTAAAATAAAAATGTAGTCAAGAGGTTTTTGCCACATTCTCGTCAAAACCAACTCAGAGTGAGATATTGTTACCCCTGGATTTCGAGTATTGTGAAAGATAGGAAGACTCTATTTATTCTTTAGGATATCTACAGTATTTAGGGAGAAGGGTTAACAGGTTCGAAATCTTCTCCCCCCTGAATTTTTATTTTGCACTCATTATGTGACAAGCAATATATTGTAATGGGGGGGGGGGGGGGGTACAGCAGCTCCTTTTCAGCCTAAAACCTAGATAATTCTAATTTTCTATAAAATGATATGTATGAATATGTACCATGTTAAGTATGTACAACCTAAGCAAAGCATTAATTATTTACATTATAAAAAATGCAGCCGAAGGCCACTAGAACTTATATCTAGTTCTAGATAAATATCACAGTTTTGTTACAATAGAAAATAGGTCTCTAAATAGAAAACAATATATGAGATTAAGAATATTCTGTTGCACTCTCCTTTGGGACTAGGAAAGATAATCTTACTATTAATGTGTAGAAACCCATTTATGTATATATGTATGTCCCCCTTATTTGGAGCTAATAATTAACCTTGCGATGTTTTTAAAAGGTAATATTCAAAAGATTCAATAAATAGATTTTAAAATATTTTCGAAAACCTCTAACAAGGGTGGCGGGAATCAATCTGTTCCTTAAAACATATCTTCTTCCTCAATTTTTAATTTACGATCTCAATTGTTTTAAATCGGGGTTAAAGATGTTGCAAAGAGAGCTGAGGAGACAGAATTTACAAAAAAGTCGATAGTTTTTTTCCCACACATTTTCCATAGGCTGACAAATTTTAAACATGGACCAAGGACATGGATCAAGGAATTCAGTTTATTGAAGTCCCTGAGCTAGGAAAAATCCCAGCCTTTTACCTCCTGCGGAAATTAAGTGGAGATCGAAAAAAATTTAGGATAAATGAGTGCTCTTCATCACTGCATTAAAGAAATTCTAATGCTGTGCCTATTAGAGTCTAATTAAAAATTTTGAATGCCATAAAATTGAAATAATTATAGTGAAGAGAAGAGGGGAAAGGAGCAAGAGTTCCTTGATCGGTGATCAGTAGATGTAGGCAAGTCTCGTTGTGGTATCTGAATGCTAAGGATATGGTTCAGCTCAATGTGGCAGACTAGTTAAGAAAAATATTTAACTAGTTGGGATGGGGAAGTACAAAGATGCTAAATTTATGCACTTCAATCAGAAGTCGATGAACTGTCAGTCTAAATTCCTAGCCCAGTTAGAAACTGAAGGTGGGTCCAGATTCAAAACAGAAATGCAGACAAGATCATTAATTAATTCACAGGTGGTCAGTTATTGAAAAGCTGTATTCGACAAGGAAAAGGTGCCAAACTAAAGTATGGTTACCACTGTCTCTTTGATGTCCAGTAAAAAATCCCCATTCCAGGGTACCCAGATTAGTTTGTCAACAGTGTCAATGCCCCAGGTATACATCGATGAGAGAAATCAGAAATAAGCAATAGGCTAAAGAAAATGGCAAAGATAGCTGATGTGTTTTGAGACATCAATGGTAAAGACGACTTTGGGGTAGGGTTGTAGACAAGGACCAATTTATTAATTTCCTATGGCTAATGGGCTGGAACAGGTCCGAATAAGTTTTTTTCTTTCTTCATATGCCTTCAAGTTAACCCCAGATTATCCCATGATCTGAGTCACCTCATCTGAAAGGTCATCCAGCAAGCGTTTTACTTGACATATTTAAAAATTTAGCATTTTTAAAAATTTTATAAGAAAAATGCAAATTTTAAACTTCAGGGGGGGGGGGGAACCATACCCCGAACCCCGACAGTTGGGTGGGACATATGCCCCCTCCCCTGGTTTCTGCGCCTGTGACTTGATATAACTTTCATTTCTTTGAAGAATGAATGAACTTTAGAGTTTGAGACATTTTTTATGAATTTTAGGATTTCTCTGACAACACAGAAGTGCATTTTTGGCTTAAGATATGGTTTTATTTTTTGATTATGGCTTTCTATTCTATTATCTGTTCTATTGTCTAGATGTTCATAGCATTTAGTATATGCTAAAACAAATTTTTCCTTACAACTATCCCAGTTAGTGATGAAATAATTATACAAGTTAGGAGCATAAGGCATTTTAAGGATTTCTCAGTTTTGATAATATTGCTTTTTAGTATTAGAATGTACAATCTGTTTATAATACGCATGATAGTTTCTTTTAGCGATTTATTAATATTCAAAGAAGAAATTTTGAAATGCAAATATTTGAGAATATGAAAAATTTATAAAATAGTTATTACATTTGGAAAAAGCATTTTAATTATATGTATTTCTTTTAAGTCAGTATCTGTATTCTGTAACAACATTCTACATGATTGGAATACTGAAGGATTAAAGTCAAGGAATTTTTGAATTGCTGTGCTTTTCTTTTCATTCAAAACAAAAATATAACATATTGGTTTACCTCGACCATGCTCACACAAAATAGAATAAAGAGGAAGGTCCTCAATATCAAGTTGCATCAAAAAATAAAACACTAGGAAACTGTTATGCTAATAATCTCATTATTTTAGTTTGAAATAGAAGATAGTGGGAAATAAGGTTTTCATTAGTTTCCTGATGGATATTACAGTTTTTATCATCTTTTATTAATTTTTTTAACAGTTCAATTAAAATATCGCTATTTTTCATATGACAATAAAGGGTACTTATTAAGTTTTGTCTCAAGTTACTTATATCTGATGAAATATCAATTATTCCAGTATTATTCCGACTATAATTCTTTAGACTAGAAACATTACATTTTATCATATTTTTAACACTACATTTTCCCTCTGCAGCTAATAATTGTTGATATAAACTATAGTCCATTGAGCCGATTCTATGATTATGTTGCAAGACAACTTGGGATATTTTGTAGTGTAAATGAGGTTTTCTCATTAATCTACCTTCAATTTTAAATGGGCAATCATCGCAAAGACTATATTGAATTGGACGAACACCTTTTCCCCCTTACTTTGTATTTACCATTATGAACACATGTATAAGTAACACAGAGGTCTCAAAACACTGGCCAATTTTTATTTCACAATCTAGTCCTTCCCTATACAAAAGAGGGATAGGCAAATCGAAATAAATTATCAAGCATTTTAAGAAAATTCAAAAACAGTATATTAGGAAAACAAATGACAAAAGGTCACCTTTTACAGAAATCCAATACATGAGGTATGTTAGATTCCAATTTGATGCTACCTAAATAAATATAAAAATATGAATATTACTAACAAGATAAAAAAAAACCATAATATCTAAACATAGTTTCTTATATTTTTTTACTTCTACTAGGAACCTCTGCATATCTGTTCATGAATGCTAGTTTTTAAATTGAACTCGCTAAAATTTCAAAAGAAAAAAAAAATAGATATTATTGCTTGCTAAAATCAAGTCAAATATATAAATACAAAAAAATAGAATAAACCAGTGCTTTCATTTAAAAATAGGTGTGCTATTCAGAACATTAAATGAACTTATAATAGTTTTTTGTATATTACTAACAAACATTTTTATTTAATAGTTTTTAGGTGATATAGATAATTTATATAATATAGAGAAAATTATATATGTTAATGAGTATAAATATGAATTATTCTTAAAAGGAAAATACAAATTACATATACTAAGCTTAAATAAGTTTCTTTCAAACAATTAAATGAAAAACACACTATAAACTAAAATACACTAAATTATCTTCCTATGCAATAAATTTAATATTCAGTCACAAAACAATAATCTGAAAACTGCCATTTATCACTAACCATTAAAAAGCATTTATCTACTTACTTTACATACTTTAATAGTTGCTGATATTCAGTTATCTTCTGATTCCATGTCTCAAAGTTAAAAATCCTACTGAAGTCATCGTATCCAAAAAAATACTATTAAGTTTGCCGACTTAAATTTAGCAGCAAAACTAATTAGTATTCATTTGGTTTCACTTGTTAAAAGAATGCTAAATGCAGGAATCAAAGACAACAAAATACATAATAATATAATACTTTAAATAGTTATGTAATGAGCTCTATGACATTATTTATAAATTCATCAGTTATTAAAAAATGAATATAAAAATAATATTACTTACTAAATTTTAGAGTTACCTATTTCACACAAATCCAAGTTGGTCCGCTGTCCAATTTAACAAAAATAACTTGCTCCGCCACCGACATCACCCAACACCTATAAATTCATTTAGATAAATACATTTTATAGAAGACAGAGATTGTACGTAACAATTCATAAAAATTGGGTTGTAGGAACAAAGTTAATTGTTTAAACATTATAATAATTTCGGTAAAAGCACTATTTATACATATGCTAGCCTCTGAAACATGTAAGATTATCTGCACATTATACAACACGTTGAATAAAAGACATCATGCAAAAAAAAAAATAAATAAATAAATAAAATGCTCCAAATAAAATGAATCAGTTAATATCTTTGAAGTGTATATTATAATTAATATATAATGCAACTATGTTACTTAAACTGCTATGGAACAAAATACTAAAAGATGTTCTTCATGTGGTTTAAAACTGCTGCTGTCGCAAAGACAGTTTTTTGGACATCATCGTACTGCCGCCAATTCTTAGGGGCAAGTATGTAAAAGCAATTTTATGAAAAAATATCATTAAAATTTTTACAAAAATGTTTTTTTTTTTTTTATAATTTAGAATCGCAATTTCTTAAATGCCACCCATTTATTTTCATTATTTGTGCTTTTTACTGTTGTAATTGAAAACTCAAATCATAACTTGGGGACAGTGACAAATTTGCAGTTTTATGTAGTCAAAACTATATTTAATATTATTAAAATATTTTTTTTGTTGAAAACCAAGTAGAACAACTTAAATTCTAAACAAATACTGCAAAAAAATATCTGTCTTATTATAAATATTTTTTTAAACTTAAGGAACACAAAATTTACAATTATCAGAAATTCAGTCATACATGTATTTTTTTTTTGCCTCCACAGCAATTTTTCATTGAACCATTACTTAACCACGGCGGCAGATAATTTTTAAAGGTTGCCGGGAATGTTTCCCACTACAAATGCTTTCTGTCAAAAGTATAGAGCAGTTCATTAAATGAAGCTTACTACAATTCACTAGCACAGATATAACTAGCAATATATAAATGCATCTCCTTAGAAATACGATACATTGAAAAGTTTTGATTAAGGTATGTTTTTATTTGTATATTTCTATTCCCTTTTATCCGTGATTTTGTATTTTATACAATGTTTTCTATCCCTATAATCCAATATATATATATATTAAATAAATACATCTAATAAGATTGTTTCCAATTCACTTTCACAAAAAGAATAATCTGTTGGTAACAAAGCAGAAAAATGCACTTGCGTCATATATTCTATGACTTAGTAACACAAAACACATACTCAATAATAAGTATATACATACAATCTATGTAATACATCAAAAATAAAATGTTTAACATGTGGCAATAATGGTAAAGCTGAATATTTCACTCTTATTTTATTATTAGAACCATATCGGTTTAGCCCTTCCTGGACCCGCCATAGGAATATACTCGTTACTAAATAAAAAAAGCAACGCACCTAATAAAAGTTGGTTTCAAATTGTTTAAAATAACAAAAAAAATAAATATTTCTTGACTGCATAGAATTAAAAATTTTGCAAATAGTGTTGTTCTTGATACTTACAGAATCCTCAAATTTTAAACTTATCCTTAGATTTTAAATTAAATACTTTCTATCAGTCGTAATAAATATATTTTACAGAAATATCTAGAGAAACTACAATAAACAAATTTGCAAGTTCTTCACATGCAGAAATTCGTCAAATTTGAAAACTAACTTTAGATTTTAAATTAAATACTCTTAGTTAGTAGTATAACAAATAATATTTTAAAGAAATATCAATAAATATTACAATACACAAAATAGAATATGTACAAAAGTCAAGAATAACTACAATAAATATATATACAAAAGTCAAGAATACCTACAATAAACATATATACAAAAGAAAATCCTGCTTTAGAAACAGATTAAAAAAAAATATATTTTACTTACAAATAAGCACTGGTTTGAGGATTAGTAAAATCCGTCTGAAAATGAAAAACATTATTTTAAACATTTTAATTCTAGTGAAAAAGATCTTCATTAAAAAAAAAATACCGGACTAACCCTAACGAAAAAGAATAGAAAAAAAACAGCTGAAAATGCCGAAATCCTTCCAGAAATTAAACAGATTGTGGGAGGTTACAGATATTTTAGTAGGATCTCTGTGATTGGTTGTCAAGAATTGATGTGGTCACGAGGGGTTGTGGCAGCAGTCACTTCGACATTTTTATCATAGCTCGTAACGGTAAACTGACGATGATGCCAACTAAAAATTGAAATTAATCCCATTAAACATCGAATTTATATTTGTAATGAACATTAGTTATTTAGAATACATTAATAGCAATATATATTTAAAGATTTCATTTGCTAAAGTGCATTTTAAGTGAATATACACTACTAATCATTTTTATCATAGTCTCTAAGTAACGTTCTAAAGATGTATACATTTACTACCAAAGTCTGCAATGTATATGCGAGTGAGAGGAAGATATGTAACGATTTTTCGCAAAAAAACTCGTGTATATATTTTAATGAAAGTCAATATTTTATTTTCCGGTTAATTAAAAATATCCATCAAAGAAGATAAATTTAGATATATCCTACAAAAATTAGAGGTTAAACGAATGTAAGTTTCTAAAGTAATGTATATATATACGTATGTATATGTATATATATACGTATGTATATATCGTAATTCAATGTATTTGTCGGAGGTCGCACGTAACAACAGCTGTTTGTGCAACAGGTGTTCTGTGACTCATAGAGTGATGCAGCAATTAGAACATGGATCTACGCCCGCTTCGCGAGCCAACCTCGCTACTCTCGCCCGCTAAAAAACATCACAGAATCCGGTCCCGCTGGCTGTCGGAGGTCGCACGTAGCAACAGCTGCTTGTGCAAAGGGTGTTCTGTGGCTCATAGAGTGATGTAGCAATTAGAACATGGATCAACGCCCGCTTCGCGAGCTAACCTCGCTACGATCGTCTGCTAAAAAACATCACAGAATCCGGTCCCGCTGACTGTCGGAGGTCGCACGTAGCAACAGGTGTCGCAACAGGTGTCGCTTCGCGAGCTAACCTCGCTACGCTCGCCCGCTAAAAAACATCATAGAATCCGGTCCCGCTGGCTGTCGGAGGTCGCACGTAGCAACAGCTGTTTGTGCAACAAGTGTTCTGTGGCTCATAAAGTGATGTAGCAATTAAAGCATGGAACTACGCCCGCTTCGCGAGCTAAACTCGCTACGCTCGCCCGCTAAAAAAACATCACAGAATCCGGTTCCGCTGGCTGTCGGAGGTCGCACGTAGCAACAGCTGTTTGTGCAACAAGTGTTCTGTAGCTCATAGAGTGATTTAGCAATTAAAACATGGATCTACGCCCGCTTCGCGAGCAAACCTCGCTACTCTCGCCTGCTAAAAAACATCACAGAATCCGGTCCCGCTGGCTGTCGGAGGTCGCACGTAGCAACAGGTGTTCTGTGGCTCATAGAGTGATGTAGCAATTAGAACATGGATCTACGCCCGCTAAAAAAACATCATAGAATCCGGTCCCGCGGGCTGTCGGAGGTCGCATATAGCATCAGGTGTTCTGTGGCTCATAGGGTGATGTAGCAATTAGAACATGGATCTACGCCCGCTAAAAAAACATCGCAGAATCTGGTCCCGCTGGCTGTCGAAGATCGCACGTAGCAACAGCTGCTTGTGCAACGGGTGTTCTGTGGCTTATAGAGTAATGTAGTAATTAGAACATATGGATCTATGACTGCTTTGCGGGCTAACTTCGATACGGTCGCCAGCTAAACAAACCTCACATTATCCTGTTCCCCTGGCTTTCAGAGATCGCACATAACAATATCTATCTGTGCAAAAAGTGTTCCATAGCTCATAAAGTGATTTTCATGTTACTTCCGCGCTTCAAAATCTCAATCAAACTCAATCTAGAATAAACCACGTACGATTCCTTATACGTAATGCGCATTCGCTCCAAAAACACGGCAAGCTCACGTATAATCATCGAACTCTTCCGTACTATCATTCCTCTCACACAATCGCATTACCCACTTGCAATCAACCCCTGATTCACACACCATTTAATCACATTAATTTACCACTATCAACCAAACGATCAAAAAGAACAATACTAAATCTTTCACTCTTCGCAGCCATTTACTACTACACTCAAATGAAATCAAAGAAAATTTACCAATACTTGTATTTAAGTCTTGTTCCCAAACATCTAATTTTAAAATATCAGTACAGTGACCGCCGGTTATAAGATTCAGTGGTTATAAGAAACAGCCGTTTATAAGACCCAAAACGACAGAAACAAATACAAACTTCATTTTAACATTAAAATTGTGTCGCTTATAAGAAACACGATTCCGCTTATAAGAAACAGTTTTCTACAGAAAATTTGTTGATTTCCTTGCGACGCGGGTGTAAAAAAGAAAAAAATCCATTTGTTTAAGGTTAACTGAAGGACGAGTTGTTATCTCTTGTCTCTGGGCGTACGGGGAGGGGGTGCGAGTTTGCTATGTAACAAAGGATGACAGAGAATTTCTCCGTAGAAAGGCTTAGGGGGAACAACCCCAAACCAGTAAGAAACGAGTTTTAATCTTTTGGCAGTTAAGGAAACATACTGATAAGGAAAGGCATCTCTGCTTATGCACTCAAATAAGATTCGTACAGCTTTAGTTAGTCATTTTATGTTTTGCTAGTGGAAGCATGTCGCAAAAGAGAAAAACCCTTACTTTGCTTGAAAAGCAAAGTTTACTTAAAAAGTATGATTCTCTACCTCTGTGTAGTCAAAGAGAAGCTGCTTCTGCATTAGAAATTCCGCACTCAACATTATGTAAAATCCTGAAAGGCAGAAATGAAATTTTGACGCCAAATTGTAATCTTCAAAGAAAACGGAAACGAGAAGGAAAGGCAGCTGCTATAGAGGAAGCACTCTTACAATGGTTTTCTAACGCCAGATTAAAGAACGCTCCTATCAGTAGGGCAATTTTACTGAAAAAAGCAGAAAATTTTGCGGAAAAATTAGGAGAAAAAGAGTTCCGTGCGACTGATGGTTGGTTAAGCCGCTGGAAAGAACGAAATAACATTGTGTACAAAAAAAAATTATGGAGAGAAGCAGGACGCGGACTCCGAGTCGGCATCTTCATGGATTACGCAAAGCTTACCACCTCTATTAGAAAAATACGCTCCTCATCAAATTTTTAACACTGACGAGACTGGGCTCTATTTTAGAGCGATGCCCGAGTATACAATGATGTTCAAAAATGATCTATCCTCCGTTGGAAAAAAACAAAAAGATCGAGTTACAGTTCCTTAACAACAAATATGACGGGAACTGTAAAAAAGAGCCCTTTAGTTATTGGCAAAAGCAAACGTCCGCGCTGTTTAAGTGGAATAAAAAAATTGCCAGTGATCTACGAAAATTCAAAGAATGCCTGGATGACAAGTAGAATTTTTGAAGACTTTTTGTTAAAGTGGGACAGGGAACTGATGGGAAGAGAAAAAATTCTTTTAATCCTTGACAACTGTTCGGCTCATCCTGTAGTACAGCTGACAAACATTGAACTTTGTTTTTTGCCACCCAATACAACTTCCATCATACAGCCTCTTGACCAAGGAATTATTAAAGCATTTAAAACCCTGTATCGGTCAAATTTGCGACAGAAAATAGTAGATGCAATTGATGAAGAGAAAGGATCGGCTTGCGAAATAAGCAAGAAAATAACCTTGCTTGATGCTATAAATATGATCGCAGGCGCATGGAAAAATGTTTCTGACATATGCATTTTTAATTGCTTCCGTAAAGCAGGATTTTTGAAAAATAATGTTGACATACCAGCAGAAGATGTAGAAGAATTAGAAGCACATTTCGAAGAATGGATTCACATCGATGAAAATTTACAAACATCTGAAGAAAAAAGTGATGATGACATAGTGGCGGAAATTCAGAATGTTTGCAATGAAGAAGAAAATGAAGACGACGTTCCACAAGAAGAAAATTTTCCTACAGCCAAACAGTCGCGAGAAGCCCTAACTATAATTAGAAAAACTCTTGAACATAGAGGGGCATCAGAAAAAGTTTATGGACTATTTTATGATTTAGAAATGGATGTACGTAAACTAATCACAGACTCATTAGCACAAACAACACTGGATAAATTTTTTGCTGTTCCTCAGTAATAGATTACGGTATGTATGAAAATGTACTATGCTCTTATACATAAATGAACGACCTATGAGTTTTACTTTTTATTCTTATTTAATTACATACTAGTATATGCATACATATAGATAATATTTTAAGTTGTAAGGCTTAATTCGTAAAATAAGAAATATTTTTGAATGCAAAACTCAATTTACAAATGTATTATGTATGTACTAATATTTTACTTATATACATTTATCTTTTAAATTCTGTAAAATTGTGTTCAATAGTTAGTATTTACAATGGAAGAACGATATTTAAAAAATTTCCGGATTTAAGAAACAACTGCTTATAAGAAACAAAACGAGCGAAACGAACGTGTTTCTTATAAGCGGCGGTCACTGTACAATAATTCATAATGAGCATAAAATAACACAAATTAAGACAGTTGCCAGAGTTATCAACTCGCAAGGTTACCATGGTTACGAAGTACGATGAGTTAAAGAGTTACAAAGGTCACAACATTGCCCTCCGCTTATCGCCTATTTGGCGCGATAGAAAAAAAAAAACCGTACCGGTCTTTGGGATTTAGCCTGTTCGGCAGGCAAACATTAGAAATGGGGAAATTACTTTAATCACAGATATACATTTTTAAATTGGATCCAGTCAGGTCATTTTGTACAGTTCTAAATTAGTAAATTGGGCGATCGGTATACATTAAAATAAAATTTATGACCATACGTTCAAATGAACAAGTGATCACACAAGTAATTTATCTAATGATCGTCAAACTGGTATATATTTAAGAGTAAACTTCCCATGTTTCTTTTAAACAAACAAATCATAACTGACCAATCGGAATATTTTACATATTGTCTGCTGTATATCCGAAATCATTCTTGCATTGGGAAATCCTCTGCTCGAAGTGACGGCCATCTTGTTTCAAACGAAGCTTTTTCATTGGTGTCCTTTTCAGCGGTAACGCATCACGTGACCAACGCATCCGTTCGTTGCCTACGTGATAATAAAAATTAAAATATTTTTAATTTTTTTAAAGGCAGTGTCTAAAGCACCGTAGCTTTCCGGAAGGAACTTAAACTAAGTTGCTTTGGAAGAAGTTAAGTCCCAAACGCCGCCATATTTGAGTCGCATTCGGGAGATAAGTCGACTTAACTTTCAGTGCGAACGGGGTATAACCTTAAGCGTACACAGTAGGGCAAGTTTGACATTGCTTTCCCTTGTGGGCGCCCATGGCAAGGACTCCCATAGAACTAATTCTATCGGCGACAAACTCAAGGATGAGGCGTTCCACCATCGACTAAATTGAGACTTGCATGTCTAATCTTGAACGTCTATGGGACGGCAAGTGTTATCCTTTCCTTTCACTATGGGCGCCCATGTAACATTTTCCAGGGGGGAACTCAAGGACGACGCATTCAATATCGACTAGCTGGTAACCTACATTTGTAATCTTGAATATCCTGTTGGGATTAAGTGCTCCCTTGCCGTGCTCTATGGGCTCCCTGCTTATACTATTGCCCTCAGGACAGAACCTAACGGAGCCAAATTTCGATTTCCTCATGGACGGTAAACAGTCTTTCCAGACCCTCCAAATGTCTCTGTCACATATTGGAACATTGCACACTTGCTATGGGCGCCCATAGGGGATGTTGAAAGTCACGAATATCAAACTAATGAATACTGTAAGTCTCGTCCTTGAGATTGTCCCCGCTGGAAAAAGTTCTATTGACGTCCTTGCCATGGGCGTTCATAGACGTAAGGGAGCATCCATACGTAAGGGAGACGTAAGGGGACGTCCATAGATCTAAGGGAGCACTTGTCTTCCCGTAAACATTCAAGGTCACAAATGTAGGTGTCAAACTAGTAGATATTGTACGTCTCATCTTTGAGTACGCTCTTCTTAGAAAAAGCGCTATGGACACCCTCGCCATGGGAGCCCATAAAAATTTTGAAAGCCACAAATGTCGGTATCAAGCTAATCGATATTGTGCATCTTGTCCTTGAGTTTGCCCCAGCTTTAATAAGTTCTATGGTCACATTTGCCATGGGCGCCCATAGGGGAGAGCAAGGGGGCGCTTGCTCTCCCTTGGACGTTCAAGGTCCCAAAGTAAGTATCAAGCTAGTCGATATTATAAGTCTCATCCTTGAGTTTGAGTTTTCCCCTTTAAAAAAAATTCTATGTGTGCCCTTGCCATGGGCGCCCATAGAGGAGCGGGAGGGGCACTTGCTCTCCCGTGGACGGTCAAGGTCGCAAATGCAAATATCAAGCTAGTACATCATTATGTTTCATTCTTGAGTTTGGCCATCCCGGGAAAAAGTTTTATATTCGCCCTTGAATCCTACTCTTTCGAAACAAGGTTGATCCCTTTCTGCAGTTACAACACTATATTTTGAGCGCACTATATTTTTGACACACACACACACCCTCTCTCTTATTCGTGCTCTAATCACGTTAATTATAAAATGTTATACCTAATTCTGATTTTTTTTTTCAGAATGCATCTACATATAGAGTTTCATGGCTATATGTACTCTCTCTCTCTCTCTCTCTCTCTCTCTCTCTCTCTCTCTCTCTTTTGTAAAATCTCTAATTTTGAATAATCTGTGTTTTAATCACATTGATTTCAAAATATTCTACCATTCTGTAGGAAATTAGAAACAGTTAATTAAAACACGAATAATTTGAAATTAGATATTTTAAGAAAGAGAGTACGTACAGCCATGAAATTCTATATGCATATGCATCCTGTAAAAAAATGGAATTAGGTAGAACATTTTGTAATTAACGTGATTAGAACTCGGATGAGAGAAATAATGTCAAAATATAGTGTTGTAATTGCAGGAGGGGGGTCCGCCTTGTTCAAAAGGAGTGGGATTCAAGGGCGTTCATAAAACTTTTTCTGGAATGTCCAAATTCAAGGATGAGAGGTAAATATATCTAGTATCTTGATACCTACATTTGAGACCTTGAAGGTCCACGGGAGGACAAGTGACCCTCGCGCTCCCCTATGGGCGCCCATGGCAAGAGCACCTACAGAACTTTTTCAGGGGGTAAACTGAAGGATGGGACGTACAATATCGACTAGCTTGATACCTACCTTTGAACATCCACGAGATGGTAAGTTCCCCCTCACGCTCTCCTATGGGCGCCCATAGGGGACAATAACATTTATCAATATTTATACAATAATATTAACAATACTTGAATATAGATATCAATACTGCATGTCAATATAATCAATACTGTACTTCACATCCTTATGTTTATCCCGCTGGTAAAAGTTTATTGGCGCTCTCAGCATGGGCGCCCGTAGGGGAGCGCAAGGGGTCACTTGCCCTACTGTGAACGTTCAAGGTCACAAATGTAGATAGCAAATTAGTATGCATTGTACTACTTATCTTTCAGTATACCCTCCTTGAAAAATTTCTATTGACGCCTTTGCCATGGGCGCCCATACGAGATGCTGATAATAAGGTGTTGCCCACAAGGTGTCAAACTAATCGATATTGTCGCCCTTGAATGTGCCCCCGCTGGAATAAGTTCTATAAACGCTCTTGGTATGGGCGTCCATAGGGGGTCTTGAGGGGGAACTTGCTATCCCGTCGACGTTCAAGTTCACAGATGTAGATATCAAGCAAGGCGATGTATGTCTCACGCTTCAGTTTTCCGCCTGTAAAAGTTATATGGGTGCTTTTGCTATGAGCGCCCATAGCAAAGGTGGCCCTAGAACTTATTAAAACGGGATGAACTCAAGAACGAAATGTACAATATCGATTACCGTGATGCCTACGTTTGTTGCTTTTAAAATTTGTATGGGCTCCCATGGCAAGGACGGCCACAGAGTTTCTTCCAAGAGCATAACAAGGATGAGACGCACGATATACACTAGCTTGACACCAACATTTGGGACCTTGATGTTCACGGGAAGGCAAGTGCTTCCTTATGCTCCCCTATGGGCGCCCATGGTAAGGAAGTCAATAGAACTTTTTCCAGCGGGGACAATCTCACGGACGAGACGTACAGTAAGTATTCATTAGTTTGATATTCGTGACGTTCAACATCCCTTTGGGCGCCCATGACAAGTGTTGTTGTTGAGACCCAGACTGTCCGATCTACCAGAAAGATGTAAGGTATCTGTTTGGACGACCGAGTAGTGCCACCCAATTTAATCCGGAACCCAGGAGGAGGCATCCACAGGGACCGTACCCTCCTTCCCCTATCACCAACCTCTCGGAAGGGTTTACAGACTCACATGCTTAACTTGATCGTACTCCACGTGAGCACGGCAGCAGTCTTGGCAGTGGCAGGAATCGAACCCGGGCCTACTGAGTGCAATCAATTCCCGCTCGCTAACCACTGAGCTGTCGTGCCCCACTCCGTGGCAAGTGTGAAATGTTTCAGCTTTTTATGTCACACAGTCTTTTGGAGGGTCTGGAAAGACTGTTTACTACCCCTGAGGAAATCGAAACTTTGGCTCCGTTAGGTTCTGCCCTGAGGGCAATAATATATAAGCTGGGCTCTCATGCGCTGGGAGCCCATAGAGGACTGCAAGGAATCACTTAAGCTGAACTGGATATTCAAGGTTACAAATGTAGGTTACATGCTTGCGATATTGAACTCTTCATCCTTGAGTTCCCTCCTGGAAAATGTTACATGGGCGCCCATAGTGGAGGGAAAGGATGACACTTGCCTTTCCATAGACGTTCAAGGTTAGACATGTAAGTCTCAATCTATTCGATATTGAACGCCTCATCCTTGAGTTTATCGCCGATAAAATTAGTTCTACGGGTGTCCTTGCTATGGGCGCTCATAAGAGAACGCTTGATATGGAACTTATCATACCGTGTACATTTAAAGATATAAATGTAAATTACAAGCAAGTCAATATGGGACGCCTCATCCTTGAGTTTGTCACCCCTGGAATTAGTTCTATGCGCGTTCTTGCCATGAGCTCCCATAGCAATTCCGGAGCGCTAACCACTGGGCTGTCGCGCCCAATCCCATGGCAAGTGTGCAATGTTTCAACCTCTTATATCACAGATACTTTTGGAGGGTCTGGAAAGACTGTTTACTACCCCCGAGGAAATTGAAACTTCGACTCCGTTAGGTTCTGTCCTGAGGGCAATAGCATTAACCAGGGAGCTCATGCAATGGGAGCTCGTAGAGGACTGCCATGGGCGCCCATAGGGGAGTATAAGGGGTTCGTTTACCCTCCCCTGGACGTTTAAAGTCACAAATGTGAACATTAAGCATGTCAATTTTTTCCGTCTCATACTTTAGTTTGACCACAAGGTCGACTCCCTCCTACAATTACCACACTATGTTCTTGATAGTGCAATATTTTTGACATTCTCTCATCTAATAAAAGCAGAAGTAACTCGTAATACTAGTAGTTTAACTTAATAGTAGTTTAACTAGTAGTTTAAGTTAGTAACTCGTAATACTAGTAGTGGAAAACGGAAAATTTTCAATCTTCTCCAAGAAGATGATTACTCTGAAACTATAAGAGCTTTTTTCAAAAATAAATATAGATTTAGAAACTAAATTTCCAAATACATATTTTTATCACTTACTATCTATATCTCTTTTATAGCTCTGAAGATATTTCGAGTAAAATTCAGAAAAATTAAACTAGTACTCGCTCGGACAGATACTTTTAAAAGTTTTTCGGGGGAAAAAATTGAAAATATTGAAATTATTTTTATATATTCATAGTCTGGACCTTATTTCCGACAAAACAAGCAAAATTATTTACATTTTACTTCCTCTGTAATACATCATATTGTATAGGGAAAGTATTGGAATCATGTCGAAAATAGCAACTCGAGTTTTCGACGGATCTACATAATACATGTTATGAAATCTCTAGAACACGAAAACACTATATTTAGCGTGACGACGTAGCGTATCCACTCTAACTTAAAAACTAATTGAGCGAATTTCATAAAATTTTATAGGTAAGTTATTTGTGGGGTACCCTGGTGCTGATTAGATTTTGGTACAATTCTGAAAAGCAAAACCTGTCTTTTTTTGCGAAAAGACCCACAAAAAATATCTGTATCCACTATGGCTAAAAAACTAATAAACCAAAATTCACTAAATTTAGTAGATAAGTCACGTGTGGGATACCCTGGTGCTGATTAGAAAAAAGAACCTGCCTTTATTGCGAAATGGCCCACAAAAATCGTCAAAATCAAAAATAAAAGATTACGTATGCTCAAATAAATCAATTAAATGCTTGTTTCATGCGTAATTTTTGACGATGAAAGAATAAGACATAAGACTAATCCCATTACTCTTAAGACTAGCCGTTCTAGAGAAATTTTATTTTTTTCGCCTGCTCACCACGCCACTTTTGGAAATAAGTTTAGTTACCAATGAAAACGGAAATTGAAGTGAAAGTGCAAATTCAGCAATATAAAATAATGTTGGGTGTTATTTTGTGCAATTAAACTCGATTTAATGACTTATTGAAGAAATAAAGAGAATTATGAGTCTGCATGGAAAGTCATGTGCTGACCACATCAGATTTTTTATCTATTGGGTTCAGAGCCTCCGGAGTGAAGTGTTTACATTTTGCGTTACGATCCGTTTTCCCGCCACGGAAACCGCAAGCACAGATCTTATTCATATCAACAATTTTCTTTTTTCTCTGTGAATTGTTTCTGTGTAATGTAAAGCAATTTTTAATTATACATCATTCAAAGTTATAACAGCTTTATGTGTTCCAAAGTTAGTACCATCGACTACAAATCAGGATGAATTAGACACTGATTTTGAATTATGTTGGATTCACTGAAGCAAAATCAAATACAAATTTTCAACTCAATTCGATCGTTCAATTGCAAAAAAGAAAAATCTGGTGTGGGCAATACATGACTTTCCCTGCAGACTCAAATTCATTTTTTCTGTAATAATTAATTAAATTAAGATTAATCGCATAAAATAACACTAAATTTGCATTTTTAATTTAATTTTTGTTTTTATTTGGTAATTGTATGGACATTTTTCTAAAGGCGGCATAACAAAAATGCAAAAATTCTTAAATATCTCGAGAGCGGTTAGTGGTCATGAAGAGCGGTCATGGAGTTGGTTTTATTTTTTTCCCTCGTCAAAAATTACGTATAAAATAAGCATTTAATCGATACATTTGAGCATACGTAGTCTTATTTTTTTAATTTTGGCGAATTTTGTGGGCCATTTCGTGAAAAAAGGCAGGTTGTTCTTTTCCGAATCGTACCAAAATCGAATCAGCACCAGAGTATCCCACAAGTAACTTATATACCAAATTTTGTGAAATTCGGTCAATTAGTATTTTAGCTAGAATAATGAGATTTTTGCGGGCCATTTCGCCAAACAGACGGGTTCTTTTTTCCGAATAGTAACAAAAACTAATCAACAAAAACTTAACAAATTTTATGAAATTCGATCCATTAGTTTCTGAGTTAGAGTGATTAATACATACATTGCACAGACACACACAGGCGTCACTCTAAAAATAGTCTTTTGTATTCTAGAGGTTCCAAAACGTGTATATCCGTCGAAAGCTCGAGTTGCGATTTTGGCATGATTCCAACACTTTGTTGGAATCATGCCAAAATCGCAAGTACCAGTAATTAACTTTACAATAGTTAGGATGTTTTTTACTATCTTTGTATGTTTATTAGGGTGGTTCCATACTTAGCTGGACATCAAATGTGCATATTTATATGCCAATCTCAATGAAAAAATATTCATGAAACAGCCCCCAAGATTTTTGGACAAAAACAAAAGTGGATATGTATGTCAATTAAACAAAGCGATTTATGGCTTGCATCAAAGCAGTAGAGAATGGTATCTTGAGTTAGACCAGGTTCTCAGAAAACTTAATTTCATAAAGTTTAAGTGGTGCAATTGTGCATATAATTTTAATAATAAGGCTTTATTGATTGTTTACATTGATGACAATATTTTTTGCCAAAAATCAAATGGATCTAAATTCTGTAACTTCATTACTAAAAACTAAATTTGACATTAAAATGTTAGGAAAAACAAAAATGTTACTGGGTATTGAATTTGAGGAAAAGCATGATAAACATTTCATCCATCAAAATCAATACATCACAAAAATTTGTGACAAATTCTCAAAGTTTAAATATCCCATTTCAAGTTTACCCATAGCTAAAGGTGTAGTTTTAAGCAAAACCGATTGTCCAGCAAATCATGCAGAAATCGAGCAAATGAAGAATATACCTTACAAAAGCTTATTGGGTTGTTTATCATTTCTTGCCAGCAGAACTAGACCTGATATTTAGCTATGTCGTAAACATCTTATCCCAATTTCAGGAAAACCCAGGCATTAAACACTGGGATGTTTTACTTAAACTTCTAGGGTATGTAGATAAAACAAGGGATTTTAAACTAAACTTATCAAACATTCAATCTGTAAATTTAAATTGTTTTACTGATTCTGACTTTGCAGCTAATCGGGATGATAGAGTATCAATGGGAGGCATGATAATTTTTGCAGATAGGGTACTTATTTCATGGAGTACATTTAAACACAAATGTGTAAGTTTATCTACAATGGAGGCTGAATATATATCATTAACTGAATTGGCAAAGGAAATGGTATGGATACAGAACATATTACTTGAATGTACTAAACTTAGTGTTAAGTTAGGAAATAGTGTAATATTCTGTGATAACCAAGCAGCCATAAACTTTTCCAATTCGCCCATTGAGAATCATAGAACCAAACACATTGATGTTAAATATGATTTCTTAAGGCGGAGTTTAACCGATCTGAAAAGTTACCTTTTCCCGATAGATGACTCTGAATATCGCAGGTTTGGCGAGATCCGACTTTGCGCCAAACAGCGATTATGTGCAATTTGCGGTAGCCATAGTCTCACTTCCAGATTAATCCTGAAGAGAAACGGGTAGAGATTCGTTGTCCTGAAACCGTATGCTTTCAATGGCAAAATCAAACTTGCCGAAGTTTTCGTCATCTAATTGAAAAGCGGACTATGAATCAAAGTATGTAGAAACTTTCTTCATATTGATAATAAAATTTCATTGCATGCTCTTGCAGAACAGTAAAAAATTTAAATAATATATGCGTATTCAAAATGTGTAAATCAAATTCGTAGCATGCATAATGTAATGAAAGTCTGTTATGTTATACGAGTGTTGATGGGAAATTGACATGCTGACTTATTGATTGCTGTTGAAGTGTATTTGAAATTTTAACACTTTTAATAAGTTTGTTTGTCGTGACTATCACTCACTATATTTGAAACTTTTTTTATCACGGACTGGTAAATTCCATTACCTGCATTGTTAATATTTTGTATGTATTCATAATATGATATATTTACCCTTTTATGCTTAATTCTAAACTATTAAAGAAAATGAGCAAATAAGTTCATGCAAAACTCACAAGTTAACGTTTTTATTGTTGGAGTATTTGAAATTTCAGCACTTTAAATATGTAAGCGTGTACCTAATTTATATGTTCTTATACATTTGTTGAGCTACTTTATATATGTCATTTATTCCTTTGATAATATAGTGTCCAACAAACAAAATTCTAGGAAATGAATACTTAAACATTTTATGAAAAAAATCACTTCTACTCATCTTGACTCAAAAGAGTCTTGACCACTTCCTGTACCTCTGTGTCAATGTTAATACAAAACAGGACAAAATTAAAGCTTGGCTAAAAATGATCTTCACTTTCTCACCTTTTTTTATTGCCCCTAAATCCACTTAATGAGCATTGAAAATTTTTGCTATTTGATTGAAAATTAAACTGCTCATATTTGTAATTCATTAAAGTAACTGAGTCATAACAGTAAATGTAATTATCAATGGTTACTTAAGGATCTACGTTCATTATATATATTCTTATGTGCACATTCCCTTCTTATGTGCACATTCAAATTAAAAGGTAAGTCCTGCATCCTTTAATTTTTACCAAATGTGTCTAAAGCCAGTTAATAAGGAGTACTTCGGGACATTGATTTCTGAATTTGTGGTTATTTATTTGGGGTTTAACCTCCTATAAATAACTTGCATAATAAAGTATAAACATAATTAGTTGCTTGTTATTCAATTGTTTTTCACCATTGTTTGATACAGTTTGTCCGAATGAACTTTGTGACATATAAAACAACTATGACCAACCCATTCAAATTATGCCGCTGTACTTTAACCTATATAGATCTATCAAATAAAATTTTTAAAATGTTTTCATGATAATTGGGGTACATGAGAAATAAATTCTGTTGATATAGAATTTTTAAAAATGAAAATATCTCACGTTATTTCAAAGTGTAGTCTATTTAAGCATATTCAAATATCTTATTTCGTAATCATATATCTAGTAACTATATTTTGGAACATTTTAGATTGCGATGAGTCTGGATGGCATTCATTAATTAAGGTAGCAGCTACAAATTTTAATTTTTCAGATTTTTCTTGATTTCTGAGAATGATAGCTTGCATTCTCTCAAATTAAATTTATTGCTGGAAGACTGATTATAATTATTTTTTTATATTATGTACATGCATGTTGGTCGCTTATCATACAAAACCAGTAGAGATATAGGCTAGAGAAGAGACAATGAAAGAGATAAAAATTAGAAAATAATTATCAATTGTATTTAAGACTTTTAAAAGTATAATTTAAGACTAAGTAATTTTATTTAATTTTTCTGTATAAAGATCTCATCTCAGTAAGGAAATGAACCACTGATTTCTTGTTAGCTAGACAGTACTCTATCTACTGAGCAACTGAAATAATTATATTTTCAATTTCATGTTAAGATAGCATAGCATCCTGTTCACCTTAACATTTTGCAAATGAATATGTTTTCAGTTGACATATTAATCTATATCATATGTTGAAGTGGTACACTATATTCTTCTTCACCTATATTCTCCTATATTCACCTTTCTGGTAGGTCGGACGGTCTGGGTATCAACAACAACTATATTCTCCTTCAGATTTTAAATCCATGTATGGCCTCCTCATTACTCTGCTTTTTTATTTAAAATACAGGATAGCATCATTCTGTTTGATGTGACTTTCTATGAATTGAGATGTTATCACAAATTATAGGGTTCAGAGAAAATTTCAATTTCTGATCAGATCCAGTATCGGTTTAGCCTTATAGATCCCCGACATTCATCAAAGGCCATTGAACTTTAAACGACACTCTGTAATATTGGTCAATTACATCAAGAATAATGATTTCAATACAATTTCAATTTTATAACTGTTGTCTACAAACATAACATGCATTTATTTCCCTGTTTATTGTTACAAAATATTAAAAATATGCTCTAGCTTTCACTTGTAATCTAAATAAAAGAATCCTAAAATGCAAATAGAGGTTTAGAACATGGACAGCATCAGATTCAGTTATGTACTACAGTCACTATTTGTCTACAAAGTCATATAAAATGACCTTTTACTGAAAAAGGGTTATATAATCATTATTTTTTTATTTGTGTACAAATATAAAAACATTATATTTAGAAAAATAGGTTTTCTACTTTGATTTTATGAATTTTATTGATATCTTCTTCATAGTCATAAACCGATTAATAGGAAGCAAATCATTCTAAAGTTTTATTTCAATCATGCTCCCAATGCAGCAACTAGCATTGGTAGATCAATTTTATTTTGCTCGAACTTATAAAAAACGAATGGAATAATTCACAGGGAATAAGGAATGAGTATATGCTACAATTTTGCAAATTCTGTCAAGGGTGGATAATCTCCCAGAGATAACAGGGAAGGGGGGATTTACTTTTACAATTTTTTATTCATCATTTACCTAGTATACTTAGTAATTTATTAAAACTAATCAGAAATTCTTGCTTAATCATAAAACGTAGCAAACTGACCCTATAAAATTAAAGTTTATTTAATTTCTAGATATTTGTGTTGGGTTGCATTAAACTTTGTAAGGTGTATAGAATCACTGGAAATATCATACAACAGGGGGATGCAATTTGTCTAATCACCTTTCCCTGTATTTGTCTTCTGGACTTCTGTGGTGACCTACAAAGTCAGTTTTACCACACAGCCAACAATGAGTTTGAACTGCACAAGGTTGAAATCAGGGTTATAACGATTTAAATTAACTGATTTAAGAAACAGAGAATAATTGATTAATTTTAAGATATCAATATTTGAAATTTTAATGGAAAATAAAATAATTTCTTTGACTTAAACAGCATTGTAAAAAAATTTGTTCTCTGTTGTCAGAATCTGAAAACTGAAGCTTCATAAGAACACAGCATCTGCTTTTGTTGGTAGTGGTGCTCTGTATCATTTATCATGACGAAGAAGACACTTTATTTCCTTTGAAACAGATTGAATCTTTATAGGCTGTGTTCTAATAAACATTATTAGTTAACAGTTTCTCAAATGAAGACATTTATAGAATATAAAAAGTATTAGAATCAAATGATATAACTAAATATTTTTCAATTTCTTTTAATTTTTGATTTGTGTTATGAGAAGGACATTATACGCAAATTAGACATTTCAGACTCTAAGTAATTTCTAAATAAGCAATTAATAGGAAAATATGAAATAGATTTGATGTCAAAATTTATTTTCTTGATGAAACAAATGAATCATTGAGTTAAAAAAAATACTACATTGTAAATTCGTAGATCTGACTTTGATAAGTTACTTTGCTATTATATACATATTGAAAAGAGTAATAAAGAAACTTTGAAATCAAATTAATTTGATTTTAATAAAAACCAAAGTTGGAACTATTATGAATAAAACACTAATCATGAATTATATTGGATTCAGCCATTTAACTGACCAAATGAAAATTTTCAACTCAATTCATTTCTTTCACTGTTAAAAAAAAAAAGGGGGGGGGTAATATTTTGTGATCTGATTAAATTTTTATTGTTGTTTTGAAAGTTTTAAACTTTTATACAGATTCTTTTTCTTTTGTTATTATATTTAATGCAAAAATTTTGATTTTGGAAATTTGACTTTATAGATCCCATGACTGGAAATTTAATTTTATCATCAAATTGGCTAATAGTTCCTTAATTTTTTTTTCAGTTACTGAATTTCACTTTATATCAGTAAATAAAGTAAAATAATTATAGATAAATATAAATAATTATAAATTCTGCGATTTAAAAAAAAAAAAAATTTCAGAAAATACATAGGGAATTTCATTTCCAAGTTCTAGTATGAACCCAACAGTTTTGGCACGCCCAGTAGCGTCGCCCGAAAAAAATTCTTGGTGGAGGGGGGGGGGGAGTTTTGTTTTCCATTTCTCCATATATTATTTCTGTGAAATTCAATGGGTTTCTGGGGATGTTATGACTTCCAAATCCACCTACTCCACCTGGCTCGCCTCGTAATGTTATGGACCCCTCGTATATTTTAATATAAATTATAGAACCGCAGTACTAAAATAAATATCGATCCACTCGAATTTCTCATACATTCATCACTCGGAGTGTTTAAGTCCACTTGCATAATTAGTATCAAAATATAAAAGACAATTATTATTTTATCGGATTTCGTATGCAAGTAATTATTTTTTAGCCTTTCGTAAAAATAAAAGATAAAATTACTTTTTCAAATTAACAGGTTTGTCATATCAATTAATTGAATGCATTTGGCTGATTTATGTTAATATAATATATAATCAGATATGTTTTAATAATCTTTGCATAACATAACGTAGTTTAAACTATCGTTTTTCCATAGTGGCGTTGCCAAAGATGGAGAGATGCCTCCTCCCCTCCCCCCCCCCCCGAACTCATTGAATATCGAACAAATGATATTTGAAGAAATAGGAAATAAAATTTTTGTTTACCAACTGTCCCTTCAGAAATTGTAGTTGCTTGCTATAGAAAAAAATGTATGAAAAGCATAACTTTCGAATAACTTATGTTCTAATAGTATAGAAATTATAAAATATTCTATTCAGTTCTAGTTTTTTACATAAAATTTCGTATCCAAACAAAATTGCATGGCTATACAAGCATTCGTTCTTCCGTTCTTAACTTAGTATCTATACGTTACAACACACACAGAGATGGATATCTTTATAAAAAAAGGGTTTGAAGTGTGTTCATAGGGGTCTTTAGATAGACTTTTCCGTTAAAATCTTGAATTTAAAATTTTGGCAAAAGTATCTTCCCACGTAAATGGAACTATCTAGATTCATGAGAATGATGTTGCCTAATACTGTATATGGAAAGTTAACATATTTGATGATATACTTATTATTTTTTTAATTTCACATAATTTTTTTTCATAAATTTATTTGAAAAACGTGCAATATTTCCAGAATGGTTCATGCTAGAGTTCTAAAGTTTGAAATGATTTTTTATTTAACATTATATTCAAGGGTCTGGTTTTTTAATGATTATAACCACTTATTACAGAAATTATAACCACTATACATCGAAAACTAAGAGCTCAATCCAAAACCCAATTATATACAATTGTAGGGCTTTCAAGAGCTACATATTCTTGCTTATTGTTCATAGTTCACTTTTAGTTTCTGAGATATAAGAATCACAAACTTGGAAAACAGAAAATTTTCAATCTTCTTCAAGAAGATGATAACTCAAACTATAAGAGCTTTTTTCAAAAATAAATATAGATTTAGAAACTAAATTTCCAAATACATATTTTTATCACTTACTATCGATATCTCTTTTATAGTTCTGAAGATATTTCGAGTAAAATTAAGAAAAATGAAACTAGTGCTCAGTCGGACAGATACTTTTAAAAGTTTTTCGAGGGAAAATATTGAAATTATTTTTATATATTCATAATCTGGACCTTATTTCCGACAAAACAAGCAAAATTATTTACATTTTACTTTCTCTGCAATACATCATATTGTATAGGGAAAGTATTGGAATCATGTCGAAAATAGCAACTTGAGTTTTCGACGGATCTACATAATACATGTTATGAAATCTCTAGAACACGAAAACACTATATTTAGCGTGACGTCTGTGTGTGAGTCTGTGCAGATTTTGTATCCATTCTAACTTAAAAACTAATTGACCGAATTTCATAAAATTTTATAGGTAAGTTATTTGTGGGGTACCCTGGTGCTGATTAGATTTTGGTACAATTCTGAAAAACAAAACCTGTCTGTTTTTGAGAAAAGACCCGCAAAAAATATCTGTATCCACTCTGGCTAAAAAACTAAAATTTACCAAATTTAGTAGATAAGTCACGTGAGGGATACCCTGGTGCTGATTAGACAAAAGAACCTGCCTTTTTTTGCGAAATGGCCCGCAAAAATCGTCAAAATCAAAAATAAAAGATTACATATGCTCAAATAAATCAATTAAATGCTTGTTTTATACGTAATTTTTGACGATGAAAGAATAAGACATAAGACTAACCCCATTACTCTAAGACTAGCCGTTCTAGAGAAATTTTATTTTTTTCGCCTGTTCACCACGCCACTTTTGAAAATAAGTTTAGTTACCAATGAAAACGAAAATTGAAGTGAAAGTCCAAATTCAACAATGTAAAATAATGTTGGGTGTTATTTTGTACAATTAAACTCGATTTAATAACTTAATTGAAGAAATAAAGAGAACGTGAATATGAGTCTGCATGGAAAGTCATGTGCTGCATCAGATTTTTTATCTATCGGGTTCAGCGGTATAAGCGCCCGAAGTGAAATGTTTACATTTTGCGTTACGATCCGTTTTCCCGCCACGGAAACCGCAAGCACAGATGTTATTCATATCAACATTTTTTTTTCTCTGTCAATTGTTTCTGTGTAATGTAAAGCAATTTTCAATTATAGATCATTCAAAGTCATAGCTTTATGTGTTCCAAAGTTAGAACCGTCGACTACAAATCAGGATGAATTAGACACCAATTTTGAATTATGTTGGATTCACTGAAGCAAAATCAAATACAAATTTTCAACTCAATTCGATCGTTCAACTGCAAAAAAGAAAAATCTGATGTGGGCAGTACATGACTTTCTCTGCAGACTCAAATTCATTTTTTCTTTATTTCTTTAATAATTAATTAAATTAAGATTAATTGCACAAAATAACACTCAATTTGCATTTTTAATTCAATTTTTGTTTTTATTTGGTAATTGGATGGACATTTTTCTAAAGCCGGCATAACAAAAATGCGAAAAATCTTAAATATCTCGAGAGCGGTTAGTGGTAATGGAGAGCGGTCATGGAGTTGGTTTTATTTTTTTCCCTCGTCAAAAATTACGTATAAAATAAGCATTTAATCGATACGTAGTTATAAAATAAGCATTTAATCGATACATATATTTGAGTATACGTATTTTTTTTTTTTAATTTTATTTTGGCGAATTTTGTGGGCTATTTCGTGAAAAAAGGCAGGTTGTTCTTTTCCGAATCGTACCAAAATCTAATCAGCACCAGAGTATCCCACAAGTAACTTATCTACCAAATTTTGTGAAATTTGGTCAATTAGTATTTTAGCTAGAATAATGAGATTTTTGCGGACCATTTCGCAAAACAGGTGGGTTCTTTTTTTCCGAATAATAACAAAAACTAATCAACAAAACCTCAACAAATTTTATGAAATTCGATCCATTAATTTTTGAGTTAGAGACATACATTGCAGAGACACACACACAGGCGTGATTCTAAAAATAGTTTTTTCGTATTCTAGAGGTTCCAAAACGTGTAGATCCGTTGAAAACTCGTGTTGCGATTTTGGCATGATTCCAACACTTTTCCCATACATTGCAAGGAAAGTAAAAAATTGGGTGGAGCAATGTTCTGACTTTTGAATACTTTTTTAAATTGTGTCGTTTGAAATATTCAAATTGATTTTATAAAGTTTCTTTTTTTATTATTATTATATTTGATACCAAAAATTTTTTTAATTTGACTTCATAGATTTCATGATTTTCAAGTCGTTCCTACTAAATTTTATTGTCAGATACTGAATTTCATTTCTTTCAGTATATAAAATAATTATATAGATTAGAAAATTTCGTGATTAAAAAAAAATTCTGAAAAACTCAGGGAATTTCATTTCTAAGATTCAGTATGATCCCCACATTTTCGGTTAATCTAGTTTTTTTTATGTAGCTCCTCGTATATATCTAGTGGAAAAGAAGCTAGTGGAAAATCTAGTGGAAAAGAAGCTCTTTGAGATTAAATTTGTAAACAGCAAAAATAACAAAGCTGACAGTTTTCTGAAACCAATAACCAAAGAAGCAATCTTTAAATTCTGTGAAATCTTTAAAACTTCTTAAGATGTTTAAATTCTAAATAGAAATCTAATGTAAACAAGTTAAATTCATTCTAAATTGTATAGTTGTATTTTTCAAAATTAACTTCAACACTTTTTCAAAACCCGCATTGTATAGTTTAGTTACCAATGTGTTTATACTGTGTGGCGAAGATTTTTAAAGTTTTTGATGCATACTAAAAATAACTTATATATATTTTTCAATCTCTTAACATCTAGTGTAGTTACTGTTGAGTTTATACTGCGCGGCAATGTATTTAAGAGTTTTTTTTTTAAAAACTTGTATCTCCTGTTTTTGACACAGAGATATTTTAAATTTGTTTTCTCATGTAAATTGTATCATGATGTACTTTATACTTTTTTTTAAACTTTGTCTTAGATATATATAATTATACACTAAAAATTTATAAAATTACAATTATTATTACAATTTTGTATTTTTGTGGTTAGACAACTCAATCTGCAGGAGGGGGCCGCTTGTTGGAAAAACCATGGAGTTAGAAGTAAGGAGGAAAATCTTCTATGGGTGCAAGGCGTTAAAATACCATAATGCTTTGAGAATTATATCTACGCGCCGCTAGTGTTGCTTAAGTAGTTCGAGATACTGGTGTTGCCATTTCTGAACAGATAAATGTTATAAAAATGTGAATGAAATGAAAATGTAATGACAATTAATAAATCACAAATATTTATCATATACATATCATTTTTCTATATTTAAAACAATTTAGATTTACTAATTTGAAGTTAGATTTACCCGTATAAATGCAAATTCGGATAGCAAAGTGTGTATACCTTCATTATTTGTTGAAAATGGAAGATTTTGTATCGTTATAGATAATTAGAGTAATTATATTGCAAATATTTGACAAGAAAAAATAATTTTTATTCTGTAATTTAATCTTTAATCTGCAAGCATTCTGTAATTTGGCAACGAAGCATTTTAGCCAATGACATCAAAATCTTTTGCATTTTGATTGGATACTACACCGATGGCGGGATTAATTTTTGATTCGTCTGCTTGTTTACATTTTGTTTGTTTCTGTCATTTCTAGCTTCATGTCTTCTGTTCACATGCGAAACAATAGGCATAATTAATTGATTACGTTTCACATCTCTCTAATTACGTATAGACGATGTCACTGTTTTGTTCCTGGTTGTAAAACAGGCTACAATGTAAATCGAGTAAAACTTAAAGTTGAAGGAAAAATAAATTTGAGTGGCTAATCCGGAGATTAGGTCACCTTGGTTGAATCGGAGAAGACGCCACGCACTTTGCGAGGTTAAATCGGAGAAGACGCCACGCACTTTGTGAGCGCTTTATGTTGCAATCTGGTAACCTCTTGTATTGGTTGTTTTCGGCGGAAATTGTGTAACATCCAATAAGAATACGTTTTTGTGTTTGCTACAGTTTTTTGATGTAAAAGAACATTTCTATCAATATTTTTGGCCATTGTTGTGCGTGTTTGCTTGTTCTTTCGTTATATGATTTATTTTGGAGAAAGTGATTTTGCTACGTGCGATATGCACAGATAAAATTGTAGCATATTCTGTGTCTGGGCGCCGCAGGCGACCGTTCCTAATAAACCGGAGATCACTGGGGGCCCCGTTCCGGTGTAGAACGACCTTTAGGTCGAACCCCTGCCCTTGTACGGACCACCGATACATCCGTTCCACAATTTTCGATCTTTAGATCGAATCCCTGCCCTTACACGGACCTGTAGGTCGATCCCCTTCCTTTATATGGATCCTCAGTTAGATGGAGAAAGCGATCTTGATACGTGCGATATGCACAGATAAAATTGTAGCATAAAAATATTAAATTTTACAAAAATCTGATTTTGGAACGTTTACATGAGTATTATTAATTTTTTTATTCTGCAGTTTTATAAAGTTATTTAATTTTCTTAAAATACACAAAAATCTGATTTTGTAACGTTTTTTTGAGTATTATTCACTGTTATTTAAGTTAAATTAAATTATCATTTATATTAGAAAATCTTGTTTAGAACAAACACAATAGTCTGTCTTTAGAAATAGGGTTCTTCTACCAAAACATCATTTTGGTAGGAGGAGCCTATTTCTAATGACGGTAAATGACATCACTGAGGATGGGTGGAGTCAATTTCAAAACACGGAAGAAAGCGCCAACCACAGGCCAACTTGGCCCGATTTTGTACTTAGAAAAAAATTTGCGGTGACCTGATCTCCGGATTTACCATTTGAGTTTGTTTCAAACTCTCATACATTTACTGTACTTCGTTCTGTTCAATATTTCTCTTTAAAAAATAATTTAAAAAACACTCCAACATTGACTATTAGTTGTAGTAGTATATTTTAAAATTCAACTTTCAGAGATTTGAATCTGTTTCTGCAGAGTACACTGTAACAAATTATAGTTGAAGTATTCTATAAATAGTTAAATTACCAGTATATATATGTATATTGACTTCAATTTATGCTTATCTTTGCGAGATGTTGAAAATAGACATGTTAATAGGTAGTAATAATATACAATATGTAATTACAGTTAATAACATTGGCAGCATATAGTTAATACTTGGTATTTGATTAGGCAAAAGCTAATAGGTGTTAGTGGATATTAGTTGAATATTTAAGAATAACACTCAAAGCCTTCCCACCTTCATATTAAAGTACATGATCTTGTCACTGGTTACCACTAAATCATTAAAAAAAAAGCTCCCTTCCTCTAAATAAAAATTACTGTATTTTATGTATATTTTCACTCATAATTCAAATGTGTAACGTGCAACTTGTAGTTTTGTGAAAATTAGAGCTATTTATCATGGGTGTCCATAGGGAACTGCAAGAGGGGGCACTTGCCTCTCTCCCCCCGGGACATTCAAGGTCACAAAGGTGGACATAAATCTAGTGAATGTTGTACGTCTTATCCTTGAGTTTTCCCCACTGACATCAGTGGTCTGCCTCCCCAGCACTCTGGAAAAAGTTCTATGGGCAGCGTCCATACTGTTTAAATTTATACTCTTTCCATGCACAGAAATTTGTTTAAAAGTTTAATTCATATCTTACACAAAAAAGTGGGAAAAGGTGCAAATTAAGATATTTTTATTGCTCAAAATAAAGTATATTCTGCATATTTTGATGCAGTCCTTATATTTCTGATGATGTCCTTATACTTTTTTCTCGTGTTCTCAGTGCAGCGATCAACATTGCTAATCACTGCATTGAGAGCATGATTTCATGCTTTGAGAACACGTCCACCACAGCTGGTGGGAGGTTCTGTGACTATGGTTTTCCCTCTTGTAAAAAATTATATTTTATCAACTTGACATTTTTGTGAATAGTTGATATTTAAAATGCTAGTACTTTTTCATTACAATTAATAGTAAACTGCCAAAATATTGACAACTGTTATGTTACTAAATTTTAATATCTAGTTTGCTCTTAAAGATATATTTATTCTTGGTTCGCATTGTATTTTGAACTAATAGGTATGAATAATTTCAAATTTATTTTGTATTTATATGTACCAAATTAAGATTTTAGCAGTAAGTTTTAGGGTCAATCCATGTCAAATCAACCAGAAAAAAAAGGATTTGACACCCATGATCTCGGATTTTGATGAAACTTGGCATGTTTGTTCCTTTTATAGATTTAAGTAAGCATATGAAATTTTTTTGCTCTATCTCACACGGTTTATGTTTTACAGTCTGTTAAAGTTTTTGGAATTTCACCGTTTTTATAAATTGGGCGGAGGAAATGCAATTTGTGTTTCTATAGAAAATAAATTATATCTCCCTTGTTTACCAACCAATGTTGATGAAATTTTTTATGAGTATACATCAATATGTAAGGAATCCAGAAAAAAATAAATTAAATCAGCAAGTATATATACATGGTCAGAAAAAAATCCTAAAGTTTTATTTATAGATTTTTTTAAATAAAATACAGAGTTCTACGCTAAGTGGAATATCTTCAAAAGGGAAAAGGATAATCAAAAGAATTTTTTTTTATTTTTGTTCTAAAAGATATGCTCTACCGCACGAAAAAATAAAATGAATGGTTTTTTCACTCCTTCATTATTTTTTCTCACTTCAAAGATAGAAATCACTTGACTCACTCATTTTCTTGAAATCGTTAAATTAAAATTACAGTTTCAGTAAAATTATATTAAAATTTGAATATATTTATAATGTTTGTTGGAATGGAAAATGTATTATTACAAAACCATTAAAATGTTTCAAATTCTAGGAAATTATTCTTTAATTTTCTCCAGTGTTTTCATAAGCTTGATTGAACATGTATCATGCATTCTTGAGAGAATTGGTAAGTTCTTCCAGTCTTTTTTTTTTTTTTTTTGGGGGGGGGGGGGGCAGAAAAATGATGGTGATGGTTCATGAGGATGTAAAAACTTTAGTGACATCTTCTGCATTCACCTCACTCACCATACCAAAATACCATAAGTTGTCATAAACACAAGCGATAAAACATCCAGGATATAAGTCTTCTATTTTAACAGGTAAAGTTTTCTGCTTGTTACACAAGTTGAAAATGAGAGCTGGTGTTTCATCGCTGCTGATTTTTCTAGCCTCAATTGTTCCCAAATCGTCTGTTGGCAGAAAGCTGTGGAACGATCTTGTTCCTGGAAGAGTTTGAAGATCTTTGGCATGATTTTCCAAAGCCAGGCCAGTTGAATCAACCGCTTCTTTAGAAATAAGTTGGAAATTAATATTTGTAATGTTGGATTTGCAAAACTCTAAAAGTTCATTCGTTGTTATAATTTGTCTGTCCAGATGTTGTTGAAGACTTTCTTTCCTAGCTAAACGTTTTACAGTACCCCCTATTCCATCACATTCAGTTTTACCGTGACTGGTTGCAAAAAATGACCACTGGGCTTTTGGTTGAAAGTCCCTCTCATGCAGACACAGATTCATAAAGTTGTATTTATTTTTATACTGCCCAGCACATCTGTCACTGAAGTAGTGAATGTTTTTTATGTGTGGGTAGTTCTCTTTCAGAAAGGCAGTTACAGTTTTTTGAATCTCATATACCATACTCGAGTCATGTTTAAGGTCATCAGATATGATACAAAGAGGTAAAATCAGTTTTTTATTACTTGCATCCTTGCAGTGAATCATGACAGGATGAATAGTGCATGAATCTGAGGTCCAGTGATAACCTTGAGCCTCTTCTTGTATTGTGAAAGTATAATTTTCACTGAAGTCCATTGAAATAACAGCTGTATTTGACGAAACCGTTTCCTTTAAACTTTTAAAAAATGAAGCTTGTGATTTAGCAATGTATGAATGGGGTATTAACTTGTTCAGTTTTTCTACTAAGTTATCAATAAACTCACCAACTGAGCTCGAGCACAGTATCATTTCAGTTCAATCAGTCGAAACCCACTGATTATACTCGACTGGGTCTTCATCATCGTAGTTCTCAAATTTTGACTGTAAAAACTGGACATGGTTATCTTTCAATGGATACTTCTCACAATGCCTTAGCATACATTCACCTTCTGCTCCTTCACAAAGAATATACGCCATAAGGTCTTTGTAATTCTCTTCAATATCTGCTCCATGAATCAATAAAATCACATTTTGATGAATTGTGCATACACACACTAAGTGTGTCCCACTAGCACCAGCCAAAACACACCACTTAGGTCTCAGGGAACAAAAAGTTGAAAGACCAATTTTCAAGTCAGGGTATACGCATTTAAAAATTGAGTATAGCTCATTAAGATTACATAAAATCAAGCATTTTCTCTCATATACTGTTTTTCCTATACTTACCACATCCTTCATCCCTGGCAAAATTCTGGAATGTTCATCACTCTGATAAAATCTTTTTACCAATTCAATAGTTTCAGGACTCAACTTTTTCTCATATCTAGGATCTGGTTCTGCTAAAAATCCCTTGTATTTAAACAGTTTTTGAGCCTTACAAACAGAATAATCAGATACGTTGAAAATTTCTGCCATTTTTCTTCTAGACCACATTAGTGAAGCTGGAATTATCAGCATTTGAATCTGTTTGTTTCTTGATGCACCACTTAATTCATTTTTAATTATATCTACAAGCTTATCCAGATCTTCAGATTTTTGTATCACACTTTTTTTCTCTGGGAAATTAACTTCAAGAACATTTTCAATTTTTCTTTTTAGATTTTCATGTACTCTTTGTAGTTTTTTTTTACCGTAAGATGATCTGCTATGTTCACCAAGTGCATGTAATTTCAATGGGGAACATCCGATTTCATGGAATGAAGAATTTAATTCATCAACCACATATTTTTTTTTGTAATTGGAATAGTTCATCAGGAGCTAATCCCACATCAGCAAGTTCCTCATCTTGGACATTTAAGCTACTTTTGCTTTCGACATTACTCTCATCAATTTGTTTGTCTTTAAGTAGATTATTCCTGCAAGAAGCACAAAGTTTTTGTCCTGGTTTCACTTTGTAACTTTTTGATAAAATTATCCTATTCTGCTGCAAAGTTACAACAAAGTGTTTTTTAATTGAAGTTTTATGTTTTTTAAAAGGGTCACAACATACCTTTTGTAAAAATTCATACTTGTTCAAAAACACTTTGATGATAAAGACAAATAGTTTTTAACTCATAACTTGATTCCGTTCTCAATTTTAAAAGAGTTAAATCAGATTTAGACAGTTTTTCAATAGTTTGTATGGCTTTTTTCTTGGCATAGCTTAATAAATGACAATCACTATGAGTAACTTTCCCCACCCTGCACTTCTCCATTTTTCCACCATTCAAAAAAGACTTTGTGTGGTGTGATGTGTTTTGATTGCTTATAAGATTTCTTGAAATAAGTTACTGGTAGTGAGTTGACTAGTTTAGAACTAGTTTTCAAAACTAAATTAAATTGTAATATAATTTTCTTTTTTTTAATTAGGCCTGATTGTTGAAAATAAGGAAATCAGTATCTTATTTCTAAATAATCTCAATTAAGACATAATTATGGATAACCTATTTTATAACATGTTTTTTTTTTTGGACAAGCCTGATTAACAATTTATTAAATCTACTCCATTATTTTAATCATATACCAAAAGCCACTGGTTCTTTTAAATTTGTGTGTGAATTTTGAAATTTTTGAAAAAAATCTTGAAATACTGAATTTTTTGTTTTATTTTAAAGCTTTTTTTTAATTCATTAAATGGGTCTTGTCTTATTTTATTTGAAAGTGGTTGATATGTGACATGTTTAGTTCAAATTTTAATATAATTTTACTAAAATTGTAATTTTAATTTAATGATTTCAAGAAAATGAGTGAGTCAAGTGATTTCTATCTTTGAAGTGAAAAAAAATAGTGAAGGAGTGAAAAAACCATTCATTTTATTTTTTCATGTGGTAGAGCATATCTTTTAGAACAAGAATAAAAAAAAAAATTTTTGATTATCCTTTTCCCCTTTGAAGATATTCTACTTAGCGTAGAACTCAGTATTCTATCTAAAAAAATCTATAAATAAAACTTTAGGATTTTTTTCTGACCATGTATATATACTTGCTGATTTAATTTATTTTTTTCTGGATTCCTTACATATTGATGTATACTCATAAAAAATTTCATCAACATTGGTTGGTAAACAAGGGAGATATAATTTATTTTCTATAAAAACACAAATTGCGTTTCCTCTGCCCGATTTATAAAAACGGTGAAATTCCAAAAACTTTAACAGGCTGTAAAACCTAAACCGCTTGAGATAGAGCAAAAAAATTTTATATGTTTACTTAAATCTATAGAAGGAACAAACATGCCAAGTTTCATCAAAATCTGTGATCATGGGTGTCGGACCCTGGTTGAACTGATGTGGAATGACCTAAAACTAGAATACCTCAGATTGGTAGGCGGAGCCTATTTTAAAACACTGGAAACTACTTCACTTGAGTTGGGAGGAGTCAATTTAAAAACACTGACTTGTTACTTAAAAACTGGAAGTCAAATATGCCTTGCAAAATTCGGGTGATCAATAGAATAGACCCCCACTCATTTTTCAGTGCATCAAGTTGGTGCGATTCACCGGGTTACACTTTCATTCTGTTTACTTCACCAATCTGGTAGCCCATGACTTTCCAGAAATCCAATCAGCGTGCAACTTTTGGGGAATTAAATGTAGTTAAAAGTCCAATCTTTTTTTGGAACAGATGTTATAAAGAATTTGGTAAAATCTGCTATTTCTCTTTTTGCCGCCAAGCCTGTCGCCAATGCATATGGTGTTTGAAAAGTCCTGACGGATACCATCTTGGGCTTTATGCATAACAAATATAAGCATATATAATTAAAAATGCATAAAGAGCTAATACATAAATAAGTATAAAATAATGTTAAAGTATTAAAAAAAGTCGATACTTAGGAAAAACGAAATTTTAAAAGAATGATACTTAGCAAAAAGATTATACTTTAACGAAATTTTAAGAAAAGATACTTAGAAGAAAAGTTTGTACTTTAAAGAAATTAAAAAAAAAAAAAAGATTGTACTTTAAAGAAATTTTAAAAAACTACACATAAAAAAAAAGTTTGTAATTTAAAGAAACTTGAAAAAAACAATATTTAAAAAAAGATTGTACTTTAAAGAAATTTAAAAATAAACGATACTTAGAAAAAAGATTGCACTTTAAAGAAATTTTTAAAAAAGTATACATTAAAAAAAAAACTATATTTCAAAAAAAGATTGTACTTTAAAGAAATTTAAAAAAAAACGATACTTAGAAACATGATTGTACATTAACGAAATTTCAAAAACATAATATGTCTCACGTAGCAATGGCTGTTTGTGTGACAACTGCGTGGACGTAACATGAAAATCATAAAATCAAATACAGTCAAGAAATTAAACTTTAAATTACCCTCTAAAACAAAGCAGAAGCCATGCTTAAATCAAAATCAAAACACAGTACCTAGTTTAATGAAATCCAAAACTTTTCAAGAATCAAAATCAAAACACAGTACCTGGTTTAATGAAATCCTAACCTTTTTAAAGAAAACCAGGTGTAAATATCCAAATTGCACAAACAACTGTTTTGACATTGCGGTCATTTATGCATTTCTATGTAAATTCTCTACTTCTACATTATTTTATCAATTAACATGTGCTATCTTTAATTTTTGTATGATATTCATGTTTTTAATACATTTTTATACACACAACAAAAATAAAATGGCTAGGGCCGAAGATAACAGAAAACTAAAAGGGGATGCCAGAAAAAAAAAGCTTCTCCAGACATTTGGCGCCAAGTGCAATTTATTTTCGAGCCACATTTGGTGACTTATCGCTCGTGAAAAAGCTGAGAAAACCAAATTCTTTATATCAGATTTGTACCCTTTTTTCTAAGTATCATTTTTTCCTAAATTTAGTATACTCATTTTTTTACATTTTCGTATTCAAGTATTTTCTTCTTTTTTAATTTTCGGTGTTTCGAGTTATAAGTTTTTGATATTGATTTAAAATCAAAAAATATTTTAAGCATTGAGTGTTTCAATATGGTTTCTAAAGTTTGGCAAATTGGCAGAATAGGTGAGTTTCTCAGTGTTTTGAAATTGACTCCTCCCCATTCAAGTGATGTTTATTCTGGTGTTTTAAAATAGGCTCCTTCTAACAAAGTGGTGTATTCTACAGTGAGCTGGAATTTTGATAAATGATGGTGAAATTCAATTTGAATAAAAGTGACTAATACTCATAAAAAGATTACAAAATACGATTTTTGTGCATTATAAAAATATTGCGTAATGACAGAATAATAAACTTTTAAAATTTTATAAACCATATTGAAACAAATAAATAAAATTGGCATCGCGTCTAATTTTCAACCAGCAGAAACAACAAACACACAACTATAATAGAAGGTCTTTATTTCACTTCTTTAAGACTTGCAAAACTTAAAAAGGCCAGAGCGCTTTCGAGCGTAAATACGCTCTTCATCAGTGGCTACATGGAAATAGGAATGATCGTTCATATATAGACCAGAAAAGGTGACAATTTGCATAAATACAATTATCAATAAACTTACGTTTATCTAAGGAGTATCCAAAAATACAAAACATTTTGCACAGATTAAAAAAATCGAGCATAAATCACGAAAAGAACAGTAAAATTTACAATTTTATTACAGAATTTTCAAATTTAAAAAATAGGGGCAATCAGGTCAAATCCCTGAGAGGATGACGTCAAAGATAACTATGAAGAGACTTGAATTGCATGGAGTCGAGAATGAGTCGGCAAGTATAACTTAAAATCTGAACGGGGTCAAAATTACAAATCGTCTCGCGGTAAACATAAATAACGAGGGACTCAAAAAGGAAAATATTACGAGTTTACCACCTTTGCTATGGATGTCAAAGGTGGTAAACTTTCTACGGCCCTTGCTCATTTTGTTAAAGAAAATTTCCGGCCCATTTTTGAAAGAACTTTCCTTCATATACATTGTAATAACCCTCGTAATATTCTGCTTTTTGAGTCCCTCTTTATTTACGTTTACCGCGAGTCGATTTGTAATTTTGACCCCGTTCAAATTTCAAGTTATGCCTGGCCACTTATTCTCGACTCCATGCAATTCAAGTCTCTTCATAGTTATCTTTGACGTCATCCTCTCAGGGATTGGACCTGATTGCCCCCATTTTTTAAAAATTTTTGAATTTGAAAATTCTATAATAAAATTGTAAATTTCACTGTTCTTTTCGTGATTTATGCTCGATTTTTTGAATCTGTGCAAAATGTTTCGTATTTTTGGATTCTCCTTAGATAAACGTAAGTTAATTGATAATTGTATTTATGCAAATTTGTCACCTTTTCTGGTCTATATATGAACGATCATTCCTATTTCCATATAGCCACTGATGAAGAGCATATTTAAGCTCGAAAGTGCTCTGGCCTTTTTAAATTTTGTACATCTTTGTAAAAAAGTGAAATAAAGACCTATTATAGTTGTGTGTTTGTTGTTTCTGCATATTGAAACACTCGATACTTAAAATATTTTTTTATTTTAATTCAATATCAAAAACTTATAACTCGACATTGAAAATTGAAAAAAATTGATTGGGTGTCCGGAAAATCGTGGGCTACCAGATTGGCAAATTAAAGGGAATGAAAGTGTAACAGGGTGAATCATGCCAACTTGGCACACTTTCATTCTTTGAAAAATGAGTGGGGGTCTATTCTATCAATCAAAGTTTACTATTCTGCCATTATGCAATATTTTTGTAATGCACAAAAATCATATTTTGTAATCTTTTTATGAGTTTTATTCACTTTTATTCAAATTGAATTGCACTATCATTTATTAAAATTCCAGTTCATAAAACTGTAGAATATGTCACTTTGTTAGGAGGAGCCTATTTTAAAGCACGGGAATATATGTCACTTGAGTGGGGAGGAGTCAATTTCAAAACACTGAGAAATGTGCCAACATGGTGCAACTTTGTACTTAGAAAAAAGAGTGGTGGTGGTTGGGGTCTATTCTACTGATTTACCAAATTTTTTACTATGTGAAATAATTTTGCGAGTTTTCACAAATATATAAGACACACTAGATGACCGACTTGATTATTTTGAGACTCCTGGGTTCTTCCATGCAAGGCATTCTCGTGTTTGGGGCAAAGTCAATGCCCCCATTAAAATCCAATTCTAGGGCCAGAACAAAAATAGGGGAAAAGATAATGTTGCATTAAAGGTGTGTACAGACAATCAGTGAATGTTTGTCAAAGATGTCGATTCTCAGAATTGTGTTTGAAGTGTGCTTTGTCCACACGGGCACACATATTTGACGTCTTATGATAATGAGCTAGTTTCCTTTCATATCTAGTAGATGGCGCTGTTGTACTTGTTTACTAATTTCGTTTGTTTTCAAATCAAGAAAGTGGAGGCAAAATTAAGTGTCCCAAATCGTTACAATCAGTGACTTATCCTGACTCTAAAAAGTGGAGGGGGGGGGGGGGGAGAATGTTTAAAATTTGCTTATGCCAGAGTTATTTTACATGAAAAATACGCATAACATTAAAAAGCCTTGAAAATTGGGGGGGGGGGGGCAAGCATACGCTACTGGTTACAATGACTATTAACAATATATAATTAATTCAAATATATTGTTTTATAATTGTTATTTAGTTTTGTTTTATTGTCAGTAGAGTACTCAATCGATTAGAACCTGTTGATTATTTTTTTTTTTGAAAACATATCTGTAGTTAATTATGGCTAAGCAAGCAAATATTAAAGCTGCTTGTGCAAAAGAACTAAAAACTGTTTTAAGGTTGACACTTAAATCAAAATTATAATTTATATATATGTTTTGTTTTCTTAACCTTTTACTTTTTTAAATAAATATAAAAACATATGGTACTTTTGACTCATTCTGTATTTTCCATTTCACATAAATGTCCTCTATATAAAAGGAAAAACACAACTATATCTTGAACCATGAGATGGATTTTGATAATTTGACCCTGCAGCAAAGTACAGAATAAGGAAGACTAAAAACCTCTTCCAATCTCATACCAGGGTTGTGGAATCTGAGTCGGTAACAGTTTGGGTGAAGTTATTAACAAAATACTAACTTGGGCTCAAAAAAACATTTAAAAATTCTAATTGTTTAATAGTTTTTAGGCGATAAATTATGAAACATCAAATGTTTTACAAATTAAAAAAAGTATGAAAAGTAATGTTATTAATTTAACAAAGTATGTTTAAAGCAAAATAATTAAATATAAAATGTTAGCGGAGCAAATTTGCATTCAATGAGCACTTTTTTCTTATGTATAAATGCAAAGAAATATTTTAGAAGTCATGCACGATATCACACATGAATGAAAGTACTTTTAATCAAAAACAAATTAACATCATTAGTAGTTATGAACTGTTTTTAAAATATTATAACATATATAATATACTGTAATTAATATACTATAATTAATAACAGTTCATTCATATTATAAAAACAGATTTACACAACCTGAACATAACATAATTTTGTTTTATTATGAAATGACAAATAATCAAAATATGCGTGCAATATATCAAGATACAAATTTTTTACATACAATTACTTGACACATTCTTAAAAATATGTAATTTCATTTCTTCACCTACATCATAATCTAAATCATGCACATGCAAAACATAAAGATACTAAAATTACTACATGAAGCTACTTACATGCCACACTGTACATAAAATCACACTTTTCAAATCTGCGAGACAAGAAAAATATCCTTAAAAGTTTTCAGGAAAAACACTATAAAGATTGCTAACATTTTATATAAGCAGCATAATTCTCTAGTAATTACTATCTTTGTATGACTGTACTGGAAAAAACCGAACTATAGTTTAGAAATCTCATTGTACAATCCAAGCATTAAACTGAAATTAAAAGAAACACATAAAGGGCACATGGAATAATACTCAATTCATGAAATAAATGCAGGGCTGGCTGCACATTCCAATGAATAAACAATATACACTCTTGTTAGAAAGCATACAGTTCTGTTAATTATTCACCAGAAACATGCAAAATTGTTAGAATCTACGCAATCTATCAAAAACATGCCATTTCAATTCTTAAGTTCCAACTTAGTCTAAGTTATAAACAGGCAAAATATCAAGATGCTAAAATTATTACATGAAACTACTTACGTAAAATCAAACATTCTTCAATTCTGTGAGATGAGAAAAATATCCTTGAAGATTTTCAGCCAAAAAACCACTAGAAGGATTGTTGACATTTTATAAGCAACATAACTCTCTAGTGATTATTTAGCTTTATATGACTGTAGTGGAAGACACCGTAAATATACTTTATAAATCCCATTGTACAATCCAAACATTAAACTGAAATTAAAAGATACACAGAATGGGTACATAGAATAATACTCAATTCATGAAATAAATGCAGGGTTGCACATTGAAATCAACAAACAAAATACACTCTTGTTAGAGAACATACAGTTCTGTTAATTATTTCCCCGAAACATGCAAAATTGTTAGAATTCATGCAATCTATTAAAAACATGCTATTTCAATTCTTGAGCTCTAAATTTGACAAAGTTATAAAGATGCAAAATATTAAGATGCTAAAATTATTACATGTAACTACTTACATAAAATCAAACATTCTTTAATTCTGTGAGATGAGAAAAATATCGTTGGAAGATTTCCAGCCAAAAAACCACTAGAAATATTGTTGACATTTTATAAGCAACATAACTCTAGTGATTATTTAGCTTTATATGACTGTAGTGGAAGACACCGTAAATATACTTTATAAATCCTATTGTACAATCCAAACATTAAACTGAAATTAAAAGATACACAGAATGGGTGTATAGAATAATACTCAATTCATGAAATAAATGCAGGGTTGCACATTGAAATCAACAAACAAAATACACGTCACCCTTGTTAGAAAACATACACTTCTGTTAATTATTTCCCAGAAACATGCAAAATTGTTAGAATTCATGTAATCTATTAAAAACATGCTATTTCAATTCTTAAACTCTAACTTAGACTAAGTTATAAACATGCAAAATATCAAGATGCTAAAATTATTACATGCAACTACTTACGTAAAAGCAAACAATTTCCAATTCTATGAAATGAAAAATATATCCTTGAAAGTTTTCAGTCAAAAAACACTTGGAAGATAGAGCATAACTCGCTAGTAGTTGCACTTTATAAAACTGAAATTAAAAGGCACACAGAAAGGGTACATAGAATAATACTCAATTCATGGAATAAATGCAGGGTTGCTCACTGAAATCAGCAAACAATGAATTAAAAAAATTACAGAAAAGAAAAAGACTACAAATAACAAACAAACGGGCAAAAAATATACGTGACGCAGAACGATATGATGAATACGGATGCAAATCCAAAATGGTAATATTCTCGTGATTGGTCAATACAAATGTCAATCATGCTGACTCCGCAATGTTTGGCGAAAAAGTAGGACCCTGCTCTACAAGAAAAATGTTTGACCTCACAGTTTGACAACTACGTCAAACACGTCTTCAGACGATCAAAAATAAGTGATCAAGCTTGTTTGACAAACATTCACTGACCGTCTGTACGCACCTAATCTAAGTTATCCATATCTGCTGAAAGAGAAAGTTGAGTATTTAATCTCTTCAAATGAAGTTTGTAATGAGTTTTGCCACTCAATTTAGATGCTGACTGATTTATTTCTTCCAATTTGTTTTAATATTTGAATAATGGTAGCTTTTTGTACTAAGAAAGCTATTTATTCATCATTATACTAGTACTGGAAAAAAGTGTATCAAGTATCCCTATTATTTCGGATGTTTGATACAATTGCAGTTAGTCAATGCAACTGTTATAATTTTCAAACTAAGAAATTTAATCAATTGCAAACAATTATTTTATAAAAAATTGTTTGGTTGTGCAATTGTTTGCATTCCAAATTATAAATGTACATTTTATAATTTAGATCATAAATATTATATAAATATACTTTACATTAAAAAAATGAAAAACTGTGTCAAACTTCTCCTACCTTATCTTTAGCTCATGGAGTCTACATAGCTGATATGAAAGAAATATTCATTGACTTTACCGAGAGAAGGACGATTTTTTGCGATGAAGTTTTAAGCATAGAGTTAAATTACTTGTAGCTCCATGGTCTTAATTTTTAAATAAAATAAATTATTATAGTATTGTGATGAATGATATGAATAGGAAATTATTTATGAATGAAATGCTGCTTTTTTAGAGAGAGCCAGGCGTGTTATTTTTTCTATGACGTCATTTGAATGAATTTCAGTTGTTTTCGATGAAGTTTTTAAATATAATAAATTATCGTGGTATTATGATAATTCTAAAACTATTATCGAGTAATATATCACATTTTAGAGATGTTTAAACCAGGCAATTTATATTTCAATGCCGTCATTTGAATGAAGTTCATTTTTTCGATGAAGGTTTTAAGTTTTCAAATATAATAAATCAATGTAGTATTGTGAGAAGTTTTAAAATATTACCGAGGAATGTATTGCATTTTAGACATGTTTAAATAAAATTGCATTGCTGTTGGAAAGTGTTTCATAATCAATGCATTAAGCATGATTGATCTTTCTTGTTAACACTTTATAACATAGTTGAAAAGTGTTTACGGCATTGTTCATTCTGTCTGTCTGTCCGTTAGCATGATAACTGCCGCAAAAATGACTTTATCAAAATAAAATTTTAGTATGTTGATCAGCCAGTTTATCGGACCTATGGAAATATGAATGAATAACATCACCCAATTATTAACACTTTACAACATAGCCGAAAAGTGTTTATGACCATGTTCATTCTGTCTGTCTGTGTCTGTTCATTAGCACAACTGCCGTAAAAATAACTTTATCAACATAAAATTTTAGTATGTTGTTCAGACAGTCTGTGAAACCTATGGGAATATATATAACTAATACCACCCAATTAGTTTCGGATTGAACCCGGGTTTGAAAAATGAAATACATTGAACCCTATCAGACCTAATTTTGCAAACATTTTTTAAGCGAAATTAAAATTCATAAATTGCTTCGAAAGTTTTAGGAAATATTCAAATTTTGTTTATTGCCTGTTTTTGCGAAATGGCCTGCAAAAATCGTTAAATCTAAAAATAAAAGACTAAGTGTGCTCAATTATATCAATTAAATAATTATTTTATACGCGATTTTGGACAACAAAAGGAATAAGACTAATCCCATTACTCTAGGTCTAGCCGTTCTTGAGATATTTTAAATTTTTTGCATTTTTTCTATGCCACCTTTGACAATAAGTCCAGCAATCGAATGAGAACCAAATTTAAGTTTAACGTGCAAATTCAGTGTCATTTAAAATACTTATGGGTGTTATTTTGTGCAGATAAACTCAAATTATTATTGAAGAAATAAAGAGAATGTGAATATAAGTCTGCAGGGAAAGTCATGTGCTGCCTACATCAAAATTTTTAACAATGATTACAACAATGATTCATGGAAGTGAACGGGGATTATTTGCAGGCCATTTCGAAAAAAATGCAGGATCGATATTTGAGGATCCACCAAATTTTTGCAGAATAAAATGTTCTACAAATTTAAGCTGTGTACCGAATTTCCAACACTCTGGGACGTAGGAAAGTGCATTAAAAATGCCATCAAATAAGTATAAAATGACAGACAGACAGACGACCATCAATCATAGAGTTATATAAAATTTAAAAAAATTTGAAAAATTGTTATCTACCATATTTATTTTAAAATGTGAAACCTCTCTTATATATAACGTAATTAAACTCTTGGAAAGATATTTATTATAAAATATATCACTTTTTTCTTTCTGGAGGATATAGCAAGAGTCAGAATTTAATTGAATTTGTTTTTCTCCCTATATTAAATAATTTTTATTTAAAAAACTACCTAACATATTTTACTGAAATGTTTTTCATATATTTTATGGGATAACTTGAATATTTCCTAAAACTTTTGAAGCAATTTGTTAATTTTAAATTCGCTTAAAAAATGTTTGAAAAATTAGGTCCCATAGAATACAATGTATTTCATTTTTCAACCAGGGTTCAATCTAAAATTAATTGGGTGATATTATTCATTTATATTTTCATAGGTCTCTCAGCCGTCTGAAAAACATACTAAAATTTCATTTTGATAAAGTCATTTTTACGGCAGTTATCGTGCTAACGGACAGACAGACAGACAGAATGAATGAACAAAGTCAAAGATTTTTCAACAATGTTGTAAAGTGTTATAAAAATAAAAATAATAATTACACCCTTTATATGAAGAGATCATGTAACTATTATATGAAGATATCACGTGACCCACTTCAAAATAAAATATGGCATCCATCTTGTGTCAAAATCTTGATTTTTAAAGTTCTTTTTAATTCATATTTAGTGTCATATCCGTCCTAAGACATCTTTATTTTTGCTTAAATTCTGTGCATCTACATACTGAAACAACGAAATTACAATATATTTGATTTTAAATGATCATCAAACTCTGATTATTTTTACATTGAAGCCTAATTTTTACTTATAAAAAATGTAAACACCGAATGATGTAGAATGAGTTGTATAAGAATTGCTGCATTTTTTTAACGCAAAATTATTTAGCTCATGGAGTCTGCAATATAGCTGATATGAATGAAACATTCATTGGTTTTACACAGAGAAGAATACGATTTTTTCGATGAAGTTTTAAGCATAGAGTTAAATTACTTGTACCTCCATGGTTTTAAGATTTTAAGTGTTGAAACTGAGTTTAGTCTAAAAACATGCTTATTGGTCAAAATCTTGAATTTGAATTTTTTAGGGGAAAGTTATAATTTTATACAATTATATAAAAAAGTTTATATATATCAAGAAATTTTACTTTGCATACAAGAAAGGTGAAATAATCAATATGAAAAGGGCCAAATGTGGTCATGTTCGCACAGTGCACTGGAAGGATATTTACAGATGTTAATGCAAAGAGTACCATCTATTAGAGAACACACTCTTACGATAAATTACACTACTTTTACATTATACACTAGATCTTGGGAAAACTTGGTGCACAAGGATGGATATCCTTCCAATTGAAAGTGTTGAAATTGAGTTTATGTCTAAAAACATGCTCATTGGTTAAAATCTTGAATTTGAATTTTTATGGGAAAGTTATAATTTTATACAATTACATGAAAAAGTTTATAATATATCAAGAAATTTTACTTTGCATACAAGAAAGGTGAAGTAATCAATATGACAGGGCCAAATGTGGTCATGTTCGCACTGGAAGGATATTTACAGATGTTAATGCTAAGCTTACCATCTATTTGAGAACAAACACACTCTTATGATAAATTGTACTACTTTTACATTATATACTAGATCTTGGGAAAACTTGGTGCACAAGTATGGATATCCTTCCAATTGAAAGTGTTGAAATTGAGTTTATGTCTAAAAACATGCTCATTGGTCAAAATCTTGAATTTGAATTTTTATGGGAAAGTTATAATTTTATACAATTACATGAAAATGTTTATAATATATCAAGAAATTTTACTTTGCATACAAGAAAGGTGAAATAATCAATATGACAGGGCCAAATGTGGTCATGTTCGCACTGGAAGGATATTTACAGATGTTAATGCTAAGCTTACCATCTATTTGAGAACAAACACACTCTTATGATAAATTGTACTACTTTTACATTATATACTAGATCTTGGGAAAACTTTGTGCACAAGGATGGATATCCTTCCAATTGAAAGTGTTGAAATTGAGTTTATGTCTAAAAACATGCTCATTGGTCAAAATCTTGAATTTGAATTTTTTTGGGGAAAGTTATAATTTTATACAATTACATGAAAAACTTTATAATATATCAAGAAATCTTACTTTGCATACAAGAAAGGTAAAATAATCAATATGACAGGGCCAAATGTGGTCATGTTCGCACAGTGCACAGGAAGGATGTTTACAGATGTTAATGCTAAGAGTACCATCTATTAGAGAACACTCTTACGATAAATTGCACTACTTTTACATTATACGCTAGATTTTGGGAAAACTTGGTGTACAAGAAGCTTGATTTCATAATCCACGACCAGTGGTGGACTTAAAAGTGGTCTGGAAAAATAGATGTTCTTGTCACATATACAGATTCATGATAAAGAAGTTACAAGTACGAAATATGAATGATCTTCTGTCGACCTAGTCTGTTACTATGGAAAGCCACAGTCATTTCTAATAGCATGTTAACCTCTCAGTTATACATTGGTTCCTAACATAGTTGTGATACTTGGGAACAGCCAGATTTCTAGCATATTGGGCATTCTCTGGGAACTTGGTTAAATGTAAAGTTGCAGAGGAATGATAATTCATAAGAAAATAGAAGAAAAAAATGAAGAAATAAATTTGAAATATGAATTGTGTGCACTACCAAACACAGAAAAAAAAATAATAACAATCCCACATTTCTTTCACCTACCTGTTCTATTTTGTCTACGTCTTAAAGATAAGTGCATACAGCAGAAAAGAAATCAAATGAATTGACTTGCTTGTTCATTCAAAATATATAGCGTAGAAAGCAAAATGAAATTTTCCTATCTAAATCAATTTTTCAAAAGGAAACAAATCCACGAACTACAGTGATTACATAAAAAGATCCTTTTATATTTATTAGCAGTATTTATTACACAAATTTTAATACACATAGTTTTACACTCCTTTCATTTTTACTTTTCCTACAATACATAGTATGTCGAATGCCCAGGCCAACCGACTCGTCCGAAGACATGGAGCAGCATGATGGATGGCCGGTAAAAATACATAGTATGTGTAAAGTGAAAGCATTCAATTTATTAAAGACAAAAAATTACTTTGATTTTGATTGGTGTATACACATTTTGAACATTCATGAATACAAATTAACTACTTTTTCAATGATGCGTCTATGAGTAGGATGTTTCTCCAACGAAAACCAATTATCAAATTAAAAGACATTTTATATGACTATTTCAATCAATATAAGAAGTTTATTAATGGAGAAGGGTTCGAACAAAGAAATACCCTGTCAATTTTTTATATGTTTATTTTCAAAAAATATAAAAATCTAATTTAGTTTAAAACTGTTACCGAAATGGCCATTTTATATGTAATATTTTATTTAACAAGAATGCATAATTTACAGAATTTTAACGTATTATTTTGGAGTTCAGCATATTTTTATTTAAAACAACAACAACAAAAAAAATCTAAATATGCTCACTATTAAAACATGACAGAATGCTTTGCAAACACTTTTAACACATTCTGTTTGGAGTAAGTACTGAGAAAAAATGAGTGAAAACACATATTTTTATGATCTATAATAAATTTTAAACTTGAAATTTTAAGTATTATTAACTCCTCCATTAAGTATACTTCAATTACTTATAGTGATCAGAACAGTCCACAGGACCATTCTGGGTTGAGAACTACTACTGGTTTAAAAAATAAGCCCAATAAGCAACACTTTTGACCTTATTAAAGGAATATTTGGTTTTAAATATATGAAGAAATACTTTTTAAATATAAAAATCCCTTAAAATTCTGAATCTAAAGTTTTTTTTTTAATAACTTTATAGCTTGAGTAGTACAGATTATTTATTGAGTTAAATTTAGAGATACTCTTTATGGCCTAAAATCTGAGTCATTTTTTGTAAATTAAGATACTTTATTAAATATTTATTATTCATATATTATTCACTAATATCATAGTCAGTTCAAAGCCATAATTAGCAATCTATTTATCCCTATAATATTAGGATGTAGAAATTATTCTAAAAACAATTGCTATTATAATGTCAAAATAATAAAATTACTAGATAATTATTTTGACTCTAAAAAGTTTGTAATATATAAAATTATTTTATAGATCCACCATTCTCAGACATTTACAGGAAGGGGGATCAACTTCCTCTCTTTAAAGGAAGTCAATATTATAAAGTAGAAATAAGAAAAATTGGTGCATGAGTTTTAAAAGTAGAAAAACATGAAGTATATAACCCTGGGTTTGAAAACCCTAAGTATGGTAATTCGAGAAAAGACTACTTATGTACACATTATATAGATAAATATTTCTGCAAATTTTTCAATAGTTAATTACAGCAAAGTAAGAAAAAACAAACCAAAACACAGCAAAGTAAGAAAAAACAAACCAAAACACAGCAAAGTAAGAAAAAACAAACCAAAACACAGCAAAGTAAGAAAAAACAAACCAAAACACAGCAAAGTAAGAAAAAACAAACCAAAACACAGCAAAGTAAGAAAAAACAAACCAAAACACAGCAAAGTAAGAAAAAACAAACCAAAACACAGTATTATATGAAGCTTAACATATATAAAATATGGAAAAAAAGTACATTATGAATGTAAATGTATCAATGAAATGGCTAGATTTATATTTTGCCTTGCATTATCTGGAAAGTATCTGCAAAATCAGTTAATAATTTAGAAAATACCATAGAAAGTACCATAATAAAAATTCATATTTCATTATATTCAGGCCAATTAAGGGTATGTCGACTAATTGAAAAAGTGAAATCCATCTTAGTCCATGAAAAGAAAATTTTGAGTATTATATTTGGAAAAAAGTATTTAAATAAATAAATATAAATCCCAGCATTAATATAATGTTTAGATTCAACGAAGGATTCTAGACTTTAACCACTTGAACTTCTACCCACTGAGTATGGAGGCTGTGAGACAACTCCTCATTGTAACACCAGCAAACAGACTTCATAAAACTGAATTCATATTACATTCAGCCTTAAAAAGTACACCAACTAGAAGACTCAAATGCAATCTTCACTTAAGCCTGGGGTGAGGCTAATCTAGTCACTTTCTACATACAAGAGCTAACTTGATCCTTGATTCCTGCCAAGTAGTCAATATACAAAATTTAATAAAAAAACATTTAAAAATATTGAATATAAACATTAGCACAATTATGAAGTTCTGCTCTAAGAAAATAAGCTGATAGATACAAATGACATTCAATCTGTATATTTTAATTAATATCAAATAAAACATGATATTTTTACAATACACTTTATTATTTGCAAACTATATGTTAATGGCTTCATATTTTAATAACGATTCAATTAGAAAAATAAAAAAAATACACACTGTGTGAAAAAATGTTTGTTTTTTGCTACTTATTTAAAACAAAAAAAAACCCTTAAATGACATTTTTTTTCAAATAGAGCCTTTAGTTTTTGATAAAGATAAACAGAAAGTACAACACAAGAATTATCTTGTTTTTAACACTTTACAACATAGTTGAAATGTGTTTATGACTTTGATCATTCTGTATGTCTGTCAATTAGCACGATAACTGCCATAAAAATGACTTTATCAAATTGAAATTTTAGTTTGTTGTTCAGACAGTCTGTGGGACCTATGGCAATATAAATGAATAACATCCGGCCGGCCATCCGCCATTTCCGGCCGTCCAAATAGTTGCTCTTAGTCCTCTGGACGAGTCGGACGGTCTGGGTCTTCTACACAATAAGTTTTGGATTGAAAAACAGAAATACATTGAACCATGGAGTTAGAAGTAAGGAGGAAAATCTCCATGTTGAGAAAACGCCAAAACCATTTGAGACAGTAATTCAGGTGTCGCTAGTGAGTGTTCTGACGTTATACATTGTATGCAGTTCTACGGCAAAAAGCTGGTTTGCATTAAATAAAATTTATTTAAACTGTTTATTTCGAAGAAATGAATTAGCGGCTCAATGTACATTATAGTTCAAACAATGAAGAAAATTTCTATGCAGTAATGCACGGGAAAAATAGTTGGGAAATATTTTTTTTTTAATTTTAAAATAACTCATTCATTTGTGAGAAGTGTCATGCGCAGTGCGTCTGATCATGACGTCATTGCATGTGGCAAAAGCAGGAAAATGAAAAATTATTTCGGACTTTGGCGCAATATTGGGGTGTCAATGATTTAAATTTAGATCAACACAAGTTTTTAGAGGTATGTTTATTTCCTTCAATCTAGTATTTAATTCTATTAGATAAATTTATTATTATTCAAAAACTGTCCCATCCATACTTTATAGATGGAATACATTCTTATGTATATATCGTAAAGTTAGGAAATAGCAATCCTAACAATCGAGCTGATGTTCTGTTTATAGCTGAATGTGAAGTTGACGTTTTAGTTATTTTAGAGCATTTGCTGGTACAAATGATTGCTAAAAAAAAAGTATTTGTCAATTTACTTTAATGGATGTCGAACCATATTATATTTTGATTTTACATGGATAAGGAAATTCAAAGATAATTTAAGTTTTTGTGATCGAAAATTTTTTCTATGTATTGAACAACGGTACAGATAATTTGTTACATCATTTGTGCAATAGTATGAAATAAAATGATTTTATTTTAAATGTGCTTGTTAACTTTTAGAGTGTGTGTGGTTGTTCTGTGTTTTTATTCCGAAGAAGGAGATTTATTTTGTTTCTCAAACTCATATGTTGCAAATTTTGTATCAAATTGCATATGTTACTTTACATTCATTTTTAAAGCATTTGAGCAATTTATTTTAAAAGATCTCCATTTGATTGGAAAAGTGTCGCATGTAAACTACATATACTCAGCATTGGAGTGCAGTAGTATTAATCACATTTAGAATATATATATATAGTAAATTCATATTTTATCAGTTTTCCTAAAGAGGAGTATTTGAATTCTTTTAGAATGGTCTGCTCTATCAAGATATCACTAACTAAATGTGTTACATCTTTTGGAGGTGTCATCTAATGATATATCATCATAGAGTGGAGTGGATGAGAGAGACAGTTTCAGGGCATGAAGTGAGAAAGGGGTGTTGCATATAATTACTTTGAAATTTTTTTCTTTTGGACAAGTTTCAGCTCACAAAATTATGATTTTTTTATTCAATATTTTTTTAAACAACTGTGCTTATAAATACTAGTGAGACCCTTGAGTGTTCTGCACATAAGTAATTTAAAAACTGATTTATTCATGGAATATCTACTATGTTATAATAGAATACAATGCTCTATCACTGTCTGCATAGCCACAACACAAAAGGATATATTATAACATCTATTGTTGTGTTGTAAATAAATAAAAATTAATTCAATACCCAGCTTCACTTTCAGTATCTCATGTCATACGCAACTTAAAGCACTAGAATTCTCCACTGTTGTAAAAATGGGTCCAATATCTGGCTTCATTTTCAGTATCTGAGGTCATTCAATATAGAACTCCAGAATATTGCTCTTTCTATATAGATTTAAGGTGTTAAAATATAAAGCCACAAGTTATGGCAATATTAAGTACTGGGAGATGCATCGCCATACAATTCGTATTTCCAAGATTAACAGTGATTGAAATAACTGACAGAAATCAAATAATGCAGCTGTTAAACATGGTTAATAAGAATTTCATCATTACATTACCGTGTCAGAAATGCACATGTAAAGGTTGTTGAGCACCAAAATTTGAACTAACATTGGGAAATAAATTATACACTAAAAGGAGGCATAGTATTTTAAAATCTTCATTGCCGTTAAAAATAACTAAATACATGCCAGAAATGACAGTTAATACTTAATATATATCAAAATGAGTAATAAAATTGTGTTTTTATCTTATCTGTTAATAGCGAAATCCTAAAACTTCAAACATATATGGAACAAAACTAGTGTTCTTCAACTGACTTAGAATATTTTATTTTAGGTCAGTTGTTATGTCGTCATCTAATGGATAAAAAGGATGATTTTTTGGGCAATATCATAATGTCATAGATTCTCAGACAAATGTGTTTCAACAATTTCACTAAATAATATAAAAATTTTATAAAAATATTTTTTTCACAAGTCAATATATAATTTTTTAAACTTCACCCAATTTCCATTGTGTAAGTTTTTACTGATGTAATTAGAAGATGAAAACACATCCCTGGGGATACAGTGACAGAAATGACAAATTTGCATTTTTATTCAAAATATATTTGTACAATGTTTCAATTCACCACATTTTATTTGCATTTGAAGTCAAAAGTGCATTTAATACTATGGAAAAGTATTTTTTGTTGAAAAATATGTGGAAAAGATTGTATCCTAAACAAATACTAAAAAAAATATCTACCTTATTTATTTAAAACTCAAGGGACACAAAATTGACAATTATCAGATATCCAGCCATATATACTATTTTTCCATTTTACAACTTGAACTTTAAACTCGCAATATGCTGCTTTTTTATGCAAGCAGTTATGTGAATTATATTACATGAATTGCCCCATATGAAAAAAACAAAATAAAAATATACAGTTACAAGATTATGCTAGTCATTAGTTACTTATCTTTTGATTTTTTTAGTTTATAAATGTAATTAGACATTGAAGTTATTAAGTTCGCAGAATTGTGGATGTCATATAATAATTAGTCCACATTTGTCTATGGATATTAGGAATGCAAGAGCTATACTTTTATTCTGATAATGATTATGAGACAAATAGAACTAAATACTATGGAATAATGAAGACTCACACTCCAGAGACTGTGTAGTAAGTTACCAGACACTAGAGAGCAGATGCTCTGCATGGGACAGCTAGTATATTATAAATATATATATATATATATATACAATATACATATTAGTCATACTATCATACTATTACTTCTATGGTATATTTCTTTTAAACCCATAATTTGCATTATTTTTGCATACTCGATGAAAAGGATGAATACAAAACATAATTAAAAAAATTATAATTGCATTTAATTGCATTATTTGAAATGAAACAATCTCTACTTACTAATTACCAAGTGTTTGTCAGTCTGTCACGCTTTTAGGCACTTCCCGAATAGATAGAGACTTGTAATTTGGTACACAAGTCAATTGTTCGATAAAATCATCTGGAAAAATTGTATTTCCCAAATGTGTTCTGTAGAGAGGGTGCTCCACACCAAAACGTTCGAAAAGTGAAATGTTGCAAAAGCATGCTTTGCGATGAGATAGAGACTTCAAATTTGGTGTATGGGTACACTTTTTGAAAGGAAGAAAATGTGCAATTTCAGATTTCCAATATTTTTTACTAAAGGGGGTGCCGCACACCAAAATGTTCGATTTGTTGAATAAATAAGAAATAGATCCTTTAAAATTTGATAGAGGTTTGAAATTTGGTATATGAGCTAACCATTTGATAAAAACGCCCAAGACGAATATAGTTTTTCAAAAATGTTTGTTGAAGAGGGTACTCCAGAGAAAAGCGTTCGAAATGTGAATTGACAAAAAAACATGCTTTGGGATGAGATAGATTTTTCAAATGTGGTGTATGGGTAGATAGTTTGGAAGGAAGAAAGTGTACAATTTCAGTTTTCCATTATTTTCTACTTTAGGGTGCCTGACCACAAAATGTTCAATTTTCGGAATAAAGGAGAAACACCCCTTTTAAAACGTGATCAAGACTTGATATTTGGTATATGGGCGAATCATCTTATAGAAAACCGAAGAAGAATGGAGTTTTTCAAAAATGTATACTTAGGGGGTAGGTATTTTACACAAAAACAATCGAAAGGTGAAATAATAGAAAAAGCATACTTTGCGATGAGATAGACTTCAAATTTGGTTTACGGGTAAATAGTTAGAAAGGAGGAAAGCATGCAATTTCAGTTTTCCAATATTTGCTATTGTAGGGGGGGGGGAGGGGCATTCACTAAAATATTCAATTTGATGAACTAATGAAAAATGTCTCCTTACCGATATACCGATATACCATCTCCTTACGAATATACCGATTTTACACATGGAATTTAGAATAATATGAGTCCCCTTGATGGGGGAGGGGGGGGGTCTAATATGTTATATATGTTAATAGAAACCATTTTTAAATCATAAAATAATTATATCTTGCTTACCTTAAATTTTAATCTTGCATGAAATGCTAGATGAATATTTTAAATAATATCAAATTTAACTGTATAACATTTAGAAAGCAAAACTATAAACTATTCTTTGCGGCAAGAAAAATGATGTTTGACATTTCTCACCGAAACGTACGACTTAACTGATTTACCCCAGAACAAATCTCTCGCAAAACAAAATGATTGATAAACACGTTTCACAGGCCGATGGGGGGTGTATGTCCCATAAATTCTACAATGATCCACGGATGTCTCAAGATGTCTTTTGAGACCTGTCCTCGTTTAGTTTTCTAATTACTTTCAATACGGACACCTGTTTCGGGATAGATGTGAAAGAAGTCCTTTATTTATGGGTCTGGGTGATCGGGGGAGATGATTTCCGGATTTGAGCTTAGGAGAATAATTAACAAAGGATGGGTATCCTGGCACGGCAATTCTAGGTGGAACCCCATCGTTTCAAGCAAAGTGCCCTCTCTCATCGGATTTTTTCATGGAATAGTTAACAAAAACCAGTTTCACATAAAAGCTTTTGCAGTTCACAGATAATGGCCAATATGCCACCCTAGACGTACTGTTGATGGCTGGTACTGGACGCCCTGTGCGCTAAAGTAATTAGTTGTTACTTGTGTTGCAAGATAAACAATTAGGGGCGACATACTGGAAGTGATCCCATTTAGCCCTCTGGGCCTCTTTTTTCACGGGGAGAATGAATGATAGCCGTTTTCACTCTTTTATTATCTGGGACCAAATGTTTAATATTTTTCAGTGTTTTTGTTTTGCCTACATCTGCACTTGTAAATGCTGTTGTTCGCGCCCCAGAACTTTTTACTTTTTTTTATTTAGAATATTTTTTATTAAGAATTTTTTATTTAAGATTTTTTATTTATGTTGACTAAAATGCCGCCCTTAAAATGTGCCGCCCCAAGCAAGTGCTTTCTTTGCTGGTGCCTTAAGCCGGCCCTGACTTCAACATTCTTCTTAGCATATGCAAATAAAATGTATACAACTTCTGAATATGTAATAAAATATCTAATTATTCCTTAAACAAAATTTGTCAGCTAGGCAAAGGATACTGCTGTAGAAAAATACATATAACAAAATGCAGGTTATACATTTAAACACTGAACACAAATGAAATGAAATGAATTTTGAATGTAAATGAAAGTGCAATTGAATGTTAATAAAAGGGAATAATACTTGTGAATAATACTCATAAAAAGCTTACAAAATATGATTTTCATGTATTATAAACATATTGCATAATGGCAGAATTAAAAACTTTTAAAATTTTCCAAAACCAAATTGAAACATGCGATACTTAAAATATTGTTTGATTTTAAATCAATATCCAAAAGTTATAACTGGAAACATTGAAAATTTAATTTAACAATACTTACAAAAAATAATAACTACTTAAAAATAATACTATTAAAAAATAATAAATACTACTATTTAAAAATAATAAATACCTTTAAAAAAATGTTTGTACTTTAACAAAATTTAAGGAAAAACAGAACTTAGAAAAAAGTTTGTACTTTAACAAGATTCAAGAAAAAACGATACTTAGAAAAAATATTGTACTTTAACGAAATTTAAGAAAAAACAGAACTTTACATAGAAAAAAGATTGTACTTTAACTAAAATTAAAAAAAACAGATCTTGGAAAAAAGATTGTACATTAACTAAAAATAAGAAAAAACATTATACTTTAAAAAAAATTTAAGAAAAAACAGAAATTAGAAAAAAGATTGTACTTTAATAAATCAATACTTCGGAGAACCATTTTAAAAACACTGGAAAATACAAAAGACAGTTTCAAAACAGGGAACGAATAAATAAAAGTACTAACCTTTATGTAACGGAACACGTTTCACACTGCAATCCAAAAATATTGACTGATATATCCATATTTTTAATTACATCCATGCCGGAACACGTTTTCTTGAGCATACACATACATTCAACACTGAAACACGTTTCACACTCCAATCCAATTAAATCTATAAAAATCTGCATATCTACTGAAAATTTGCGTACAATATTAATGTATAAGAATTACGAGGAATGTTTTAAATATTTATTCCAAAAAGTTTGTAGAAACAAATCTTTGCAAAAAAGATCTATAAAAACAAGAGTCAACGAATTCGATCCAAAAAAGGTCTGATGAAATACACAGAAAACTATTGAAATGCAGATTCCCAAAAGGTCGCTCTGATTGGATGTCCGGAAAGGCTACCAGCTTGGCGAAATAAACAGAATGAAATGTAACCCTGTGCCATTGCAGGGCGCCAAATTGGTGCGCTATTGTACTTTGAAATTTGGGGTGTGTGCTATTCTACCGATCAATATAATGTGGCAATTGCAAATGAATGCAAGCTCTGAATGTTACTGTAATAACTTATTTGTCTTGATTTATAAAAATATAGATAAATCAGAAAAGCAATTGCATTACTATCCTATATTGTAAATAATTACTTTGCAAATATGTGGTGCATATGAAATGCATTTAACTAAAACTCTTTCCTCTTAAATATGAAAATTTTAAAAATACAATACATATGATTTACTGAAACTTTTTTACTTCTGCAGACATGTCAACTTGCGATGAAAGAAGTTCAACCGAATAAATAACCATAATAAATTCTGAACATACATCAGTATTTTTATTAATTTGATATTTATCAGGCATACATTATTCTTTTTTTCACAAAGAATTATTTTTACTTAAACAAAGGAATTATTCATCTCACTATATGAATGCAAGTCATGAAGTCATTTACAACCCTTTTCACTTAATCACAAAAAGATTTTCTTTTTCTGGAAATAATTGAATTGTTCAAAACAATCTGGATATTTTCAGAATCTTCAACCTTAAATACCGATGATAGTAGAGAATCACTGGCATAATTTTTTATTACATACCTTTTATATGTATGATGACTTTTATGCCAGAATTCTGCTAACAGTTTTCTATAGCTGTAATCTATAGAACCACTTGCAATCTTGGAAGCAATATCTTTTAATATTGCGTAATACAGTACTTCAGGTCTATCATCATCAGATGATATCTGCGAGGGACAGCAAAACATGGACTTTGCTAGTTCCATAAAGAAAGTTTGCCTGGGCCAACACAAAAAACACTGTAGCACATAATGTGGATAATGTCTAAATATTTCTTTTTGTTGTTCTTCATTCAAACTAGAAATGAGGAAGACTGCAATATCTGCCAAAATTTCCCCATCATACAGATCCACTATAGAAGGTACAACAGTTCGTCTATAGTTATACATTGTGACTGACAATTTTGCAGAATGCCATAGTAGACGGGCGTTTTCTTGAGGAGTTAACTTTTGCAAGAAATATCTGGTTGCTATTTCATTAGCTGTCTTCACTGAACAATCAAATATATACTCATTCAAAGAAAAACAAGGAGAAATTTCAAAAAATTCACAGTGACGACGGACTTCTGGATTGAGAAGATGCAATTTCCCTTTCATAAAATGGGACCAATATGAGGTTAGAATCGACTGATGTAAACGGATCTCTTTAAGATTTCTAAATCCTTTACGTCTTGGTAATCCCTTCATTTGGTTCCATAACGTACAAACATAATCTTTTAGGCATGCCTCACAAGCCAGGATATAACGCAAATGAAGAGGTATGCTTTCATCCTTTAAATATAGTTCTGCTGTTTTCTTTCTATCAATTGTTCCTTCTGGTGTCCATTGAAATTTAGTAAAATTTATTTTGCAAGAGTCTTCAAGCGGATGGCATTCTCGCCATTTTACTACCTGCCAACATATGGCTTCAACGAAACTCAACAATTTCTTTTTTAACAAATCTGGTAGTGAAAGTCTCAATACATACTTCAATACTTCATTCTCCACCTTTTTCAATTCTTTCTTTACCAATTCAATACATGCCTGTAAATCATCCTCATCCGTCCCACAGGAGTTTATTTTAGGACAGGTTGAAATTAATTTCTGAATGTCATCTTTATTGACCAATGAAACTGCTATTCTGATGAGAGTTCTGTGCTGAAGTGATGGTATGCAAGAAAAATTCATTGTCATGTTAATCGTTTAGGAAGGTTTGACTGCTAAAATATATACTTTTCTTGAGTTACAAAAACCAGACGCGTTGTAGCTGGATAAAAGCTATACTCACCGAATACTATATAGTCTGTGGCTATATCAGTCTAATCTAAATCTCTCTCTCCCGGAGTGTGTTGCCAGTTTGTATTAAGAAAAAGTTGCAGTTAAGATGGCAGTGAACCTTGATTGGCCATTATATCAAACAAATCTATAGGTGTATGACACATATATTGAGACGAGGTGTCCAAATTACTGTTTTCTACTGCTTCTCTGCATATATTGAAAGGGAGTACAGAAATTACTACTTTCTACGGCTCCGCCTCCTTCCCAACCATAGTAAGGGCGTGCCATTTCGACGTGAAACCGAAACGTCACTTTGCTTCCTAGAGCTCCTCTACTACAGGCTGACTTATCAAGCATATTGAAGCCCACCATAGCTGGAAGAGCAATCCATTAGCATTAGCTCTATTCGCATTTTCACTTTATTAAGTATTGTTGAAATAATTATGGGTGGTTGTTCTGTACCGAACTGCTTCAGTCATTCTAGAAAGGGTTTTGGGCTATTTCGCTTTCATAGAAACGAAGAAAGAAGAAAACAATGGCTAATAAATAGTCGGCGCGATAATTGTATACCCGGTACTGGAGCATACTTGTGCGAGATAAGTTCTACAACATTCTACTTGAAACTTCTTTTTTTATATAAAGTATTTATTTTAAACACTTATTTTATAATTTCTGTAACTGTAATATGGATTATTAAAAATTTTTAGTTGTTATAGTCTTATCTTAAGACACTTGGTTTGTAATGTGAACATCACCTTGAATGCATCTGTCTTCAAAACCTAAAAGTAAATAGCTTCAAATTATACACATATATTTATTAAAGATTTATTCCTGTTACACCAATATCTTTCAAGTTTTATACACTTTATTGTATTTTTAGATCATAATGAATCACAGAATTGGTGAATTCTACTATCAACAAACTGCCGCCAAGTGGAAAACTTGCCATGTGCAAACATGTGTAATTATGCAAACATATGCTAAAATGGTAAATAAATCGAAATACGTTTATCATAAAAGGTTTTTTTAATAACATGCATGAATGTTTACCTCACACATTTGAAAGTTTATTAACTACTTTGTATTTAAAGAGGAAAATACTAATAGTAACGCTACTGAGCTCGGCTTTTTTTCATCAAGGATTTTCAAACAATAGTTGATCATTAAGTAGCTATTATGATAAACGTATTTCGATTTATTTACCGTTTTAGCTTAAGTTTGCATAATTACTATAACATGGCAAGTTTTCCACTTAGCGACAGTTTATTGATAGTAGGATTCACCAATTCTGTAATTCATTATGATCTGAAAATACAACAAAGTGTATAAAACTTGAAAGATATTGGTATAACAGCAATAAATCTTTAATATATATATATAGCTTCAAATTATATATATATATATATATATATATATATAATTTGAAGCTATTTTCTTCTTGGTTTGGAAGACAGTATAATGCATTCCAGGTGATGTTTACATTACAAACCAAGTGTCCTAAGATAAGACTATAACAACTAAAAATTATTAATAATCCATATTACAGTTACAGAAATTATAAAATAAGTGTTTAAAATAAATAATTTATATAAAAAAAGAAGTTTCAATTAAAATATTGTAACACTTACCTCGCATAAGTATGCTCCAGTACCGGGTATCTAATTATCGCGCCGATTATTTATGAGCCACTGTTTTCTTCGTTTCTAGAAAAACGAAATATCCTAAAATCCTTTCTAGAAGGATTAGAGCAGTTCGGTGCAGAACAACCACCCATAATTATTTCAATAATACTTCCTAAAGTGAAAATACGAATAGAGCTAATGCTAATGTATTGCGTTTCCATCTACGTTGGGCTTCAATATGCTTGATGAGTCAGCTCGTATATAGAGGGCCTTATTGCTTCCCGTACATCCTAACTTAGGGCCGATCCCACCAACAACCGTTAAAATATAGCAAAGGTTTAACGGTTGATTAGCACTGTTTTGCGTCCCACCAACACTTTCACGGCGTTAAAGAGCTCACTAAAGTGCTGTTAATTTAAGTGGCCGATTTTGGCCACTTAAATATTTAACAGTTGATTAAAAGTCGAACAAGATGGCGGCAATTCCTGTATCATTTGATATTTTAAGATGAAATTTTATTTAAAATTGAATTCTTTTATATTTCTTTTCCGAAAGAAGAGTGTTTGAAAGTTTTTACAACATAGGGGAAAATAAAGCCGATTTTGCTTATTTATCGAAGTCGGTGAAAGTTTGAAAGACACTTAGGAGTATTTACAATACACTACTCAGGTATGTAATGCATATATTTCGTTTATATTATGCTACAAGTTTCTTAACTTCTTAAACCATAATGTACGCTTTTGAATTATGCTAAAATTACAGAATTTAAAGTCTTGGAAGAGAATTAAACTTGTACTGCAATATTTCAGCCGATCTGTTTATTATATCAGATAGGCTGTTTTATTGTTGAACCAGTTATAGAAATTGTCCTATATGGTCCCATTTAAAAATTTCATATGTTGTCCGTAATTTTTTCTTGTTTAGAATAGCATTTTTACATTTATTCGCATATAATCTCAGAAATTATATTTTCAAATCTTCAATTTACTTGAAGTTATGCATGCTGTACCGTTTATTTACAAAGCCAAACTGAAAAATAAGCATTGTCTGTAACAAACATAATTTATGTATGGGTATAAATGAATTTATCAATAGTTAGTTATTAGATTTAAATGTATATGTATTCAGCATAGTGTGAATGGTAATCCCTATTGTATTTCCCAAAGATAAAAATTGCATTTCCATTAAATGTCTGATGTTTCTTTTTAATATTTCCTGTCTGAATTGGAATGCTTCCATGGATTTGCTTCTATGTTTAGTTGGTATCTTATAGAAAGGACCTTTTTCAAATTTCAATGTAGTATTCTAAAGTATCTTGCCATTGTATGCTGTGATAATTTCTCCTGAATTGACTTTTATTGAGTTCGCTCTTTTGAGCAAGACATTTTGTATCACACATACTTTATATACTAAAAGTTTAACATATTTAAAATTGTTCTTGCAAAAGTCTCTCTTATTCCATGAAATGTTAATTTTTTTATGAATGATTCTAATGACAACACTAGTAAAAGAAATCTTTGAAAATAGGATAGGATAATTTCTATGTTAATAATAAACTGGATAAAAATATAAAATGCAGCAAAAAAAAAGAGCATACGTATATTTATTTACCTTGCATTTTATATTGTGTTCTAGTTTATTATATTGATTGTGCGGAAAGTCATATTCTTTACTTAATTTCTATGTTATGTAGGAAATAAAGTGAAATGTGTCTTCACAAATTAATAACTAATATCAAAAATAAGTGATAAAAATTCACTTTCAAATTTCAACACACTACAATTGTTTTAAAAATAACTTTATTTACCTATATAAGTCAATAAATGACGTTATCTTATCAGTAACGAATACTGTCGTTGAATTTGGTATGGCACTACTATACCAAATTTATCGACAAAAACCCTTCTCTAGGTTAAAATATATAACACAATAGCAGTAACATTATTATCATTGCTATTATTGTCATTATATCCCTTGAGTATTGTGGTACAATTGAGAACGCAGGGATTGGAATGTAATATGCACTTTTGCATGACCTGCTTTCTAGACTAGAATTCACCACTGTACCGTATGTAAAATATTTTTGTTGGATTTTGATCAACTTTGCTCCCTCGACAATTTGTAAAATTGTTGCGTATATACCTTCAGCTCGGTTTTTATGTCATAAAATAAATGAATTTTTTTTTTGCTGTCAAGTTTGGTAAGTGTTATATATTAAAATGTTTTAATGGATATATAACAAATGTGAAGTGATTTTTGAAGTACTTTGTTTTCTGTTATATACACCAGATATTTGCCCCAATATTTTATCTTTTAATTGATGCACAACGGTATTGATGTAGCAATAGCTTGATTTATTTATACCATGTACTTCAATAGTTTGAACAATGAACAATGATTGTTCGCCTAAACACAATATTATAAAACAACATAAAAATTTGATTTTGTTTATAGTAGTACTTGCGCAAAGATGATTTATAACTGGTAATAAATAGTTCATAATATTGGTTAAATGAAACTCTTCTTTTCGCTTTACAAATTTGCATTCTACTGACTTCCCCCTAGATGACAAGCTCATGTTTTAATACAGTAAAATCTGATTAATTTGAATAATTATATTCAAATGTTACTACAATTCAAACTTTTTCATGGCAGCAAAAGGATAGTTTATTTTACTGGTAAGGTAACACAAGTTTTGGGGATCTTGTTTATAACCACTGCCGTTTGAAAATTCACTTCAGTGACAGTACGATTATAACCAGATTGACCAAAAACGTTCCCCGGTTACCTTGATTATGTGGTCACATGATATGCAGAAGCAGTCGCATAATATCAAATGTGGCCTTAATAATAATTAGAATATTATTTTCTTTATTTATGATTAGGCATAACTTGCCGGATAGTCTACAAATCACATATGCTATTATCCTTAAAGTAAAAGCTTCTTTACAATTACAGCATATAACAAATAGTATCAATATCAACCGGTTTCGGAAACAAGAAACATCTAATTTTTCAGGATAAAAAGACATAGCAATTACACCAAGGGCAAGAAGGTTTTTTATGTCTGTCTCTTTGCTTTTCTTGACATGGATGCTTTGTTTTTTATTTTTATTTTAAAGAAGGAGCTTGTTCCAAGCCGGTTGATACCATTACAAATTTTTTACATATTGTAATTTTACTGACAGTTTTACTATAGCATATTGTTTTAATTTAAATAATTTCTTAATTTATATACATTTCTATTAGTTTTATCACCACCAAAAATGGATATTTATTTAAAATTACATTGAACTCACAATTTTTAAATAATTTTTTCATATTTTTTGTTATTTGGAAACATTTTAAAATGCGATATATAAGAATTTAGTTCATAGTATTTTATCGTGAAGTTTTCTTATACATGGGTTCGCTTCAAATGAAGTTTGATTACACAATGTACAGGGTACAAAAATTTCAATTGTAAATGAGAAGTAGACGTTTTCATCTGAATAGCAAAAAAATCTACATATGGGTTTATTTCTTCAATGTATAAGAAATGGCAAATGTTATGCAATGTTATTTATATGGTACTGATAAGTAAAAGAATCTTTCGGCGAGTAAATTCTGAGCTAAAATTTCTAATCTTGCTATGTATAGAATTTTCAGAAATTTTTTCTATGATGAATATAAATGTTTGTCATAGAAATGCTGCAATATCAGCGTTTTGAAATGCATGACAGATTGTGATTGGGAAGTTACATATTATGTAGAAGGTTAGGATATAATTGTAACCTGTAAATTATTTATTTTGAGTCTAGTTGTATAGCAAGATTTAACTGTAAACAGAATTATTTATATAGAGTGGATACTGTATATATATATATTTCAATGTACTGTTGCTCATTTTATACAAAACAGTTCATACTAAGTTTCAATTAATGTGAAAAAAGTTTGAAATTTTACAAATAGATCTCCGTCAAACTTGAAATATTATGCTGGACCCCTGTTTGATGTAAAGTATTTGAGAAGTTCAATGTAAAACACCTTTAATTTTATTTCAGTTCGTTAATTAAAATGTAACAAAGTTTGTTTATTCGTAAATCAGTTTTCCTCACACAAGTTAAGAAAAAACAGAAAGAGATTAAAATCACCACATCAGTCATGTATCGCTGAACTGATTAATATCGTTGAAATTTGTTTTATGCTGTATTTTTAATGAGATTTTACTTTAAAGCTATTTTTGTAGTATTCTGATGTAATTTAAATATTTTTCCTTATTTATATACATTTGTGAGTTTTATTGGCTTCAAATAAGTATATTTATTTAAAATTACATGTAATTTGCAGTTTTCAAATAATTTTATATTTATATTTTGCTATTTGTAACCATTTTAAAATGCATTATCCATGAATTCAATTCGAAGTAATTTTTGGTTAAGTTTTCTTATAAATTTAGATAACCGAAGTTTTCTTATATATGAGCTCACTTAAAATGGAGCCTAATTACAAAATGTATATAGAATATTCATAAAGACTTTGTATGAGGTGGTACTGTTAATAATGAGTGATATACTTTCTCTAAATATTCGCCTCCAAGTCCTTCACCTTCTAACATCTCGGTCTGTCGTCTGACGGTTTTGGATAAATCTATTTTTTGTATTACTTTTGTATTATTGTTTGTGGCAATTTTTTTATTTATAGCTAATTGTAATTTCTTCTCGAGAAACAATTCTTTTCCGATATTAACATCATCATCTTCAACGAATTTCTCTGGATAGGTTTGTGTTTACTTTTCATAAATGTTTTTGTGGAAATTTACGACGAACTTAATTAAATTTGACTTTGTTAGCTTCTTTTCTTCATTTTCATTTTCTTTTTTAAAGTCGTTATAATTATGTAAATACCTTAAAATATTTTCTAGTTCACTATGACTTTCCTCTATGCGAATTTTCAATGCACTGTATAATTCCTCAGATAGTGTAGTGCCCTGATCTTTAAGTGATTGCTAAGGAGCTTCAGAGAACTGCGCCTGTGCACAGAGATGTTAGTTTAGAATACGATCTCGTCTAGTAATTTGCATTATTAGATTGTTAAGAATATTAAATTCTAAGTTATAGTTAATGCTGGAAATTAACTACGCCTGTGCAAGGAGTATTTTATTTTACAATTTTTATACGTATTTTTAAAAATACGTATAAAATATGTATTTCTTATATGTACTTTTAAATATTTTTATTTATATACGTATTTATGAAAATACGTATTTCAAATAACAGTAGATGCCCAATAAGTTAAATTAAATCTTTTAATAAAAAAATTATAGCTAGTGTGTGGTAGGCTAACTTTGAGCACAATGGAGGTGGCTAATAGGATTTTTATTTTTCAATTTTTCAGTTAATTTTGTATACATTGTGAGGAATGAATTCAAAATATTACTTTAATGGGTTTACATTGTATTTAAAAAATTAAGTTGTTGACATTTGCTTTCTTTTGTATATTTGTCATTTTAATGTTTTTAAAATTTTCTAATTTTCATGTTACATCCACAGTATGGACCTAACTGTACTTATGTGCCATGGAATATCTGTTGCTACGTGCAATCTCCGACAGCCAGTAGAACTGTTTTCTGTGATGTTTTTTTAGTGGGCAAGTGAAACTCTCATAGCAGGCATAGGTTCATGTTCAAATTGCTACAAATCAGGCTGCTCTTCTTTTATTTAATCAAAATTTCTATAATTGTATTAAATCAATATTAATTTTATATTTTTATGCATTTCGGTTATGGCAGACATGCTGTCCGACAGACTTGGTGGCATTTCTATGTCACCAAGGTAAAAATCGCAGAAAAAGGATAATATGACACCTGTTCTTAAAATCCAATTGAAATCAATTTAATAAAACATTTTAAATCTATTTGAGCATCGAACTCCTGCTCCCAACCCCTCTCTTTTTTTTAAAAAAACTCTGTACGTTAAGTCAAACTGAAAACTTGTGTGTACATAAAAAATTTCAAATTTAAACTTTAGATGGTATGTTACATTAATTCATATTTTTCAAATTTTGTATACAAATTCAAATTTCATATTTTGGTATATTATAGTTTTTACGGTACGAGACAGAGATATCACTAGTCGTGCCGATACGAAAAAAAAAGTTCACTTCAGAAGTGCATCATAAAAAGTAAAATATTTCAAAAACTACATCAAAATTAAAAGAAGGGGAAAAATTCACCCATGTAGGTACCTGCCTGCAAAAATTTGTGGTCTTGCTATAGTTAGTCTATCCAGGACGTGAACTCGCAGCACAAATATTTTGTCTTGACTTCGATATTAAATATTTCTTAAACTACAATATATATATCAAAAAACAATTTATTTCAGCGTATTTCCCAAAGCTTTTTCAACAAGTGTACCAAATTTCATATTTTTATATGCAATAGTTTTTGCAGTACAAAGCAAAGAATCTCGAGAAATTTGTCAAACAGTGGTGGCGTCTGTTACTTTTTATTTAATATAGAGAGATTTTTAGGGAATAAATTAAGAAAACATCCAACGTTTAACAATTAAAAAACTATTGATATAAAAAATATAAAACTAATTGCTATTTATATCAGTATTGGAGTCTGATATTAGAAAATAGGAGGAGTCTGTGTCAGACAGTAGAAAAAAAAAAGGAGTTGAAGTCCACGGTTTGAGTTACTGACTTCACAAACCTGCTAGTATGTATTTTGCTCATCCAAATTAACTGACGCACCACCTGGTTCTTGGATAGGGCTTATTTAATTCATATCTATCCTATTGTAGGGTTATACATGAAACAAAAGCATAAAATACTTTAAAGTTTGTTATTAGGAATATATTTTTCTTTCAATTTTGTGCATTATTTTTTATGGATTTGCATCATGATCTAATAGCACCATTGTGTTACATAGCAGAGCATACTAATCACTGGTTCCCAACCCAAGTTATAAAATTACATTAATGGTTGTTTCCATTCCACACACACACATTTCTCTACATTTTTGACAGTACTATTTGTACAAATCTACCACATTGAAATAGTATTTATAGTGCGAATTAAAGAAACTATATATACTGATCGTAATACAATTAAAAAGAGAGATTTTTTTTAATTGGGTAACTTCTTAAATTAGAAATATATGCATTAATTTCAAATACGTATTTCCTTAAAAAGGAAAGAATTCCCGCTAAATTATAACAAAATCTATTCTCATAATGTATATATATTTGTGTAAACGTGAATGATATTTATATTTTTCCTGTAGAACAAATTTGATATAACACGAAAATAAATAAATTGCTCCCTTACAAGAAGTAAGAACATAAACATGCAGAAGTTGAAGTTGTATTTTCGAGATAGAAATAACGGACCAATCAGAGAGCTCGTATCATCTGGAAATCGGTTTAATCATTGATTAACTAACCGGAACATTTTTAACAGTCGAATAGCTTAGTGGGACGCGATGGGTTTTAAGCATCCTTTAGTGGGCCGTTAAATTTAGTGACTGATTAGTTAATCAGACATTAGCACTATTTTAACAGACGTTGGTGGGATCGGCCCTTAATCAGTCACTAAATTTAACGGCCTAATCACGAGCGGATAAATAGCACCGGACCCACTCCGATTCGCATGTTCCGAAAACGTACCCGCTGTACCCCCTGCTGTGAGGCTGATTCTTCGCTATTGGCTAACCGCCTGCTGTGACGTAATGGGCGGGGCCTAGCATACACTTTGAAGTTTGACAGTTTAAGATAAAATCTGTCGTCTTCGAGATTATACGTGTTTACATTTTCCTTAGATACATTTCGTCATGTATTTTACTTCATACACACATATTTATTTGCTTTTTATATGATTTTTAAACTAAAGAATTAAATAAAATATATTATTATTATTACTACTACTTGATCAATGATAAAAATGCTTCATTTACGGGGAAAAAATTATATACAGCATACAGTTTAAAATGCTTGTGTTATATGTATTATGTTTATTAAAGGCACCTTATGCCCATTTTATATTGTATTCCGTACGTGTATCGCAACTTTTTTAATCCTATTTTCATTGATGACTTATAGCACTTGAGGAAATTTGTTTCATTTTATTAATGTTTTAACTACAGAAAAGCAAGTTACCTATCCAAAACAAAATATATAACCGTTTAAATGTGGGTTACCATAACCTTTTCAAATATTTATGCAAGTTTGTAAACAAAACTATGTGTTTGATTTAAAAGAAAAAGCCATACAATGGAATATTTTAGACAAAAATGTGGAATTTTTAAAAAAAAATTAATCTAAAATTTATAAAAATGCAGGCTTACAATGTAATCCTGGGTAAAATATTTAGTGCAGAGGGTGAGTAATCCATCCCACTCTATATACCCAGTGATGTGCTAATAATTTTCTATGCTAAAAATTTTTAATAACTGACATGCTTCGAAAATTATATATATCAATTATTTGCTGTTCCCATTAAATTCTAAACAAATAGATATGCATATTGGTTTCTTTACTATTTGAATTGGTGTGAGCAATGCTAATGCTATGCCACCATCACTAACCGAAAGAAAACAAAGTGGCAAAACCAAAAGAATGACATACCTATATTTTTATAGAACTGCGTCAATGGATTTACAATTAAAGTACTTCAATACACCTTCTTCTGGATTTTGAGGAAATTTTGACGCACATTAACAATTACAATATGATGTGTGTCTTGATTTAGTGTAATTAAAAAAAGATTCAAATAGATTTTTTTCTGTAGTTGGGAGGGGGGGGGGGGTATCTTTAACCAGGTAAGTCCATCAGTCACAACCAGTGCATACTTTTAAATATATAAGTTAATTTCTTGGCATTCTTTATTAAACTTTTATTTACTTCAAACATTTTCAATGTAACAACTAATACTTGAACATTGAAAATTTTGACAATCAGTATGTACATACTGATTCTAGTTCTCCTTTAATGCTCGCTCCTTGCTTCTATGTGAATAAAAGATACCAATAGATCAAAATAAAAAAACTGCTGCTTTTGAGAATATAAATTTGTAATACTTTCTTAAAGAATCTGATTTGTCACCTAATTTTTTTATGCCTGGTTTCTTTACAGAAGTATTAAAAGGCTGTGGCTGACTCCACGTCCGGTGGCCGGGTATCCTGAAGAAAACTCCTTAACCGGATGAGTCCACGGTTGGGTTAGCTATCGCTATTGGTTACTTAGGCTAACAGGCAGAGCTAAAGCACTTCCCTCCAACTGCTTATAAATGCGATTGCAGTGTTGCCAAACTTTAAAAGTTACCATAAATTTCTAAACCAGGCATGAATACAGTTAAATTTTTATACAATAAATAAAATAAATAATTTATACCTAGTTATATATATATATATTTTTTTTTAAATACATTATTTATTAATAAAACTTTTTACGGTCGTTCTGAGTGTTCTAAAACCTTTTCAAAAGAATTACATTTTAATGAAGAGTATAGGCAATATAACAATGTATATTTACTATAACCGTGGCCGTGAGGAACATTTGTAAAAAATTTTGGTGTTGCCATAGTAAACCAATTTTCTGCAAACTATTAAATTTTTTGCTAAATAAAATATAATAAATGTATTTTTTATTTTTAATAGAAATTATTTATAAATGAATTTTTGAGAATCGTGTTGGGTGTCTTAAAACCTTTCACTATTTTAAATTTCAAAAGAATTGCATTTTATGAAGAGCAGAAAGAATATATCTATGTATATCTGCTATAACCGTGGCCGTTATGACACATTTGTAAACATTTTGTTGTGGGAGGGTGTTTTTGTTTTTTGAAACAGAGAGTACTGAAAAAATAGATAAGAATAGGTGAATGTGCTTGTGAATTTTTGCACCATGTGTTTTCGTATAGTGAGAGAGTGGGAATAATGTAAATTTATTATTCTATATTGTGAGTTTTATTTTTGGGAGGTATGGCGAAACCTCCTAGTTGTGCGGGAAAACGGAAGGAAACTAACAACGAAGTGCCGGAGGTAAGTCGGCGAAAAATGTTAGTGACGCTGGCCTTTGGAGAGGTAACAACCTATCTGACAGAGAAAAAATCGAAATTGCTTTCCAAAATGGAGCTACTGAAGCAAAAATAGTCTTAACGGGGACAGTGAAAAAGATTCCATTTCATCCAATTCTGTGCGAAAAAGAATTGCAACAAGAAGATATTCATAAAGATATAAAAAAGATATTCGTAACAAGAAACGACAAAGTAGCAGTTGTAGTCAAAACAAGCGAAAGTGCTGCCCGAATATTGGAGAAGAAAAGTTTTTATGGAGTACCTATAAGTGCGAGAATAATTGAAGAGTTTATCTCTACTAAATGGATAATACGAGACATACATCCAGAAGTGAACCTGGAAGAAATTTCTGAAGAACGCGGGGAACAAGAGATAAATTTAAGCGAATTAACCCAATTCACTAAGCCTAAAAGTACAGAAAAAATACCAATAGTTCTATTACATGAACTAGGCAAAACAAGCAGAAATCATGTGAATATTGGCTATATAAGATATAAAACTCTCCCATATATAGAAAGCCCAAAAATATGTTTAAAATGCTTAAAATTTAACCATTACAAACACGAATGTGAAAGTGAAACTACAACGTGCTATAAATGTGGAGATCAGCATGAAGTTGCAGAGTGCTTAGCGGAACACCCAAAATGCTTTCGATGTGGGGGAAAGCACATGGCGACAAGTAAACAATGCCAGGAAATAAAAAAACAAACGGAGATACAGACAACTATAAAAGCTAAGAATATCTCTTATGGTGAAGCAAAAAAATAATAAATAAAAATTAGAATACGCTACAGTATGCAGAGGAAAACAAAAATCAGAAGAAGAAGTGAAGGAAGAATAAGAAAAGAAACAAAAGCAACCAGAACTCGCGGAAATCATCAAGAAAATAAATGCAGTGGTAACAAACCTGTAAAAGCCAAAGACGGAAAAGATCCGAGATGAGTGGATCCGGCAATACCTCACAAAGCTAGACAAAAACATAGGTTTAATCGCAAAGAAACTTGAAGAATTGGTAAAAGCTCTAAAAAACAAAAATGAAACTGAAAGGGATATGGAAGAAAACAAAACAAGTGATGATGAATCAGCTAACGAAAGCGATGGAAGTGGAAAAAACGGAAAACCAAATAACCAAAACACAAACGAAAGTGACATGGAGGAAAGCAGCTCAGAGGAAGATGAACCAAAAAAACTGAGCTCGAAAATGATAAGAAAGAGAAAATAACTGACCAAAAGAGAAGTACCAATCTGGTCCTCTTAACAAGCCCCCTGGTTAACGTCCCTCGGACCAGTGGAGTCAACTTCCTCACGGGGAAAAGGAAAAGAAACAGTAAAAACGGAAAGTCAAATTGAGAGAGATATAAATGAGATGATAAAAAATGAGCAAATAAGAAGTGCCAAATTCCATATACCCTCTGCTTTTTCTTAAAAACTACGTACGCGCTTTGCAAAATGCTTTGCTAATGAACAACATAGTAACAGATTTGAGATCATCTTTATTGATTTCAAATGCCTCCAATCTAATGTTTATTAATTCAAATAGACCACCTATAGAACACTTTCAACCGGAAAAATTTGTAAATTCTAAGTTGGCCAACCATCACCCTTCAGTTGACAATAAATCAAGAGTAAGCGCTACAAAAAAAGACACAGAGACGGATTTCTCTCGTCAAGCAATTTGGAAAATATTTCAATGAAAATGATAGAGGTAGGCCTTAAAATTTGTTAAAATAAAACAAAATTACATCCTACTTTATATATGTTTAAATATTTTTCTCTTAAAATTTCCTGTAATTATTTTATATCATAGTTAAATATTAATATAGTGAGATTTTCAAATTTGAATATCACTCGATGCTAGTCTGCATGTTTTGCTTTGCATAAATACAGTAAACTCCCAATAACTCGAACACCTTGTGAACACAAATTTCTGCTTAAGTCGAAGTTTCTTCTTAGTTCCGCAATTCCTTTCCTATAATATAAAATTAATAGGCATTTTTTTCTTGATAATTTGAACTTCGATTAATTCGAACATTCCCCCCCCCGGTCCTTCGAGTATACCCCATAGGTGCCCGGACGGGGGGGGGGGGAATTGCCCCCTGGCTTATGGATTTCCTATATATATACATGTATGTACGTGTACATGTTTTTTGCCCTCCTCCCCCCCCTCCTGGAAAGTGTAAGTAGTAAGTACATGTTTCGCTTCCCCCTGGAAAAAAATCTGCAGGCACCTATGGTATACCCTCTGTTCTTTTACGACTACAGCACTGCTAACAGACAGACAGAATGAACAAATTCATAAACACTTTTCAACTATGTTGTAAAGTGTTAATAAAATGGTCATAAAAGTTCAACTAATTTAGAAATAAGAAAACATTTAAAATGTTATACTTTGTAAATATTTATCTTACATAGGTAACATATTTTAAAATATTGTGCATTTCATTCATAACATTTTTATGTGAAATTGTTTTATTTTACTCACCTAGGAAATAAAACTTATTGAAAGTGTGAATTCCAATATAAATTCACTTATCATACAAATACCTTTTCCAAGTTAAAATGACAATCACTCAGCCTCCCCAGTCAAGAATATCACTATACGCTAGATATGTCACATTTTAATATGTCTCTCCTGAGGCCTGCATGCTTTCCTGAACTATATAAGAAAAGGGGTAAAGGAAATGGGCATCACTCATAACAAGAATCTGTCTATATTTCCATTTGTTTATTTATTCAGAAAACATTTTATATATTTATTTAAAATAATATATAATTAAAATAAAAATTTACTTGGTAATTATTATTTAGGTTAGTTAGATTGGCACTTTCTACATTCTCTACTCTGATGCTTTGCCCCTCATGTTAAAAAAATCCTGCATCTTCATGTATTACCTAATGGAAGGTCTATAAAGAGCAACATCCCAGTCCCAGTAAGATAATACTTAACTGCATACATATAGAGTTTACCAGAAATTTCCCCATGTTTATCATGTTGCCATGATTCTGTTACCTATCCAGTCTCCAGATTTGACATCATTGCTCATTTATGGGACCAAATGGGATGACACTTTTGAGCATCTATGTGTGTGCATGATCTGAAGTGATAGTTGTAACATCTGTAAGCCAATCTATTGCAAAATAGCATACGGCAACTGTTATGCCTCCATACCAATATCCTCTATAGTTCATACTATTATTGGTGCAACACTGAGCAAGGAATCTGGTTGATAGCCAAGTGATAACTGGTAGAAAACTTTTGATATCTTTGCTCTTATTAAAATGATCTGTAGTTAATTTATGTTAATTATTATTCTACCCAGTCAATTTTACACTATAGTAATGAACAATTTTACTTTCCCGGCCACTCATTCTGTTGCTCGTACCCTAGGGTGAATCGGGTGGCCTGGGTCTTCAAGTTTCCCTGGAACAGTGTATATATATAGGTAAATTATTATAATAGGATCAAAAATTTCACTTCAAGTTTCAGACAGATTTAAAAGCCTTATGCATTGTACATAAATCAGCTGTTTTCAAAGTTATTGTCTTTCTGTGCATCTGTCTATGCAATGTGTGTGTCCACTCTAGTTAAATATATGTGTTAGATTCTTTTTAAATTTGGCAGCAGTCGACATATATAATCTAAAGCCTAAAGTTGAAAAAATGTCTTGTTGCAAGTATATTCTTTCATTATATTATAATTATCTTTATACATATAAAATTTGCATACATCTTGTAAAAATAATAAAATGTTTAAATTGGTTTCTAATTTAATACTTGTATATTCCCACTTAAAAGTTATAAAAATCAAGATTTTTCTAGATTTTAATATTGATTTTAATTAACTTAGTAATGAGTTGTAATGAAAGATGATAGTTAGCAAATCTGTACCTAACTGTGCAATTCATTTTAAATATTTCCTGATTTTTTTAATGATTTTATTAGATCCTTAACAGTGTCCACTAGTGACTGGTACCCTATTTTCATTTGCACTGTCATAGTAAAATAAAGTCATTCTTATGAACATTTGTACAGCAACTGGTCACAAATAAGAACCAGTTTTGAGGAAAAAGTACTAAACAAATAAACTGTATATTATTTTTCGTTTTTAATGAACCAGATTTCCTAGTGCCAAAGTCTACTGTAATAAACAGTGATAATACAATCTTAAGCAATTTAAAAAATATTTTTAACACTAGAACGATGGAAGTGGTCATTTTGACCACATAACTACTTTGAGAAGCGATCCCTCCAGAACGGCTAATCCCAGCCCATTGCAATTTTATGACTTTTCTTATTTTCTTCTGTATTTTCAATAACTTTAAGAAAAGTCATAAAATTTCAATGGGCTGGGATGAGCTGTTTTGTAGGAATCATTTCTCAAAGTAGTTATGCAGTCAAAATGACCACTTCCGTCATTCTAGTGTTAAAGATTTAATAGATCCATTGTCACAAAAGATAACTTCTGTGAAATTTGGCGAATCCAATTGTAGAGATTGTGCTAATAAATATTAACAATATGAATGAAACAATTTTTTCAAAGACAAAATGATTTATTGTTGTGCAATTGAGTTGTTCTATTTTAATTTTGATACTATATAAACTCAAAAAATTTATAGAAAATTTGTGTACGTCAGAAGAACTTCCTATAAAAAAAATAAATAATATGAAATTACAGAAGAATGGAGAAAATTTTCTATTTCATTTATCTTGAACTCTATCTGTTATAGCTTAAAAATGTTATTTGGAGAGGGATACAGGAGAAAAAAGTCGACCAACCCATCACCATCTATAAAATAAACTAAGGCCAGGATGGCCTGGTAGTTATAATGAGAAGATTGCTTGAGAAAAACTTGAGTTAACCTCACCACCACTCAAAACTATCCCCATGTCTACATGCAATATAGGCACGATAAATCTGTAGGTCGTGATAAGTTGAAAAAGGATTTGTGGTTGCCACCTCCATTGATTTCGATTTAAATTAAGTGGTTAAAGGGTGCAATATGATCCACTCCCTATTGTGTACCCAGGGCAACGTGGTATAATAGCAAAAAAATTTATACTTTAGTGTCTAAATAGACAATTATCAAGTGCCAAGTCATTATTAAACAAGAAAGTCTAGAATCATGCTTCCAGCATAACAACCATAATTGATGAAATGATTTCACTTTCATTAGAACTCATCAGACTTGGATAGTCAGTAACTGCAATAACCTCAAGGAAACTTGTTATGCGCTATAATTTTATTAATCTCAAGTGATCTATAAATCAGTTGTGCCATATAAGCTGTAAAACATGATTGAGCTCAAACTGTATGGGTGTATAAGTCCAGATTCAAATGTACAAAATAAGAGGTTTCTTGTATTTATCATTTTAAATAATTCTAAAATTTTCATGAAAATTGCTATTTCTTTCAAGTGATATTGTGTCAATATACTCACAGACACACTTAACAGTTAAAAACAGGTAATTTGTGTTCAGGAATGCACAAAACATATAGATTTGCTAAAACCCACAAATCAGTAGATTCTTAAAATAATGTAAAAAGTTAATTCTTTTTACAAAATTGGATTAATTAATTCGTTTGTGTAGCACGTCATAATCGGCATTTGTATGGTACAACCGATTCGTAGATCACTTGAGATTAATAAAATCGTAGCACATGCATATTTTCTTGATGCCTGTGGATCCTCATTAGTTTTAATCATCTAGTCATATTTTTATCAATGTGGAAAATATATATATATATATATATATAAATGTACCTAAATGTGAATTATATCTTACTAATTAAATTCATCCTTTGAAAATTATTACAAAAATTTCTTGTAAAATTAATTCATGAAAATGTGCACTAAATAAAATTATTTTGGAATTAAACTTATTTTATAATAAATATGAATTTTCATTAATATGGTTTCACCAAAAGAATAAGAATTGAATGGGAAAATTTTAAATAATCACGTTTCTTTATTGCTAGTTTTGGCAGACTTCTTAGAAACAAAAGTCACTTTTTAATTAAACAGTTCCTTCAGCTACATATAATTCAGTGTAAAGATTTTAATTTTGAAAAATAAAAATATATGTTTCAAGAAAAAATCTGAACTAGAAGTTGAAATCCTTAGTAAATCCCTGAACCCCCTCAAAAACTTGATGCTGAATCTATATCAGCCATCATCTAGCTCCATCTATAGCAGATTTTGAGAAATGGATGTTTCAAGGAAGATAAAAATTCTTGAACTGGAATCGAGAAAATACCGGAAGTGGAAATTTTTAGTAAGTTCTCCACCCCTCCAGAAATTTATGCTGAACCCATATTAGTCAACATCTGAGCTACGTATATCTATAGTTAATCCTGAGAAATAGATGTTTCAAAAAGCATTCTTGAACTGCCGATGGAAATCCTTAGTGTCCCACATACACACACACCACCAATTCCTCCAGAAGTTGTATCCTGAATCCATATCAGTCATCATCTAAGCTCTATAGCCAATTCTGAAAAATAGATATTTTAAGAAAAAAATTTGAAGTGGAAAAGGAACCAGAAGTTAAAATGCTTAGTGATTAACCCTACGTACTTCAGAATTTGATGCTGAACCTATATCAGTTATCATCTAAGCTTTATTTAAAGCCAATCTTGGAAAATTTATGTTTCAAGGAAAATGAAACATTTTCAACCGAAAGTGGAAATTCTTAGTGAATCCCTACATCCTTCTAAATTCAGTGCTGAATCCATATTGGTTATAATTTAAGCTATATCTATAGTAAACACTGAGAAATAAATACTTCAAAAATTTTGTAAAAACACAGATTTATTGATGGCAATCAAATTTGCCATCATAAATGTAACCAGGAATGTACTTCAATTGTGACCCATACCCCAAAAACAAAGAGTTATACAAAGAATCGAGTCGCATCATTATGACCACCTCCTACCTCTGATGTCAAGGGCACTTGGCCAATAAATAACTGCACGTGTCAAGGTCAAACTTCGTGGGTGTATAAGGTGGGGTGTCAACAACTTACCAGAATAACAACCATGATTTTCATGGGTTTGTGAACTGTCTACGGGTTAGTGTAGCTAACGTATAACGTGAATGCCTTTATCCCAGTTTGCGCGCACGCCCGCGGAGCGGACGTGCACGTTAGAATGGAACAATTTCAAAAATTCGACGTGGTAACTGTGGAGCACCACGAGCCATCGATCGATCGACAGGCTACTGTGGAGCAATTCACCATACAAACGAACCAGGAAGTTTCCAGATACGTGTCCAAAACAACTGTACAGAAAAACTCTGTTGCGAATGGGGCTCCGGGGCAGACGGTTGGTGATTGCGCTCATGCTCGCGAAGGTTCATCGTCAACAACGGCTGAAATTTGCACAGGAGTACCGAAATTGGACTTGCACCTACTAACAAAGGGTTTCCTTCTCTGACGAGCGGATGAACTTTGGTTTAAAAACCGGAGAGAACAAGCACGCAGCAACCATTGTTGGACGTAAATAAGCTGGTAGTAGCAACGTTATGGTCTGGGAGATGATTTCTTTGTCTACTATGGGTCCTTTGATTCCTTTAGAAGGCAGTCTCGACAGACTTGGGTATCCCTCCATATTGCCGATCAAGTACATCCGTTTATGTTGACGGTCTTCCCTATGGTCGATGGAATCTTCGATCTGTCATACCGTCAAAATTGTTTACGAGTGGTTCGAAGAATGCGACCAAGATTTCCATACTTCCCCAACCACCGAATTCCCCTGATCGAGCATATTTGGAAACACTTCGATCGACGATTGGATCCACCACCACACGCCTCTCAGCAAATGACGGATGCACTGCAACATTACATACACTTTCTGGCCAACATTGGTTCCTTCTAACAGGGACTCAAGAGTATTAGCATTGTAAAATGGGATAAAGTAGTACGTAATAATTTTCACATCTGAAAAGATTAGGAAGTAAAACATAATATAAATAATTGTAGCAATTTAATCCTTCGAAATCTACTAAGATAGTACAGTTTACAAGAATGTGTTTACTGTTGGGGTGAGCGTCTGCAGATTTGCGATGTCATTTTAAGGATATTTTTATAAAAATTTTCGATTCCAAGGTCGAGGGATAACCGTAAATTCCATTGAGTAAAATCATACAGTAAAAGTTATGGAAAATAATTAGATGCATTACGTTTCAGGAAGCTAAGGACCCCCAGCAGTTTTTGAAAAGTGTATTGATATTATACATTGGAAACGAAATGTTAACAATCTAATGAAGAAAGGCTTTAGTACCCCCAAACAAAACATTTTAGTTCTGCGTATGGCTTGAGCCCACGGGAATTTTTCCATGTACAACAGACACTATGTAGATATATTTCCAGTGGCAAGGACATTATAACCTCCTATTCGATGACCAATTGTACTAGTTCTCCATAGGGTCCATTCCATATTAGAAAGAAAATTTTACTGTAAATCCCTCTTTCCCGAGATTCTGACTAAGCCTGTCTTTTCCTCAATATGCATATTAGTAAGATTTGCATACTATGACAAAATGAGGAGGAATTCATTAGAAGGTACTACGACGGTGGCATACACACCCAGGGGCTGCTAAAGAAACTAGAAACAGTAATTATCAGTAATAAAGTGGGAAAAGAGACTGAAATTAAATTTTGTGAAAGGGTTCGTTATGCCACTCAGATATGGCCATGATCAAAAGGAGAATATTCTCCTGGGGAAATTTCTAAAGAACCGAAGTGCTGTGCAGGCAGCGAAATGCGTTCGTTCTGTGTTCAGTATCTAACCACTTAGCCATGGCTATATTGGAATAAACATAAGAAGCATATGTAAAACTAATTTATCTTCTGCGCGACCACCATAAGAAATTGATTATAAGCCTGCTTTACAGCATCACCAGTTTGCAAATGGAGTAACTATACAAACTAAAGGACTGCAAACTATAAACATGGAATAATGAAAAAAGTAATTATTTTTAAGTAGTTTTTAATGGGAGGCTGGTTTTGAACAGTTTGAAATAAATTACTGTAAAATAATTACAATCACTTTAAAACTGAATATCTAAAAATTATAAAACGCAAAATAAGTGAATGGTTGCCAATGGTTCATTTATGTCAACGCTGCAGAACTTCTATATACCTAAAGGTAGCATTTTTTCATTTATTAGAAAATGCGCTATATCGGTTATATTCAGATGCAAAGCATCTTTCCATCTGAATTGACGTATATTGCTCTTTTGAGATTGAATTTTATCCTTGGGATCGAACGGCTAACTAGAAAGAGTGTAGCTTTGTTGGAAAGAGCTGCCTTTTCAAGTTAATCTTGTTAGGATCATAATAGATTGTTTTGTATCTTGACACACATTTGAATTTTTGGCAGCTTGGGAGAAGCCGTCACTGTGTCAGTTCTAGGTTATGGACAGACACCTTTTTTTATCGAGGGCCACGGTTTTATTCGGAATTACTTCATAAACATCAAAATATCTGTTGGTTTATGAAATTTTTATCACTGACATTGTAGAGTAAAACGGAAACATTTGATAAGTTGCAAAGACATCTTGCGTTTTCAAGGACCTGTAGAGATCTTTCAATCGTGAAAAAAGATATATTGAGCATGGTAGATGGACCACCAGCATTTACCTAAATGGCTTTGGCGTTCAATGTGGACTGCTGTGACAAAATGACCTGTTTCATAGAGGATAATTTTGAAAAACGTTTATCACTTCAAAACGTAAGTGTTTCGGAGCTTATGAGAGGAGGGAAATTCATAGTGCCAGGACTCAGAACATGGAAAGTTCCTATGTTTTGAATCTAACTAGAATTTTGAATGGTTGAAGGCAAAAACTAAAGCAAAAGTCCAGTGGTGAAAGCACTTTGAAAATTGTATGACCTGGTCTCATGTGCAATCTTATATGCAGCCATTGGAGAAACTCCACTGGTTTCCTATTTTCTTGTAGAAGTATCCGAGTTTACAATGACCCTTGATGGATTTGGGTCCCGTTGGCATATTGTTATTGGTCAGCTGGGAGCATACTCTATAATGACAGTGAGTAAATAATGAGTCGTAGTATTTGATGTCAATTGTATTGGCAAAACCTACTATATAATGCAACTCAAATACGTATTGGCGATGTAAAGTTATCTTGGAACTTTTATTTTCATATATGCGCTCGAAATGCTTTGAACAGCGAATATCCATTCGCGAAACATTAGCCAGGACTGATTTGGACGGCAACCCCGGGAATAAATTCTGCAAGCAATCCCTCAAATTGGTCATACAATATCACTCTATTTTGTAGACTATCCATCTCATGTTTTCTATGAAAAAAATTAATGTAGTCGTCAAAAGATATCATTAGAGCCATGAACGGAATTTTGTAGATATTTGAGGCACCTTTGAGCAATAGCGTACTGTATCTGTTACTTCTCTGCATTCTTTTACATCACGAGGTTCAGCAGAATCTAGTCCTCAAAAGGGAGCAAGCAGATGATATCCTGGACCACAATAGTATGTTTGTCGACTAAAACGAGGCAAAAGAACTAAACTCTATTTGAAGAATGTCCGATGATGACATAATTATTTCTAAATTTGTCAACTATAAAATATTTATGTGGGAGATAAGACAACCCGCTGTATTGGCTCTGTGGATCCTACTTTTCATTTCACATACTTTTAAAGTTTAATACTGTGGAAGGCTGGGTTGTGCATGACATACAGTGTAAGCAAGCGTGGATTGAGATCTAGAAGAATTTTTATAGTATGCTTATGGACTGCAGAGCAGCGGGTTCTTATTACAGTGGTGAAATCAATTTTCAAATTTAAATCCTGAAGAACACTAGTATGTGCCGGGGCGCTGTAAGCAAAACTTAGAGCTCTGGCACGCAACCGAAAATTGCCGGGGACTAAGCATCACTCAAATTTTTCACATGTGACATGTACTACGGTCCCTGTGGATGCCTCCCCCACCGTCCAAACGATTACCTTACACCTTTTTGGTAGGTCGGACGACCTGGGTCTCAACAACATGTGACATGTACAACTGATAGCTAGATCGGCTTTACAACCCCTCTAGCTCTGACCAGCAGTTATTTTGCAAAGGGGGGGAGGGGCATATGATAAATACTTCATGTTAGCATACTCTCTAAATCCTTTCAATTTAATACCTTTGAAAGTGAACTCCAGACCACCCATAAATGTAGATTATGAAACAATATATATCTATGAAACCACCTATGCATGGAGTACGGAGACCACTCTAGCAGGCGAAGACATGAAAAATTCACAAAGAGGAAAATATAGAGCAGTCCACAATTTGTAAGGCCGGCCGTGGGGAACTTAATATGTTCACACATCCATCTTTCTCAAATTATGAATAAACAAATATATTAAATTTTTTTAAGAGCAATTCACGTCCAAGGAGTATTTACTTCACTGGTTCTGAATCCTTTTTATAGGGGTTCAAGACTATTTAGGATTCTCAGTATGTAAGTTTTAGCCATTTGGATTGCTATCGTTTTAATGGTTGTAGTTGTTTTTTCGACCCAGATATTACCAACCAATTTTGGCCAGAAAATATTGGGAGATGTCCACAGGGACCGTACACTTCTTCCTCTGTCACCAACCTCTGGATCTATAGATTTAACATGTCCATAATTCGCGAAGACACGGGGATAGTTTGGAAAGCGTCGGGAATCGAACTCGGGTCCTCCCGAGTGCAATCCCCATGCCTTAACTACTGGACTATCCTGTCCTAGTGCTTTAAAATTCTTCAAATAGGAATACAGTAAGTGATGTGGTTACACTTTTATTGATGGGTTAGACACTTTCAGATATTATTCTAATCAAGTTAATATTATGTAGGGTTTTTGATATTAGTGCAGAGTTCTCACTATTATAAAAATTATTGATTTAAAGTCAACTGTAATGATTAGTTAGCTATACAGTTAGTATTACGCAATAACTATTCAAATGTCTAATAAAATTTATCAAATGTTTTGCTTCTAGTTCTTGCTTATATTAGCATCAATTGTAATTTTTGTGAATGAATATTGTTGTGCAGTGGCTATATATATTTTCAGTTATCTTTAACTTGCAAATATATAGCTATAATTATTTGTTACAGTAATTTATATGTATTGTACATAAACTTTGATTCATTAATACTCATTCATTAAAAGAAACTACTGTATATATTTATATTTGACACAAATATTTTAGCATATTGCTCCCCCCACCCCCACAAAAAAAAGTCAGAATTTTACTCTAACCCCTTTTTAATTTTGTTTCTGGCTATGGTACACAGTATTTAATTATTTATACCAGTTTTAATCAAGTGTATTTCCCGTCCCATATTATTTATGTGTGAAAGTTGTTTAATTTCACAATCATTAAGTAGATCTATAACATTCTACATAACACTAAGAATAAAATAATTTCATTACTGCTCATAAGTTAGAATCTACCAGTAAAATTTTATGTAATTTATGGTTCTAGGAGGAAAAGGTTATTAAAGATACAAATCATTAGGGTTGCACCGAATATTTGGTTGATATTCGGTATACTGCCTAGTCGGCAGTCAAACCGAATATTCGGTTCGGCCGAATACTTTAATATTCGGCCGAACCGAATAGTAATAAAAAATTTAAAATATTCTACAATTGGTAAAGCACATTTTTTATACAATGAATAAAAGTTATAGTATCATAGTACAAAATTAATTCAAATTATTACTTACCAATATTATCGCATTTAAAATAATTTCAATGTAAAAGAAAACACTCTGGTATTAAATTTTGTTGTTTTTTCAATTTTTCTTAAATCTTATCATACCTTAACCTTACTAACTCATTTAAATATGAAACAGTAACCAGAAAATAAAACTCATAATATTACGTGCTCAAAAATATAACGGTTAATTTTTTATAAAATATGCAGCTAAAAAAAAATCAATTACCAATATTAAAAAAAGGTGAAGGTGATTAATATATAACAAATAACACTTAGATGAATATTCAATTTTGCAGTATTTTAATTTCGATAGAGAAGATACTGTGGGTGCCATAGGTGTTCCTTTGTATCTATTAAAATGTGCCAAATAAGATAACCAAAGAATTTCTCTGTGTGTGGCCCCATTGTATCCAACTCTTCTAATTTCTTTTATGATTTCTAAAGAGAAGATTACTTTGTTGAGTATTTTGTCACAGGGTGGGTACACCTGTCTGTAACTGATTAGTTATCTATCAGTATATACTCTGTTGTAGTTTGCAAGACCAGGTGTGACAACAACTTAAAATTGTAATTCTAATTTGTAATGATATTTTAAGCAACTTGGGTTTGTATTTGTATGCAAGGTAAATGCAAGATTCTCTATAACAGAAAATGAAGCCATGATTATCACATATCAGAAATTAACTATCAATTATCCATTTATGCAGATAAACATAAACCAAATTAAGTAGCCATTTACTATATTAATTTACTTTTGGAATGATTTATTTTATTTTTCATTTATTTTAAATTAAAAATTATACTTAATGTAAATACAAATAAATTTAGGATGTGTTAAATGTAAATGTATTTAAGAAAGGCACAAAATAGAAACATTTTCTATTTTAAATTGGCATAAAATAGAAATATTGCCTTTAGAAAATTTTAACCGAATATTCGGTATTTGGTGCAACTCTACAAATCTAGTTGAACAAAAAGGGGAAAGTAATGCTACTAGAACAGAAATAATTTGGCTTATTTTGATCATAAATATATTCTTTTTGTACGAATACCAAATAAAATATTTGGAGTGTGAGCCCTCTACCTGACTTTCTTGTACAATCATATTACTTATGTAGAATTTAGTTCCATTTGTATTACAATTACAAAAATAGATGTTAAGATTTCATACTCAAGTTATAAACATTTTTAAAGTTAGCAAGTTTAGTGACATTGATGAATTGGACTTTATTTGTGTTAATATAAACTATTGTCAATCTAGTGTAGTTCAAATGATCAAGCTCTCCCACACACTTTATATTATCACAATTGTTCACAGCTGTAACACGATTTCTTACTAAAAACAATTATGTTATGAAAAACTTAGATTCTAAGTTTGAATTATGAGAATTACTAAAAATTCTATCTAGTTCTACACATACTATTAAAATTTGGTAGTGGTAGGAGCATTTGCTCGAGTTATCCCGTCTAAAGCCCCATAAATAGAAATCTTTCCAAAACTATTCAAAATGGATTCAGGTTATATCTGTTCAGAATATTAAAAGAATATTTTTCCTTCAGTCACTTGTTTCATTCCCCCCCCCCCACTAATCTATCGTAAATAGTCCCCAACAACCTATAGCTCCATTTAGTCTTATGCTAAAAATAGGAAGCTTTGTATTTCTTTAAAAATTGATAAAATAATTAGAAATATTTCTAACATATTTGTGTACTTTATGATAAATATAAAAATTATATTACTAATTTTTTTTTTCAGCATCCTTGGCAAAAGACAATGGGGAACAAAATCCTAAAAATGAATGAGCTAGGGACTATTTTCCATAGATTAACAACATAAAAATAAAACAAGCAGCTATTTGAACATAATTTTTATCTATTTATAAACAAACTTGAAGCTGAAAAATAAAAACAAACAGAACACCATATTTCTTTAACTAAATGAACATTTATTTACAGAGGAATCAATATGCCAAATAAAATTTATTTAAGCTAACAAACTCATAATATAACAAATAATTTGATTCCATTCAGCATACGCTTTGCTTTCTTGATAAGCAACTCTATAAGATAACTCAAGACCCAGGATGAAGCTCAGCAAAATTTCTGAAAATAATAATGTAATTAAATTTCTAAAGAATTTGACACTGAAATATGTAAATATTTATAAAATCTTTTTGCAATTCTTTAGTATATAGCAAAATTCAAGTCAGGTGTATTATATATTCAGTTTATTTTAACATATTTTTACATTAAAAAGATATATGAAAGGGAAAATATGAATTTTGTTTATGCAAGAGGTGAACTTGATGTGTCACAGAAAAATGGGTAAATTCAAGAAATCACTATATTTCTTCAAATTGAATTGTTGCAATTACAGTGAAACCTAGTGAATTATATAAAAATAATGGTGTTTACAGTGTGAAAATAACATGATCATTTTAGCCAGGTGGTCTAATGGTCACTTTGCCAGGTTTCACTGTATTTCTTCAGTCACTCTAATAACCGTTTATATAAAGGACATCACCACAGAAAACGCAGAGTTCAAGAAGAAAGTTAAATGAAGTAGGCTAGACAGAGTTTTTTAATCAATATCAGGCAGCAAATCTTGCTATCCATGGCTTAATGCTTATAGGAAAATATAAAGTTGCTACAAAACTTAATGTTTTTATGCCTTGTTCTCTTTCGGTTGGTTGCACAAATTAAAAATAAGATATGAAATTTGTGAAAAAAATAGTAAGCAATGCGTCTTCAGCTGTTTATATAAAAATTGCAGAAGAATGGAAATTGGAAAAACTTCCTATGAATACTGCGAATGTGATGACCAATTTATCCTTTAATCATCACACATTGAGAAATGCAAAAATGGAATGTTTAACACCAAATTGTATAAGCAAGCTTCATTCTTTGCATTTGGGGATTACTAAAGCCGTGAAAGACAACTACTAGAAATAATTGGTGCTGAAAACAATTAAGCTGTGCAATTTTTATCAAATGGTAAGCTGGAAAGCATGAAAGTGGACATGTTGAAAATAACAATGCATAGCTACTGCCTGGTAAATAATTTATGATCTAATGATCAAAATATGTTTTGCTAAGGCAGGATTTTATCAGAAATTAAAAAAAAAAATAAAAAATTATACTATTTTATTGAACATCAGCATTTCGCCTGGAAACTGGTCACGACTGTTTAGCTAAATATCTTCATAGATTTAATCTAAATTCCAAGCCCGAACTGTGTAGTGGGAGGTGCTAATGCAGCTATGGACGCTGATTATCTAATGAACTGCCCAGGACTATCTGGTGACATGTACAAAAGGTATTGGCGCGCAAGGGAGAGGATGCAAGTCCTTCAAGCTGCCTGTTCAAGCTTCAAGACTGTTTTGGATTTGTGTTTTTGGCTACCGTCCACATATCTCCTATGTTTGTTTTATTGTTTGTTCATGCTTCTTGTAATAGTTTTTCTCCAGTATTTTTGGTGTTGTGTATTTGTACACCTGTGAATGATTTGTATCACAAGTACTGCTGCTAGAAATAAAAAAAAAATTGAACATTTGAGAGAGCAATGTTTAAAACACTGGAAAACAAATAATTTGTGCAATTACAAATACTTCATAAATACAAAAGAAAAAAAAATCTTATTTTGTTGATAAGCATGGTAGTTCAAATTTGTTTAATGGAAATCTGAGCATAACAAATTAAACTCCTCCAATAGTGGCGTGGCAATTGAAACATAAAAGAGAGGATAGTATGTTACACTTTCTATTATACCTGCTAGTGCAGTAAGTCAGCGGTTATTGCCTCCCCCATTCTTTGCAGATCAGTCAGGGTTGTTGGCTTTTAGCCAGACCAAAAAAAAGCCGGTTTTTATTAAAAAAAGGTGGTTTACAGCCAATTCACATTAACTTTGCATTACTTTATCTTTGATTCACTCCTAAATGTTTTTTACTAAAATGTTTATAAGCTTCTATTAAATATTACCAAGTACACAAGATTTTATGACCACTAGAAAAATACTATGAAGGTAATGTGTCTAAAAGAAAACATATATATACAGTGAGGAGAATGCATTAAATTAGACACCAAGATAGTGTTTTGAAAGCCTTTGTTACACAATGCATAGCTCTACATTACATATCCTACACATTTTAAAGACTATAATTAATTAAACAGACAAATCACCACACATCAAAAAGGAAAAAATTCAATTTTACTTCAAAAAGGAAAAACATTTTTTTACACACTGCTATTCACTTTTAATATATATTACAGCAAATTAAATTATATGTATTTAATAAATGAAATTATCTGACATAATATTTGAGAACATCCATATTTTAGTTCTAATCATTGGGTTCTTATGACTTATAAAAATGATGCATTTTAACAAGTTTTTCTGCTCCCAAGCGGTTTCGTTCTTTTTTCATTTCATTTCAGTGTGATGTTTTATTTTAGTTTTAATTGGCTGTAAAGATTTGGGGTTGGGATTAAATGATAGAATGTTCAATGTTGAAAAAGGAATTTAGTAGGAGATAATATTTGAAGAAATTTTGGTGCATCTAAGTTCAGAACAAAAGAGAGAGAGAACAATCAAAAAAGGTTCTCAAATTAAAACTTGTTAAAATAACTTTTTGACAAGTTGGATGCTATTCAAAAGTTGTTCATGCATATGTTATTCCCAATACTGTTTTCAATAGTGATAAATAGTGTTTCTTATTAAATGACTTTATGCATGATTTTAAATATTTATGAGTAAAAATAAGACTCTTACATATCAATCAAGTCCTTAAAATTAGTTAACTAGTAAAATACATCACTAAGCAACTATTGTCCTAAAATAAAATATTTCATTATTTAAAGTAGTAACATTTTTAAAAAAATATGTTAAAGGCCAATATAAACCAAGTAAAGCAGTTGGTATACCTTTTTAAAATTTAGCTGGCTTTTTTGCAAGTAAAACAATCACTAGCAGGTATTCCAATATTAATGTTTTCATTATTGAGAAATAAAGTTATTTATTAAATTCTAACCAAATAAAATGCCTTTAAAATTAGTTACAGAACACTTAAAATTGTGTAATTTAAAATTAAAATTCTTCACGCTTTTTAACAAAAGAAAAGCCAATTTTGACCAAAAAATGCCAGTTAAAACCAATAAAAGCCACCGGTGTGGCTTTTATTAATTTTAGCCGGCTTTTTCGCAACCCTGAGATCAGTGAACGAAGATAGCGTTTTACACATTTTTGTTATGCTCTAAATTGTATGCTATGCATTGCTTGTTTTATTTTATTATATTGTATACAGTTGTAATGTGTTGTTAGTTGTTATAAGTTAAATTTCTGTGTAATGTATTGTATACAGTTATAACGTGTTAAGTTAAATTTCTTAAGGCATGGTAGCACAAGTTTGTTTAATGGAAATCCGAGCATAACAAAAGCTGAAACTCCTCCAATAGAAGTGCAGCAATTGAGATGGGTAGCCAAAGCGGACGTTGCATTACACTTTTTGTTATGCCTGCCAGTGATTAATAATTGTGGGCAAATAGATACAACCGAATAAAATTTAATTTTAAATGGAATAAGTAACTTTGGTGTTAATACCATTATTTAAAAAATATGAGGAGTTTTGTTATGCTCTCAGTTGTTTGCTATGCTTCAAATGAGAACAGCATGTTTTATTTCATTATATTGTATACAGTTGTAATGTATTATTAAAGTTAATATTCTTAAGGCACAGTAGTGCAAGTTCGTTTAATGGAAATCCAAGCATAATGAAAATAAACTTCTTAGAAGTGGAATAGAATACCATTATGTTTAAATGATATTAATGACCCCTTCAATAGTGGCAAGACAACAGATGAGTAGACTAAGGATGGCGTGTTGTATTACACTTTGTTACTCCTGTCAGTGAATCATTAGCTATTACTCGCCGATCAAGGCTAAAATACTACACATTTTTGTTAGGTTGTAAGTTGTTTGCTATGCATCAAGTGAATCTAGAGTGCTTCACATTTTCATTATATTGTATATAGGTGTTGTGATTTTCAATTACAGCATTAACTATTTTAAATGTAGTTATAGCAAAATCTAGTATGGAATGCAAATAGGATTTTGCTTGTTTAATACTGTCAACAGTTAAGCTTTACTTGGAATGGATTTAGAAAACATACCAATAATTTTCAATATGATTTAAATGCCCATTTTGTTTCTTCAGAAGCACAGCCAAGCCACTGACTGAATTTTTAAACACAAAATTCAAATTGAATAATGATCCAGCAGTATCAATCACAAAATCTAGGACTATGATTGACACAGTACTTTCTAGATATTTAGAATAGTTATAATCAGGGAATTATGTATCTTATTTGTTATTATAAATCAATCATTTCATTTTTAAATTGTGAGTAAATGGATACTTCACAATAGAATTTAATTTTCATTTTATTTTCACATTATTTTATGCATTATATATTTAAAACTATATGATGGGACAGTTACACACTTTTATTTATATCTTGGTTTTCTCTGTCACCCTAAGAATTTACTTCTAATATTTGTGGCAACCACACACTTATTTTGTCAATTTCCAAAACATGTGCACATAATCATTGAGATACTGCTAAATGCAGTAACTTTAAACGCCAAATGCTTATTGGGTTTAAAAAAACAGATTGCAAGATTTGGCAGCAAAAAACTGGTGAGATTGGGGACTACTCTCCCATTTAAATTGAATTTTTAATGATATATTTGCTACTTCAACATTTCTGATGCGTTGTTAAATAGTATTATTCTATCAAGATTAATTTTTTTTATATATATTTCATTTGGTTTCTTCAAAAGCGTATATAACTAGCATATGCATTATACGTACTAACTTTGAGAAGTTATTTGTTATCAATTTCTAGATGGGGAATAACAATAAGGTAGTTTTTACTAAGATCAAAAAATATATTTGCAACAGAAATAAATGGTTGTTTATTGCAGAGGCAAATATTAGAGATTAAGTCAATGTAATGAAAAAGTTAAAAGTGAAATGAAGAATTGTCTAGCTACTGTATATCTTAATTTAAAGAAGTTAAATACAGTAGCATCATTAAGCAATCATATGGTGAGAGGGCAATATTTTGGGTTAAAAATTAAAACTTTGCGAATCATGTAAACAGACAAAATTAGCTTAGAAAAGGAACCATTCACATTTGTTAAAAAAAGTTTCGAAACAATTATGTTCATTCATATGGATTCATGAGAACCAATGACAATGTGTTTACTATAAAGTGCAAGATATGCTTATTTTAGGTGATTCTAGTCATTGCATATTAACAAACTAAAAGCAAAGCATTTCACCAATTTGAAAATCTGCATGAAAACATTGTAAATAAAATTATATTGTAAGATTAGACAATGAAATTGAATTTATGAATAATAGGTTTGAAGATTAAACAGAAAGGGATAAAAAAAAAAAAGAAAATCATATTTACTGCTGCAAAACCTTTAACTGAATTTTGGGGAGAAACAGCTAGTATGCCATGGCAATCTACTTGAATGCATTGTTTACTTAACAGTTTTGCATTTGGCAGTCTTGCATACTATTTGGAATGCTCCCTACAATTATGACATTTTAATCATTCAGAATTAATTTAATCCGAAACATTTGCACAAATATAGAAATAAAATGTTCAATCTCGCAAATAAATTACTTATGAAAACTTAACAATTGCATTTCATTTGACATAAACAATCTGAATTTAACATTATTAGTTGTAAAACATACTAAAGAGAAAAAATTTGAAATTGTGACTCAGAACAGTAAACATCATTAATAAGTCAATTTTAGTACACACAAATGCTTTCAAAAGACTAAAATATAACTATACTTTTTGCCATAATGAGAGCATCAGTATGATAGGACGATTTCTTGCTCTCCACTGAGCAATAGCATTTGAGGACTGTTAAGAAGCCTCCAAAAGTAAAAACTATAAGCGAATAGAATAATTAAAATTATTATTTAACTAAAGAAAATGTATTCTTACTGCACTTGTTAAAAGTTATCAGCATACTTGAGATCCAGGCACCAACTTCAGCATTTCTTCTTGCTTTGTAGATATGCAGAATAACTCTGCCAGCAACAATCCTATTATTGTAAAAGTCACTATTTAATATATAATGTTATTAAATAGAACTGAATATAACATTAATTTGAATAAATATTATATTAAAACTTAATGCATTTAGTAACAAAATCCGCCGAAAATTAACAACAGCAAAGAAAACAAACAAACCACGAAGCTAATCTTGGAAGGAAGAATTTACATCGTATACCTTTAGAATTCAGATTACGTTTAACATTTAGTATATTTCAACAAAACCAGTCTTGCTTTAATAGCTGAAATTGACTCTCTAAACTAAATTTGATATATTTTTCTGCTATAAATGCAGCTTTATATTACACGTTCTATGATTTTATTTCGTTATTCAAATCAATTTAAATAAATATTGCTTATACTACTTGGAATGCATACATAACATGGTTAAGGATTTTGGCCATATCGAAATAAAATTTTATTTAAATCAATACATAATAATAAAACATAGTAATTCATTAAAAAGAAACAAAAATTGAAATAATAAATATTAATACCTTGAAAACCATCAAATCTCCTTTTGATGGCGTCCCACTGAAAACGACATGGACTGCTACATGAAAATCAAAATGGCGGAGCGTTGTCTTTTTCTCGCCGTTTGGAGAATTTCATCATCCGTCGTAAGGTCCCGCCCTACCAAAGCCCCACCCCTTTGCTCCCCCTGTTACCCCCTTAAAACCGTTAGTGTATATAGACACTCCCGTATTAAAAAGTTAAATACCGATAGAATAGATGCTATGGATTTGAATCGATATCACCAGAAATAAACAAGTTGGTTGAGATTTGCACTCTAACTTAGTGAGTTACCTGAAAAATTTGACTTTCAGAGGAATAGCTTTTTTTTTTAAATTAATTCAAATTTCATGTTAACTACTTTATATGTAACAAATAAATATATAATAGAATATATAATATGCACTGATAGTGCCTAGCCTGCAGTTCATGCTAACTAATATTTTACTTAAAGTGGTTTCAACTTTTCTTAGACAGTAAGACCCTCATATAATTCCATATTTTAATATCAGAACATTCTAAATTGATATTTTGTCTCTATGATAACTATCTACGTAATATATGTACACATAATAGGTGAATGGAAACAAATATGAGTAAATAGATACAGCTTTCCGAGTACATTCAAGTTAGTTTTAAATGCTTGAAATATAGCTAAAATACTTGTTCATCAAAGACATCATGTGAAATATATTAGCTACAGCCCCAATTTCAACTTCAAAATAGATCTGCTATTTATCTTGCTCATATTTGTTTCTCCAGTCAATATTTTTTGTGAAAATAGCTTGATAAAACTGTTTTGCTCTTTTAGTTTTGCAACAATCTAATATATCAATTTGTGAATAGGATATAATGGAGAAGACACTCCTATTGCAGATACTAGCATCCATGGACTAGTTTCTCACTTATTATATGCTCGTCATCATGAAATAATCGAAATTTGCAGTGGTAGCATGAAAGTTAGCATGCACCACAATTTTTTAGAACTCCTATGTGAACTACCATTTTCAGTTCTTCCACGTGGCCTGCTCAAAATTTATATACAATTTAGCTCAGGCCACATGAAGTTGCAAAGGCAAAGTTTATAAACACAAAGCTCATCTATAAGAGGCATTCTAAAAAATATGGGTGATATTCCTATTACAGATACCAGCATGAGCATTCTTGGACTGGTTTCATGCTTATTATGCATTCGTCAATAGAGAATATCTCATATCTATAACGGTAACAAGAAACTTAATGTAGATCCAGGTATGGGTCATTGTAGCAATTACCCCCCCCCCTTTTTCAGATATATGTGCCATTTCCTGTGATTCTATAGATTCACTTATAAAAGTTTATTGCAATGTCATAAATCCCAAAATGACATAAAATTCATTTTATCAGGGTAGTTTGCTTCATTTTATGGTTAATCAAAAAAAATTTATCAGTTTAGATAACTATTTACTGATATACTACAAAAACAAATGTTCAATATAAGAAACATGTCGAAGTATATCCCTTTTTACTTCTGCCTGAATCTGCCCTTGTAATGTACTAACTGTAAACTTTGCAGCTACCTTTTAAATTTGGTTAACTGTACTCACGATTCATTGAATGATGATTAATTTACAAGGACCTAATTAACCTTCAGCTTTCTATAAGAAATTCGGATTAGCTAGACATGGATTAACATAAACACTATGCAATAAAAATTATAATGTTTTAAATTTGATTAAGTAGGTACTAGTCAATCAGGTTCAGTTGATTAAATATTTATAATTTTTCAAGATATTGTCCACCAGATGAACTAAAATATGTTTTTAGGTAATGCGTATGCTTATCTTATTTGTACTGATTTTTTCCCATCAGTAGTACAGATAATAGAATTTTGATGCATAAAAGTAAATTCCTGCCTTAGAGTAAAGGTAAAAATAAATTTCAAAAGTAAATAAAAACATTCCATTTAATAAACTGATATCTATATATTGCAATTCTAACTGTAAACGAAGAAATTGAAAAGCAGATTAAGTTTTAACTAGAATCATTGTACTATTAGAAAGAAATTGTATATATATAGCTTGATTCAGTACTATCTTATTATAGTGGCTCCCATAAATCCGAATGAGCCAAGGTCGCAGTTAAGATTTCGCCAAGGTTTTCGTTAACGGAAAAGCAATATGACAATAATATAAACACCTGATGTTTCTTTAGGACTTCAAACGTTTGGTGACATTTTACAACCTACCTTGGCGATAAATCTCGGACGCTTGGTGATTCATCCTCGGGGGCCGCTATAATAAGGAAGTACCCTTGGTTCTTTAAAATCATAGAAATATATTTAAGAAATATTTTTTGTCTCTACACACCAATAGCATTACCAAATAGGGAAATCATATTCCCAAGAAACCCATTTAAGTTCAGAAAAATGATATTTAGTGAAATGGGAAGCAAACTGTTTGATTACCAATTCAACCCCCCTCCCCCCCCCCCACACACACCTCTTTCTCAAAAAAAAGAATTTCCTGGGGACGCTACGCTACTGTTGCACACATAATACTAAAGTTAAAGGAAAATATTGTAATAGGATCAAATATTTGAACTATCAATGAATTTACATGTTTTTGTTTTAAATATTCCTATTTTCGAATTGAATGCTTTTGAGATAAGCATGTGCACGTTTGTAATCACTGATATCTCACAAATGATTCAAAAGTTAGTACTAATTTTCCACTACTCAATTGAATGTATCTTCAGGTAATGAAATATGGATAGTTATATTTTAATTTCGATATTTGTATAAAATTCATAATTTGTTGTCAAATCAAAACAAATTTTAATTTTATTTACATAAAAATGTTTCAAATATTTTGTTAAATCTTATATAGTCTAATTTCCCATTCTAATCAGTGAATATTAAATTTCAAATATTTGAAATACAGTACATACATCATTTATATGCATTTCTACATAGCTCGTCAAACATTCCTATCCAGTGACATTAATTTCAATTACATATTTTCACAGGTATACGCTTTACTTCACTGGTCCCTAGAGTGGTGTATAAATAGTGCTTTATAGTTAAAGATATGCATTTTCTATTTAACAGTACAATCTGTTTGAACAACTTTAACTGAATAATAATGTTGCATGATATTACCTAATTTCAGTTTATAACATGTTTATAAAGAAGGAGTTTATCCAACAGATATTTTAAATCAACTTACTGAATGCTGTTTTCGAAAATAATAGACAGTAGTTACTAATTTAATTTTATATGAAGATGGATTTGATATCCTAGGATGCTTGAATAGATGCAAATTGACTTATCTAGTTAATACTGATGTTATCTGATTTAACCTGATGTAATGAGATATAATGAAGCTGAAAATACATATACCAGTTAAAAGCTTGACTAGTTATCACTGCGTCCAACCGATGCTAAAGTATTTCGTTAATATTAGATAGTATTATATATAATCTAAATAGAATTATAGTTGTTGAAGTAATAAAGATATTGAAATTAATATTTGTTTCAAATAAATAATTTTGGGTTTAGAAATTAATAGTATTTTGACTAAATGTTTCAAACTGAAATTATTCAAGAGATTGAAAAATAAAGCTTCAGGTTTTACATTTCAGATGTGTTATACAGAATAGCAGGTGTAAAGAGGTTTTTAACTGAATTAACGTTGAGTTAAATTCAAAATGTTCTGAAAAATTTGAATAATGTATCAATACATGCTTTTTAAATTTGAATATCAAAATTTTGTATTTTCAAAGTGTAGGATAATACACATGTAATTGTTATTAAACATTTCCAAAGTTTAAATATTGGTTGCTAAATTTTAAACATAATTTGAAATAAACATGTTTAAGAGTTAAAATGTCCGTCGAAATCAGGAGGTTATAAGAAACAACAACAACAACAGTTAAAATGTAAATAATTTTAACTCGAACACCAAATGAATTCTAAACGCACAATAAATGTATATTATGTTAGTGTGAACTGCATGCGAAGAATGATCGCATTTGAAACCATAATCTTCATAATAGCTTACTGGCTGTTAAAAATTTGGCAGCTCACTACTGGATACAGATCAAACTTCAACGTATTTCAAAAACATTAGATAATGGCTATTAGTGTTTGCTTTCTTCAGAATTTTACGTAATATCAATAAAATCTCAAAATCAACACCCATACAATTGAAATGAAACTTCATATATATGCTATTTAACATATAGAATATAGACCACATATAGAATATATATTAATTTTATTAGTAATTTCATTAATTTGTATAACATCTTTACACTCTTATACTATTTGCTAGAGTCCTTAGGATGAGTCGGACGGCTTGGGTCTTCAACACTCTTATACTATAACACACTACTGTGATAAACAAATTAACTATGAATCAGATTAAAAAATATATTGCTGTCTTCTACACAAATTTAATTAGACTAGAAGGAAATAAATCAAAGTTTCTCCTTTAATTTAACTGATACAACAATAAAAACATCTGACCACTTACGTTATTTAAACAGGTCAGGTGAAATATTGCAGTACAAGTTTTGATATATTCATATTTGGTCCGCAATCTTCTATCTAAAATTAGGTACTATATAAGAAATAAGTTAGAAAATCATTCAATCGGATTATTACAGATGTATAAGGTATAACGTTCCAGTGTCAACATTTTACTCCCAAAAATTGTAATAAATATATCATATACTACTTACCTAAAGTTAAGACATTTTTGTTGTTTTACGAACGTGTATATATCTCCGTATATTGTATCTTTGCACTATTTCTTTCTAGGTGGTGGTGGTGGTCGCCCGCTTTGGGCTCCTGGAGCATATAACAACGTTCGCAAGAACGGTTTTGCTCTCCGCAACTTTTCTTTCTATCATAATTTTCTTCCCGATTTAATAACAAACATTTTTTTCCATGTATAATCTCGAAGACGACAACTTCAAAGTGCACACTAGGCTCCGCCCATGACGTCATTTAACTTAGCCAATAGCGAAGAATCGGCCTCACAGCAGGGGGTATAGCGGGTACGTTTTCGGAACATGCCATCCACAAGGGGAAAGACTGTATCATTTGGAGATACACAAAGTTAAAACAGTTAAGTAAGGGATCAAACCGCAGAAAAAGATAAGCATAAAAAACAAAATCAAGGAAGGTGCGGATGTGGAAGGTAGGGAATTTAGTGATTTCAAGGTGGTTCAAAAAGAATAGACCGGGGTCGCTTCCTGTGCAGCCTCGGGTCGTAGTCAGGGAGCGTGAATAACGTTTCGTTGTTGATGCTGGGGAGATTTTGGAAAAATTTTTTGGTATGTTTGCGGATGGTTATTTTTATAGTCTTAATTTTGAAATCACGGTGGATAACATCGTTCCGGAGGAACCGGGGAGCTTTGCGAATAATCCTTAAGATACGGTTCTGTTCCTTCTGAAGCTTGGCTATGCTGGTTTTGCATGCGAAGCCCCAGACAGGACAAGCGTAGAGGAGGATGGGGTTTACAATGGATTTATAAAGAAGAAGCTTATTTTTAATTTCAAGGTGGTTGGAAAAAAGTAGGTGCCCAAGGGCACCTACCAGTTTCTTAGATTTTTTAAGTACGTAGTTGAAATGCTCGCGCCAAGTAAGACGGCTGTCCGGATGGACGCCGATATACTTGACCGAGCGGGCGAAGAATACAGGTTGATTACTGATCATGATGGGGGGGGGGGGAACCTGATGCCGGAGAAAAAGATGGCCTGCGACTTGGTGGGGTTTATTTTGATCTTCCAGTTGCTGTAGTATTTTTCAAGGGAGTTAATATGTTTTTGAAGATGGGCGTGCAGAAAGTTTAGGTTCCGATGTTTGGATAAGATGCATGTATCATCGGCATAGAGTGGTGTGGGGGGACCGGGGGGTGTCATTAATGAAACAGTTGAAGAGGAGGGGGGCAAGAACAGAACCTTGAGGGACTCCAGCGTTTGCGGGTTTGAGGTCGGATAAGGTGTTGAGAATTCTAACATGAAACTTTCATTCATACATGAAACATGAGCTACTTTCAAACATGAAAATTTCATACATGACATTACTACATTTCAAACATGAAACATGAGCTACTTTCATTATTTCTTGACAGGATTGGGCTTGTAAGGCAGCCTGATCTTTGAGCTTTCTAAAAATGTAAATTATTAGTCAAAATTGTCAATACTTTTTGCGACGTGAAGATTTAAAAACGAAAGTTAGTTTTTTTGAGCCAAAACTGAAGTTTGCTTTAAAAAATGTTAGAATTTATCCCCGAGATTTTTACTTGCAATTGTCTGCTCTTTCCGGTCGTGTGATTTGATTTTTTTTACGACATCTGGATGGTGGAGAAAAAAGTCAAAAACGCATAAAACATTAAATAACAAAGAAAATAATTCAAATTTTAAAAATGGTTTTCACGTATCACCTTCCCAAGGCATTTTTGACTCCCAGTTTTTAAGTAACATGTCAATATAATTTTAAAAGCGTTGATTAACGTTGCAATTGCGAATAAATGCAAGCTCTGAATGTTAATGCAATAACCTATTTGTCCTGATTTATAAAAATATACATAAATCATAAAAGTAATTGCATTACTATCCTATATTGCAAATAAATATTACTGGGCATGTTAAGTACTTTGCATATATGCAGTGTATACATTTCACTAAATTGTTTTAAATCAAACTGTTACCTCTTAAATATAAACATTTCAAAAATACAACAAATATGATTTACTGAAACTATTTTATTTTTGCACATATGTCAATTTGCCATGAAAGAAGTTCAAGTGAAGAAATAACCATAATAAATTCTGAAAATGCAACTGCATTTTTATTAATTTGATATTTGTCACGCATGCATTATTCTTTTTTAACAAAGAATTATTTTTACTTATAAACAAAGGAATTACTCATCTCACTATATGAATACAAGTCATGAAGTCATTTACAAACCTTTTCATTTAATCACAAAAAGATTTTCTTTTTCTGGAAGTAATTGAATCGCTCAAAATAATCTGGTTATTTTCTATATCTTCCACCTTAAATACAGATGGTAGTAGAGAATCACTAGCATAATTTTTTGTTGCATACATTTTGTATGTATGATGACTTACATGCCAGAATTCTGCTAATAGTTTTCTATAGCTGTAATCTATAGAACCACTTGCAATCTTGGAAGCAATAACTTTTAATATTGCGTAATACAGTACTTCAGGTCTATCATCATCAGATGATATCTGGGTGGGACAGCAAATCATAGCCTTTGCTAGTTTCATAAAGAAAGTTTACCTGGGCCAACTCAAAAAGCACTGTAGCACATAATGTGGATGTTGTCTAAATATTTCTTTTTGTTGTTCTTCATTCAAACTAGAAATGAGGAAGACTGCAATATCTGCCAAACTTTCCCCATCATACAGCCATCCTATATAAGGTACCATAGTTCGTCTATAGTTATACATTGTGACTGACAATTTTGCAGAACGCAATAGTAGACGGGCATTTTCTTGAGGAGTTAACTTTTGCAGGAAATATCTGGTTGCTATTTCATTAGCTGTCATCAGTGAACAATTAAATATATACTCATTCAAAGAAAAACAAGGAGAAATTTCAAAAACTTTACAGTATTCACTGATTTCTGGATTGAAAAGATGCAATTTCTTCTTCATAAAATAGGACCAATATGAGGTTAGAACCGACTGATGCAAACGGATCTCTTTAAGATTTCTAAATCCTTTATATCTTGGTGACCCCTTCAACTGTTTCCATAACGTACAGACATAATCTTTTAGGCATGCCTCACAAGCCAGGACATAACGCAAATGAAGAAGTATGCTTTCATCATTTAAATATAGTTCTGCTGTTTTCTTTCTATCAATTGTTCCTTCTGGTGTCCATTGAAATTTAGTAAAATTTATTTTGCAAGAGTCTTCAAACGGATGGCATTCTCGCCATTTTACTAACTGCCAACATATGGCTTCAACGAAACTCAACAATTTCTTTTTTAACAAATCTGGTAGTGAAAGTCTCGATACATACTTCATTCTCAACCTTTTTCAATTCTTTCTTTACCAATTCAATACATGTCTGTAATTCATCCTCATCTGTCCCACAGGAGTTTATTTTAGGACACATTGAAATTAATTTCTGAATGTCATACTTATTCACCATTGAAATTGCTATTCTGACGAGAGTTCTGTGCTGGAGTGATTGTATGCAAGAAAAATTCATTGTCATGTTAATCGGTTAAGAAGGTTTGACTGCATACGCTTTGCTTCACAAGAAAAAAAACACAATAATCTACACAATAAGCTCTTGAAAATAAAATATATACTTCTCCTAAGTTACAACAACCAGATGCATTGTACAAGGTTATTATATGTCTACAGCATTGTATTGTACCTGGTTAAAAGCTATACTAGTGTTGCCAATTTGTATAAAGAAAAAGTTGCAGTTAAGATATAGTGAACCGTGATTGGCTATTATATCAAACCATGAAACGAGAGATTAAATGTCAAAACACTGCGCATTTCCTATTGGCCAGTTAACTAGTAGCATTCAGAGCATTCATTCCGTCATGACGATTTATTCCGTCACCATTGTGAATAACAGGCCTCACAGGGGTAATAAACCAAACCGCCTACGTCATCGGAAAGGGTGTTAGAAAATTGTGCTTGGTAGTGTTAAATGTATGAGCTATATAGGGTATCTCCAGAATATTGGATATTTAATAATCATTTGATGGCCATTACAGGTATGTATGTTTTACTATGTGTTCGTTAATGTTTCTGACAGTCGCTGCCAAAAAAAATTAAATTTTTTTGGTAATTTTTGCAGTTTTTATCATTTTTCTTGTATCAAGCGTTAAGCCTCGTCATTCAATGCTCGTAGTATATGTTAACGGAAATGTTGAGGCAGAGTTTTGAAATTTAACGTGTTTTATATATTTGTATTTAATCATTTATTAAAACTTTGACTGTCTTTCTATGCATACGTTATTGTTTTACGTAATTTCTGTTGGTAAGCGTTTAATTTTTTTGTATTTTCATTTAATGTTCATAGCATATGTGAATATTGAATTGCTATCTCAAAACATTTTCTATCCAAAAAGTGTTTAGCTTGTTCATTTAATAGGCTTCACTTACATTTATTTATTGTTCATAAATTTTTTACCTTCGATATTTTATTTTCTGATCTGCAGTTTATCTTGGAATTGTGAATGTGTTGTGTACTAAGTATATGCTCCTTACTTTGTGTTCAAGGAATTTGGAGTATTAATAGCAGTGGTTGCATATATTTAAGCTAAATCCTAGTGACCTAACTCTATTGTTTAGCGTATATCAAAAACCTGAACATAGTAGTTAGATTTCTTGGTGGGCTTTTTCATGACTAAAGATCATGCTTTGTTGTATATATTCAAATGTAAAGCTTATTTAGTACTTTCATAAAGAAGTATATTTAATATTATACTGTTTGTAACAGATTTACGGCTTACTTTTATATTTTTATTCTTTTTAAATTATTTAGTTTTTATTATAATTCATTGAATTTTATTAACTAAAAATGCCAAGTGCTTGTGTTGTTCTTGGTTGTTTTATTATGAAAATGGTTCCAAAGTTAGCAGCTTTAAATTTTCTGCTAATGAAGAACTAAAACAAAAGTGGATTTTATTAATACCTAGAACTAGCAAGTTTCAAAATATTCAAAGGTAAGTTCCATTTTCTCATTAATAACATTAATCCTTAACCGGAAACTTGCCGTCTGTGAGTTTGCTGCATTTACAAATCTGACACAAAAATGAACTTGCCCTCAATCTTACCACTCCACCTAATCGTTAAATTATTTGGTCCTCTCCCTCCCACCTCATTCGCAACACTTGCACATTTTTACTTATTGAAAGAAAAAAATATTTTTATTAGACGCAGTCTGCTAGATGGTACATTTCTGTTTACGTAGTTTTTTCCTGTGAAATATCTACATGGTGTGACCGTCAAAACAAGTATGGTGATAAAGACTTTGAAGAGACTATTTTGCGATGATTTGATGAAGTTGGAAGTGATGTTAGCAATGTAGATAGTATTTCAGAAGATGAATATGTAAATTCCGAACATAATAGTGATTCAACATTGTCAGAAAAATCTGATGAAAGTGAAAATGGAGAGATAAGAAATGATGAGAATTTAGTGAATAGTAAATATATATATGGAAAAAATTGGTACAGGGTCTGTTTCAGAAGTTCGACCCTTTTCACGAACAAGAAAGCACAATAAATCATAAAAGTGCCAGTTTTAAAAGGTAAAGCTAAAGATATCGGAGAAAAAGCAGATCCATTCTCTGTCTGGCAGTTATTATTTACTAACGATAATTTTTTTTTGAGCATGATTTTTTCATTATGTAATTTACGTTTTGATACTTTTTAATTTTTATTGAGAAACGAAGACAATTACAGACTATTATTTGGATGGGCAGTGAAATGTGAATTAAAATATAAATTTCCTAAGTTGTTGCCTATGTGATATTGTGTCTCTGCATATATCTAACAGTTCATACATATTTTCAATGGTTGATGATTATTATATATTTTCAGCATTTGTTACAACATTTAGTAATATGCACTAGCTGAATACCCATTAAAAATCAATGATCTTGCAAATAAGGAACTCCTGAATAATGTAAACAGTTTAATAATTTGCGTTTCACATTTATTCGACACATATTTTCAAATATCTACCTATATACAAAATTTGAAGTCTCTATGCTATTGTGATGCATATTTTTTCTATCCTTTAACCCTTCGAATGTTTTTCTGTGTAGCACCCCCCCCCCTCTTAAATGAACATTTTTGAAAAACCATATTCATCTTGGGTTTTTATCAAATGATTAGCCCATATACTAAATTTCAAGCCTCTATCACATTGTAAAGGAAGTGTTTTTCATTTGTTCATCAAATCAAATGTTTTAGTATGCCGCACCCCTTACAATAGCTAATGTTGGAATACTGAAATTGCCATTTTCTTCCTACCCAACTATTTACCCATGCACCAAATTTGAAGTTATCTCATCACAAAGTATGCTTTTTATATCATTTCACCTTCGAATGTTTTTGTGTGGAGTTTCCACCCCCTTAAATACTCATTTTTGAAAAAACCCATTTTTGGGTTTTCTATCAGTTGATTCACCCGTATACCAAGTATCAAGCCTCTATCATGTTTTTAAAGAGGCATTTGTCTTTTATTCCGAAAATTGAACATTTTGGTGTGCGGCACCCCCTAAAGTAGAAAATATTGGAAAATTGAAATTGTACACTTCTTCCCTTACAAACTATCTTCCCATGCACCAGATTTGAAATCAATCTCATTCTGAAGTTTGTGTTTTTTTTAATCAATTTACCTATATTCATCTGTCATATCACTATATTCGTCTTGGGTGTTTTCATCAAATGATTTGCCCATATACCAAATTTTTTCCTTTCGAATGATTTACCTATATACCAAATTTGAAGTCTATGTTATCGCAAAACATACTTTTCTATCATTTCACTTTTCGAACATTTTGGTGTAGATCACCCTCTCTTCGGAACATTTGTTGAAAGTCTGATTTTTTTCAGGGATTTTTATTGAACGATCGAGCCATATACCAGGCTGCAAGTCTTATCTATTTGAGAAGTGCCTAAAAAATGGGTGACAGATAGACAGACGGACGCTTGGCAATTAGTATATATAGATTTTTTATGTATTTTCAGGAGTTGCTTTGGAGTTTTGATTACTTTTATCAAATGAAATCTTTCGTAAAATGGTGTTTTTATTTGCTCAATTTTACTTTGGCTTTCTATTTGAAAAATTTAAATTCTCAAACTTCAAATATCATTGTTTTGGAAAAGTGGTTTTCATTACAATAAGTATACCATAACTTTTTATTTTGACATCGTCAGAATTCATGATCGCCAAATTGAAATTTTTTTTTTCAAAATGTGATAATGACTATCAGCCCCTGTGTATTCCCAATGATCCCTATTAAAATTTTAAAAATGACAGGTGAAAACTTATTGATAATTTATACAATTGAACAAAAAAATACATATATTTAAAAAATATCTTTATTAATAACATTGACTTCAATTATTACGATATGACAGTCAATTATATCGCTACTGTTTTCAATTTTCTGATGCATTAAATCTCAAGAGACAACCATACATTTTTATGCTTTTTGGTTAGTTGCATTTTTCTATTATACAATTCTTGGAAATTTATAGTGAGATATTTTGATATCTTGAACTCTTTTGATTTTCAAACTCCAACATTTCACACATAACCATAATTATTTATCAATATTTCTGTCTAAAACACTGGAACGACTGTAAATAATGGGACTGTTGAATATATTTACACATTGATAAACCACATGTTTGCCTCATGACATCATATGAATACACCCTCTTCAATTACCATAAATGAAAAGTATTACAATAATTAAAAAATTCATCGAAAAGGAATGCATTCATTTTGCAAAAACATAAATACAATAGAGTCCCTATTCAAGCTAATGTGGACTGAAAACAGCTTGAATAATGTCAAATTCAGTTAACATGGAAAAAACTTTGTATTCTTCAATCTATAATATAGTGCTGACATTTGTGACAATGTTCCCCTTCCTATCAAGGACCTCCTCGTTCATGTTCTTAAGGAAATATAAACTATAAGAAAAAGAATATGTACAATAAATACTTAAATATTATCCTAAAATTATCAGTTGACTAGGTTATTATTATTATTTGGACTTGTATTATTATTATTATTTGGAATTTTTCAGACTTGTTTGGCTATTTTTAGATAATATTTGACAACACTTGTGTCAATAGTGTGATGTGTTTTGAAGATGTCCGTTATCGAAGAGAAAGGGAAATTTTGCCGCTGAATCTGCTTTACCCATTTCTAAATTTACAAGTCGGCTTCAGAAAATAATTTTTCAATGTGTTCTACTTTAAAGAAGTCATTTGCTGTGATGTTCTTAAAAAAATGGTAGCTTGAATAATTGAGATTCTGCTATACTTATGTAGTTTGTGTTTTTTAACAAAACATTCTAGATTTTTTTCAAAATACAAATTTTCTTCACAGGGCGGTGGAGTCAGAGTCGAAAAAAATATACTGACTCCGATTCCTAAATAAAACTATTTTGAAATAATTTTAATTCGGAATATTTAAATTTTTTATATATTTTTTAAATAATTCTTAAGCAATAAATTAAAAAAATTTCAAATGTTTGCGAATTGAAAAATTAGGAATACAAAAAAAAAAAAAAAGTAAAATTTAATTGATATTTATGTCAATATCAAAGTCAGATAGTAACAAGTTAGATGAGTCAGGGAGTAGAAAAAAAGAGGATTGAAGGTTTGAGGTACTGATTCCACAATATCAATACTCATCAAAAATCACCAGGAAAAAATTCAAAAAATAAAATGAAATTAGACGTTATGGATTCCCCATCCCCCATAGATTAACATGGGGAAAATGAAACAAATGGCTGGTATCAAAGAAATCTCTTATGCATACTTTTTTTATTTCTGTTTTTGAAAAACAGAGTTGCAGGAGTTGTGAAGCCAATCGCCATTGTCACATTTTGTGAATGAAAATTCAATTTGGTAATAGAAGGAAAGATTTGGCAATAATGAATTCTGCCAATTGTGAATTATGATATACTAACCATAATGTGTACTACTATACTATTCATCTTTCCCAAAATATTGATCTTCTGAATTTATAAATCACAATAAATTTAGTTTGAAAAATTCTGAGGGGTTGGTCGGCTGAAATCTTAATATTTTCGAACCGGACGGGGTAAAAATTTTCAAATTAAACTTATACAGACTTTTAGTCTCTAAGAACTGGCTTTTGATCTTCATTCCTTTTTTTTCTTTTGCCAGGATTTGTCTAAATTTAGAGATTTTAGGTTTTTTTGTAGTAGGAGAATTTTTCCCCTATTGCAGTGATGTAGTAGCCCAAACACTTCTTTTTGAATTCTTAGTTTCTAAAAACTATTTACTTATTCCCATTTTTTTATGTAAACACAGGTTGTTTTCAGGGGCTCCAGAACAACAAACTAAATAGGATTGAGTACATTTCTTATCACATGTGGTTTTAGGAAACATATTGAAAAAAAAATTAGGGGTGGGGGAATGAACACTCTAAAATACACCCCCCGAATCTGCATGTGTCTAAGGCAGTGCTTTCCGAAGTTTTTCCATAGTGACACCTTACCGATCTCGAAAATTTTGACAGCCCCCCCCCCCCCAAATGAAAAAAATATCTCTTCATAACATATGTACCCTTTGTAAGATTACTAAAAACAACCATACATCATATACAATGTTGTTGACATTTTATATGAGATAAAAGAAACATATTTGCATACCATGCGAAGAAAATAAAAACAAGCATATATATTTTTATCCTTAATATTTGTGATTTGCTCGCATGTGACTGGTGAGTCTTATAAATTTCTTTTATGTTGGGACAAATCTGGAATAAGTTCATACGTATTTTTTCATTCAGCATTTTTAAGCTGCCACATTTCACTGTTTTAATATTGGTCACCATAGAAAATCCTGCTTTGCAAAATTACGTGGTTGAAAACTTATTCACCATAAACATTTATTCGTAACATTTAAATTTGTACTAAAGCTTATGTATAAATATTGAAAAAAAAAATCATAGAATAATTCAAATTGTTTTATTTACCTCAAATACATGCATAAAATCGATAGCCACAGGGCAACAAAGATATAACTATAGCGGGAAGTCACACATTTTGGATGAAGAAATTTATTCTATAATATATATAGTTAAATATAGTAAGTAGAAAAGTAAAGAAACCTATTTACATTTTAAAAGTAAACACGCTTTCAAAATTGTCAGACGTCGAAGACCACCATTATGAGAGATCAATTTTATTTTTCAATAGCGATAAATGCATAGTTCTTCAACACTTTCAACATATTTTATCTTTATATTGATGCATCAATAGTGTTGATTTGGCAATGAACTGATGTATTGAAATTTGTATAATACTTCGTTCACCCACAATTATTTTTTAAAATAATATAAATGTTATATTTTGCATATGGCGAACTTTCTGAAATGGTTATTTTTCTGAAATCTAGATAAATAATGGCAGTTAGTGACAAAATGCTGCAAAAAATTACAAAAACTTTATAAACAAGTCATGTTGAATTTAAAAAAAGTATCAAGCACATCTATAGTCATTGACCTACCATGTGATATTTGGTTTGTAGTTTTACATAGTCTTCGACAAGATCTTGGATTCACAGTAAAAAAGGTTATAGATATAATATATAGGTATGCAACAACATAATTGAGTAAATTGTACACAGTACTTTCATAAAATATAATTACATAAGATTAAAGATCATTTTTACATTCCTTATAAGACATAGTACACATATATTAAAAGTATTGTAATAAGCTATAAATCAAAATAAAATTTTGGATTTATTTACACGCACATATTTTGATCAAACTTCATCATTTTCAGTGCTACGACTATTTCGCATGCGTATATAGTATCTATCTGTGTTATTGCAATGAATGTATGCTATGTTTATATTTGGGCATATAAGAAATTTTTGCGTTACTCAAATTATAAGCTACAGTTTAAATAATTTATGCATGTTTTCTAAACTCAAAATTTTAAAATGAAAGTTCTTCATTTTGATTGATAATCATATGACTTTTGTAGAAATGAAAAGTATCATATAACTTTTGTAAAAATGAAAAGTATCATGTGACTTTTGTAAAAGTGATACAAATATAAACAACACTATAGCCTATTGCAACACTTTCAGAAATGATTGTTTTCTTGATATCGCTTTAAATGATGCCAATTGAGACAAAATACTGCAAAAAGTTACAAAAGCTTTATACGTAAATAAGTCAGGATCAAATTAAAATAAATGTATCAAGCACATCTATAGTGATGACTGTGATATTTGGTTTGCATTTTTGCATCGAATATTAGACAATATCTTAGATTCACAGTAAAAAATATTACATATATAACATATACTTATGCAGATACCTAACTGAGTAAATCGTACAAAATACTTACATAAAATGTAATACATAAGATTAAAGATAGTTATTTCTCTATTTAGCATATGCATAATAATTTAGCAACAGTTTCAACATAATAACAACAGTTTATAAGTTTTGCTTGTAATTCTAAATTTTTTATCAGTTGCTCAGCCTCCCTAGTCAAAAATATCATGCTATGCTACTGAATTGCAGATAAATTTAAATGAAATTATTTTTTTACAATGAGAAATGAATGCTTTATGCAATGTACACTGTATTGACAAGTGAAAAAAAATTTTTAGTGAGCTAAAATTTCTTACCCTGCCATACATATTAAAATTAGAAATACATAATAAATACGGATAAAGTATTCAGGGCTATCAACTGAATAGGAAAAAGACCGAAAAGGTTTGGGGACAAGGGCTGTATAAACAGTTTATGAAAAAAAGCAATAACTCGTGAAATAGGGAGTAGTAGAGTGCTTGTGCATTTGCTGCAAAGGATCCTAAAAATGTTGTTAGCTGCAGTGAAATTATTTCTAATGGTTGGATAACCTTATCTTAATAGGTATCCTGTTTAGAACAGATGTCATGATTATGTTCCTGCATAGTATTATATATAGGGATAGTTCTGTAATGGGGGTCAAATGTTTTGAATTTGAGTTTTCGATGGAATAGCACAATTTAAAAGTTTAATGTGTGATACAGAAAATCAGTAAAATATTACTACAAAAAATTCATGAACACAGACTTTACGATACTTTAAGAAACTCATAAAAAGGTATATAAATCTACTATGAACAATATAACATTAATTTTTTTTTAAATATACTATATTGCTGAAAAAGCTTTATATTTGAATACACAATTTCAGAGCATGATCTCTAGTCATCAAAAATCCCACCAAGAAATCCAACTACTATGTTCAGGTTTCTAATATACGCTAAACAATAGAGTTAGATCACTAGGATTTAGCTTAAATATATGTGACTACCGCTATTAGTGCTTCAAATACCATGGCAAACAAAGTAAAGACATAATACACTCCAAATTCACATTGTATGAGATTTTAGAAGTTTGTGACAGCCAAACAGAAAATGCAAAAAAATGTCTGTGACCCTGAAAAATCTCTGAACAATAAATACACGGAAGATCGGCATAAATAAAACTGAAGGTAAATAATTTAGACAAACAATATTTTGAAGTAGCAATTCGATGTTAACATGTGCTATAAACAAAGTTAAAACCAATACAAAAATATACGGTTTACTGATAGAAATTACGTAAAACAATAACGTATGCATAGAAAGACATATAAACCTTTAAAATGGTATACAATGCAAATATACAATAAAAGAAAAACTGTAAAATGCCCTACATCTTTTTACGTACTATAAGCATTGGCGTTAAGGCTTAACAGACGATGCAAGGAAAATGCATCATTTATTGCAAAATTTATCAAAAAAATTAATTTCTTTTACTGGCGGCGACTGCCAGAAACATTAATACACATATAGAAAAGTTTACATACCTGTTATGGGTGTCCAATTATTAAAAAATAACCTCTTTTCACAAGAACTCCATATCTATCCATAAGCTTTACATTACCGACCACAATTTTCTAGCACCCTTTCCAGTGACGTCACGAAGGAGTTGGATGGCCTCTTTAGATCTCGAAGGTGACGATGTCGTAGGTTCAAGGTCGGAGAGATCAGTGAAGTACCCAGGAGAGGAAATTTCCTCCCTTTAAACTTCAGACTAAAAGGAAAGATAGCATAAGAGTGACAGTGCAGAAAATAGATAGACTAAAAGTGTGCTCGGGGGGGGGGGGACCGCAGTCCCGCCCTTCCCTCAAGTCTTCAGAAATTGGAGTGAGCTGGGTCCAAGTGGGTTTCCAGCAGAGAGAAAGAAGGAGAAGAGGAAAGAGGGGCGCCCCGAGGGGCACAGGGACCTTGAACATGAACGAAGCATAGAAGAGAAAAGGTGGAAGAACTTGCCAACACTACACGAGTTCCCAAAAGCTAGGGAGGGTTACAGAAATGGTTAAAAGTCTGACCGGAAAAGAGAGCAGATAAAACTATGCTAGACGGCTCCGCTTTTTAGGGCGGAGGTAAATATCACGCACGGGACGCCCCGGCAATGACCTCGGGCGCTTGCGCGCCTTCGTATTGCAAGGGTCGTAACGTGGGATACTGTCGAGCGTAGGGTTATTTACGCTTCTCAGACCTCTGTGAAATTTGATAGATAATTTCTTGACATGAACCAAAAAGGGCCTAATTTGGAGGTCTTTATGCAGAACTTCTAACTTGACGTAGGTCGGAAGATTAGCAATAGAACGAAGTATATTATTTTGAAGTACTTGAAGCTTCCTGAGGTCAACCTCCGCTGCGGTGCCCCAGATAGGGGCTCCGTACGTCATAATTGGACGTATATAGGACTTATACAGCAGTAGCTTATTTTTAGCAGACAGGCGGCTATTCCTAGCCAAGAGGGGACGAAGAAGGGCAAGGGAAATCCTCACTTTTCTGCAGATATCAGCAATGTGAGGTTTCCAGGATAATTTGGAATCCAAGTACACTCCAAGGTACTTGTATCTAGATTGCCAGGGAATTGGCTCGTTGTTAAGTATTAAGTTAGTGGAAGGGGTATACCGGGGGGTGGGGAAGGTGACGGCGGCACACTTGCTCACGTTGACCTTGATCCTCCACTTGATTAACCATTGCGTCAGCTCGTTCAGATATCCTTGCAGAGTGTCGTGCACGACTTGTGTCTGTTTGTGATGTGTGATCAGGGCCGTGTCATCGGCGTATAGGCCAAGGGAGACACCGGGGGAACGTGGAATATCGTTAATGTAAAGGTTGAACAGTTTGGGTCCGACAAGGGAACCTTGCGGGACCCCGCTGAGAATATTCCTGGGAGAGGAGAGAAGGTTAGAGACTCGCACCACGAAGCTACGCTCCGTTAGGTACGAGTGGAGAATTTTAATCAGATTAGGAGGGAATGAGCGTTTGATAAGCTTGAATAACAGTCCGTTAATCCATACCTTATCAAACGCCTTCTGAAGGTCGAGAAAGACAATAGAAGTGCTTTCTTGTCTGCTGCGAGCCTCATGAACGAGTTCAACAACCCGAAGCAGCTGGTGCTGTGTGGAATGCTTCTTCCTGAACCCATATTGTTCAGGAATCAGAATGTTCTTCAGGTTGCAGTGCTCGTCCAGATGCCGCGTAATCACAGACTCGAAAAGCTTAGAAAGACAGGAAAGGAGAGAGATAGGTCTATAGTTTACGGGAAGAGAAAGGTCAAGACCGGGCTTGGGGAGGGGGGCGACAATTGCCACTTTCCAAGCCCGCGGAAAGTAGTTAAGTTTGAGAAGGAGATTAAAGAGCTTGACAAGATGAATGTAAAGAAGAGAAGGAAGATTTTTAAGCATGTTAGGAGAGATAAGATCCTTCCCAGGAGACTTATTCTTCTTCAGTTTTTGAATACGGGTCATCAATTCGTCTATCGTGACATCAGTCAGTGTGCTAGGAGTCGGTGTTGTGATAAACTGTTCAACCTTGGAGTCCACATTCGCAACCGTCCTAGGATCGATTACGTCGTGGTGTGGTTCAAACTGACTTCTAAGACTGTCTGCAAGCAGTTCAGCCTTCTGTGTGTGAGAAATGGCCCTCGAGCTGGGACCTTCAAGGGTCGGAATGTGTGTTTTCTGCCTACGGAAACGTGAGGTTGCCCTCCAAATGGTGTTGTCTTCAGTCGTTAGGGACTCAACATATGTGTTCCATCGTGCACTGGAAAAGGCCTTGATGCGAGATCTTACCTGAGCTCTGATGAAGTTCAGCTCCCTCTTGAGGCTGGGGTCCCTGCTGGCCTGCCACTCCTTCCGAAGCCGATTCCTGTCCTTGATCATCTCCCTAATGTCCCTGGGAAGCTTGTAGTAGTCCACCTTGGTTTCTTTGGGCCGGGAGGATGAGGAGTAAGCTATTCGAAGCATATTCTCGAATTTACTCACCTCCTCGTCCACCTGGTCCGCGGAACTTGCAACGGGAGGGGGGGGAGCTCCTTGGCAAGGATGCCTTTGAACTTGCCCCAATTCGTATTTAACTTGGCAGTGTTCCTGAGACAGTAGCTGTACATTTCCAGAGTGTAGATGATCGGGAGATGATCGGACGGCAGCTCGTTGAAAGCCTCCATGCAATAGGTGTATGGGACGTTGCTAGTGATCGCAAAGTCAATGACGTTGTTAAGATGAGTAGGTTCGCCCGGAGCCACAATTTCCATGTTACGTTCGTCGGCCCAGCGTTTAAGCTTCGCGCCGCGACCGTCAGAGCGAGGACAGCCCCAGGCTGGGTGCTTGGCGTTGAAATCACCAGCAACAATTGCATGAGGCGAGATCTTGAACAGTGATTGCAGGTCGGCCAGGACAGGACCAGCTTGAGACTGGGGAGGAAAGTACGCAGACGCAATGGTCAAGACAGGATTGTTGGGCAGAGAGATCTGCACAACCGTAGCTTCACTGGCGAGAAGGGGGGGAGAGGGCACCCGCGAGTGCGGGATGCCGCAACGAATGTAGATAGCAGTGCCGCCGCTGGGACGATTGCTAACTAGAGGCCTGTCATCATTGTAGAGATCATAGTTAGCAATCTTGCAAGAAGAATTCCCTGGTCTGAAGTGGGTCTCTTGGACCAAAAAGAGGTCTAAGTTATGTGCTGTACAGAAGTCCCTAGCTTCACCGATTTTACCTTTAAGTCCATTGGCATTCCAGATGCCAATGGTGAGATCCTTCAAGCTTCTCGCGCGAAAACCCATGGCCAAGGGGGGGGGGGGGGTTAACCTGTGCTTACGAGAGCATGAATGCTCTCGTAAAATATATGAACTCTGTCCATTTCGGTTTGAGCAGACCGCATGGCAGGAAGGGCATTCTTAAATGCCCTGTTAGTGACACCTATTCCGTATCTGTCTTCGAAACGGAATAGATAATTCAGAAAATCATCTTCAGCATAATTAGTGGATGCTCCTTGGGGTGCTGATAATTTAGAGGTGACACTAGAAGTCTTTTTGGGCTCCTCCCTACGTCCTTCCGTAGCATTCGCATATGTGCGTTGCGGGTTGGCAAGCTTCCTAACGAAGGTGGAGTTCGAGGGGGGAAGGGGAGACTTGTATTTCGGAAATTTGGGACAATTGCGGTAAGAGGCAGGGTGCGCTCCTCCACAATTGACACATTTACAGGGGGCATCAAAAACTTTACTACAATCTTTGGTAAGATGCGGCTGGGCGCATTTAACACAATTAGGGGGAGATGACAGCCATTACTCGTATGGTAGAATGACTGACATCTAAAACATTGAATAACTTTCTTCTGTCCTCTATATTTTTCTATTTTAACAATGGTATGAAATAAATTAGTAATGCTATAGATTTTTTCATTATCCGGGGTTTTTGGCACCTGCACGTAATACAATGGCATCATAACGCGGTTGGACTTGGGACCACGGGCCAACTGGGTGACACTAATGGGTTTGTGGCCCAAGCACTCCAACTCGCGAGAGACCTCCATTGCATTAGTGCAGATGGGCAGACCTCTGACTACAACTTTGATGGGCTTTTGCTCATCAAGAATATAAGACTTGAACTCCACCTTATTTTCAAGCAAAAAACTTTGAATTTTTATATAATCATCTCTAGTGCTGACGTGGACTTTCAAAAAGTCCCCTGAACCAGATAATTTACTGGTGAGATTACTGACCTTGTTTTTCAGGTCCTGAATAAGCTGTGACCAATTTGAAGTCACGGAGATGAAGAAGGGGGGAGGGCGGCGCTCCGGTTTGGGAGCGTCGGCATTCAAGCAATTCACATTATCGGCATCAGGTGCCGGAACATCAGAATCAGTATTAAAGTTTACATTCTGGGGGGAGGGGTTACTAATCAGAAGAGAAGATTTAATGCTGGCAGTATGTCTTTTAGGAGGTTGCTGGAACCCCTCGTCGTCGACACCCCTGGGGTGTTTCCTAGAGCTACCCGCTATGGGCGTAGCGTTACCGTTATTCTGAACATAAATAACCACAGGTCTATTAGAGTCTTTGGCAGTAGAAATCTGGGCAGGAGGCGCAAGAGACATAGAATAACTGCCGGAGGGAGGCCTCCGACAGGGCTTGCCATACTTCGGTATATCGAATCTTGTGCTGAAGGCATTCATTAGCTCTTCCATCCTTGAGAGGCTGTCAGTAATTTCGTTGCTTCCAACTTGGTTGTCGTTCAATCTCAGTTTGAAGTTCAAGTCCTTAATTGACTGAATGAGGAATTCCATAGCCTTGGCAGGGTCATCAGGTATGGCAGAGAAAGCGTCCGTAGGTGCAGTTTCCATAGACTCGGAAGCACCACGTGTATCAGCTAGGTCACCACGTGTAGCAAGGTCTCCATTTGTAGCAATGTCACCACGTGCAACAGGGTCCGGCGGTTCGGCGGCAGGCAGGCGGTCAAACAGGTTCATCCTCGGAGAGAGCAGCAGTGCAGGAGCGGAAAAAAAACGGCGGGTTCGCTCGAACAGTAGGCTTAGTAGGAGCTCGGGAAAAACGTCCGCACGGTTCGAAGGCTAAGCTTCGAATCTGACGATGTCGTAGGGTCGTACAAGACAGAGCACCAGGCGCGATGCGCCTTTAATCTCCAGTTTCAATATGTGGTTCTTATCGTCAAACTGTGACATTAATTCAGTGACCCTAATTGGAGGTTCGAGGTTTTTATTTACTACTTTATATTATTTGTCCAAGCTCCTAGTGTGGCAGTTTGTTGCACATTTAGAGTTTAAGCAGTTTGGGGGTTGATGCAGATCTAAGGGTTACCTAGCGTTTTGGCAGTTTAGAGTTTAGAATATTTTTTTATAAAATAATAGTCGCGAGTTTTATTTAAAAATCAGATGTTTGAGGTGGGATCTTTTAATTCCGATTATCGATGTTTAGAACAGCGCGGGGTCTTTTTGGTTGGAATTGTTTTTCATAATGGCTTGCGAGCGCCTCGGCTTTTTCCTCGTCTGAGTACGCGATTTTAGCACCATCTATTAGTGGCAGGATCTTAATTTGAGGTTTCCTGAGTCTTTTTGCGAATTGCCAGAGCGATACATCTTCTGGGCTAAAGGATTCGATTAATTCTTTATACTGTTGCTGCTTTTCTGCGACAATTTTCCCCCTGACTTTGCACGTGAGTCTGTTAAGCTCCCTTTTAAGGGCGGGATCTCTGTTAGCCTGCCATGTCTTACGTATTCTATTCCTTTGCCTGACTAATTGTTTGACATGGCGGGAAAGTGTGGATAATTTTGGAGACTCACGATGTGTTGTGGCAGAGGCAATTGCTCTCTTGATTTCTGTTGTGAGTGTGTGCGTGGCAGAGTCAATATCCGCCGTGCTCATTATGTTAGGTACTGCTAATTGCGGCTCGAAGAGTGCGCTTTTGAATACTTCCCAGTTGACCCTCACTTGTCCCAAAGAGGCTGGAAGAGGTGTGTTCAGGTCGAATGTCACCAGTACCGGTAGATGATCCGAGTCGAATTCATCCAGGGTACTAATAGTGTGAGCGTAATCTATGTTTCGCGTTAGGACAAAGTCTATAAATGAGCCGTTGGCGCCTGAGAAGCAGGTTGGTGTCGACGGTACAATAATGTTAGTGTTTGTCGTGTTCAGCAGTCTGTGTATCTGTGTACCGCGTGAATTGGCTCTCCTACAGCCCCACGCTCGGTGGTGCGCGTTGAAGTCGCCTGCGAGTATCGTGTTTGGATATCGCGCGAAAAGCAGTTCTAGTTGCGCAGCTACATCTACTCTACTCATATTTTTGACATATGTTGAGGTTAGGATAAACGGGCTAGTATTATTAATTTTTATTTTTATACTAGTATTTTCTATACCTTGAAGATTTATGTTGTTTAGTTCCTCGTGGGGAATATTTCTTTTAATGTATACTGCTGTTCCTCCATGGGGCGTTCTAGCATTAGTATTTGAGCTAAGATTATGATAGCATGTGTAGATGGCTATGTTTAGTTTTTTACTTTCTCTAACTTTAGTTTCCTGAATTAATAAGGCGTCTACGTCATTTTCATTTACATAGTTCCTAAGTTCATTTATTCTTGGAGATATGCCGTTCGCATTCCAAAATATTATTTTTAAGGATTCTTTTTGGGACCTAGCCATGACGGGTTTGATTCTCACTGTTACTTTTAAAGTCCGCGATTATTTTAAAGGCCTCAAAGACCATTACCATAGGATCGCTCTTTTTTTGTACTAACTCTGCGAACTGAATCAACAGATGTTTTATGTCGTCTAGATTGAACATGCTAATAAATCCTTTGATGAGGTTGAGGATATCCTCCATCTTTTCAGCATCAGATTTATCAGTCGGTTCAGTCTCAGCTTCCATTTCCTCAGCCTCAACCGCGGTTTGCACTTTTTTGTGAGTGCCCTTTTGGAACTCGATAGTTTTTTGCTTTTTTTCACCCGTTTTAACTAACAGCTGGGTTTGTGCGATCTCTTCATCCCTGACTCGTTTATTTTGTTTCCAATCCTCAACCTTCCTGTCAAGCCTATCCTTTGCCTCCTTTGCCTGTCTGACTTTTTTTATTTCCGATCTCTTTTTAATGGCAGCTGTAGCTGCTCTTCCTCTTCCTCCAGGGTCAATTCTCTGGAGGTCGATGATTTGGGGGCCTGCTCTTGCACCGATCTGGTAGGTGCTGAAGGTTGGTGTCTTTTTTCCTGTGGCACTATGTGCGAGGAGCCCTGAGGGGGTGCCTGGGGGTTTAGTCCGAGGGCCTTTTGCCTCCAAGGGGGTATCTGATTTGTTGGGGGTGGAGGCATACCCCGGTGCCTTTCCTCTGTTCCAGGGGTTCTTCGGGCATTGCCTGAAGTTCGCCGGGTGGTCTCCATTACAATTTGCACACGTTGCCTTCTCTGTCCTGGGTCTCTGGCAGTCCCGTGTGAAATGATCTTCAGCACACTTCAGGCACTTTGGTGGCATACTGCAGTTCTCAGAGGAGTGGTTGAACTGCTGGCACCGGTAGCAAATTTTGAAGCCCCGTGCTCTGAAGGCCTCTACCTTCACAGCCAAGTATCCTAACCTTGTCAGTCTGAAAATCCTCTGCCAGTCTTCCGTGGTCCTAAGACTGAGTAAGAAGATCGGTAAGGGGAATCTCGTTTTAGTGTTTCTCAGTTGAGAAACCCGGACTACATCTAATCCCATGGATGTTAGAGTAAGTTTTATTTCCTCAATGTTATAGTTTGCTGGTAGCCCTTTCAAAACTACCTTTTTGGGCCTTTCTGTTTTCAAGTTTAAGCTGTGGAAGGGGATTTTCTCACTAGTCAAATGGCGCTTAACAACCCTATAGGAGTCAGCGTCATTAGGTATCAATTTAAGCATATCTCCTGACAGTTTGCCAGATACTTTGTTGCCTGTGATCTCATTTAACTTTTTTAAGAGAGCCAGGTAGTTATCTCTAAACTTAATGAAAAAACATTCCGTTTTTGGGTCTTTTTTCTCTACTTCCATACTTTTATCACTACCACTATTTACAACCGTTTTTGGTTTTGGTGCACTTTTTAACACTACAGGTTGCGCGACAATTTCAGCATAAGTCTTAGGCTTATTTACTTCATTAGAATTTGCATTTACACTTTTGTCATTTACATCCTTAACAGTTACATCATTATAATCCATGTTATCATGGTCACTAGGTTTTAAGTTTGATTCTCCAGTCTGGATTTTAGTAGGAGTTCCCTTAGTGGGAAACTCCTCTGTCCTAGCCCTTTTACTTGGATTTTCAACCGCTTCAGTTTTATCAACAAGTTTGATCTCTTTGATTAGTCCTATCTCTAACAGTTTAGATTTAATTCCAGTGTTGTTTAATCTTAAATTACTATCTTCAAATGAATTAAAATTTAAATACATATCACTACTCTTAAATTTAGTCATGTCACAGCCTAACATAAAAGAATTCACAAAATTGAACATACCCAAAATTCGGGAGACTTGGTCCTTTTCTTGGGTGATGAGTCCGTTCTGGAGCATATCCCCGATATGCAGAGTCAGCGTGTAGATCAGTAATCCACAGAAGTTCACTGTTTCCCTCACTTCCTGGGTCCACGTGCGAGAAAGTCCATCGTCCGGCAGGGAGTCACAATAAGAGTTCATGGCATCCCTGAGAGGCCGAGCATCATCACCATCCAGTTCCCTTGCAACATCCCTTGTCACTTCCAAAACTTCTCTGTCCAGCTCCATAGTCCAGCAGGGTCAATCCAAGGCACAAAAACAGAACCACGTGGGAAAAACACACGTGTTAATCCAAAGTCGAACACAAAATGGCGAAAAGCCGCACACAATAAAGTTGAAGATTACTTAGCCCGACGTGCTCTATCGTAACTAGATATAACACGCCCAAGCGTAAGCAAGTAGGTGACGATTTATTCAGGCCAGAGATTAAATATCAAAACGCAGCGCATTTGCTATTGGCTCAAAATCTTGTGACGTCACGATTTCGTCTTGGCGTATTACTTGACGCTCTTTGAAAGCTTCCACGAAATTATCGCTAGAAATGGTGCAAGTAATTTAATATAAATTCATTGAAAACGATTGCGTAATAACAAATGGGATGTTCTTTGTTTTGTTGAGTACAGATTGCTCCAAAAACCGGTAATAGAGCTGTTTCACCTGACGTCACATGGGCGCGGTAGCCCATTGGTTAGCGCGCTGGAGTTGCACTCGGTAGGCCCGGGTTCGATTCCAGCCACTGCCAAAACTGCCGCCGTGTTCACGCGGAGTACGATCACGTTAAACATGTGGGTCCGTAAGTCTTTCCGAGAGGTTGGTGGTAGGGGAAGGAGGGTACGGTCCCTGTGGATGCCTCCCCCACTGGGTTCCGGTCTAAATTGGGTGGCACTTCCCGGCCGTCCAAACAGTTACCTTACACCTTTCTGGTAGGTCGGACGGTCTGGGTCTCAACAACAACAACAACCTGACGTCACATCGCCAAGCTACCACCTAGAAACCGTTGCTGGTAGTCATATATTTCACGCTTTGCGTTTGAATCAATTGTAGATATACTGGCGTGTATAGAGTTACAAAATTTTTTATTTGTCATTATGCCTACCGCTTGTGGTGTTTTCAAATGCGGAAATCGTTCTGATCGAGACAGCAAATGTTTTCTTAAACTCTGAGATATGTGAATCAAGAAGGAGAGAATCACGCCATGCCATTATTTAGCAAGATATAAATTTTTAAACAATTTAAAGTTTTCTGATGTATTTCAGAAAGAGGATTCTCATAAATTCCAATTTATGTGTTCTAAAACACGGAGATTTCATTTTTTTTGTCTTCGTCGTATTACAGATGGATATCTTTTTCTATTTACGTATGTATAATTACCGAAACTCATTCAAACTATGATTCGTATTAATTTGAGCACATAATGTAATTTTTGAAATATTTCAGCGAACTGGGTATTTTTCTTTGGATTAGGTGGATTTTAAAACGTCTGATTCATTGTAAATTTATCTTGCTCGCATTTTTAGAATCATTTTAATCATCAGTATTATTTTGTGTTGAATTGGAGTTCCTCTTACCTTCAAGTTTTCTACAACATATTTAAAGCTTGCAAACATGAATATCAAATAATTTTATTCTGTTTTAAATGTTTTCTTGCCACAATTACAAATGATAATTAGTAAATAGTATTGCATGATTCATGTATGTAGTTACAACATCACACAACTACCTATAATATTTGAGACACTGCATTTTATAAAGAAATGGGGGTTCGCCACTATGACCCCTTAATCTGTTGTTTGTAGCACACTCCAAAATATTTAGTATGACATACCATTAAAGCATTGATAAATATGCCATTCAAAGCATTGATAATCTAAATTATTTCATAGGAATTCTGTTGTGAATCTGAGATTTGATTTAAACTTTTATGTCAGCTTTATATATTCATGACTGCAGCTATCTTATTTATCTGCAATGAGAGCAAGGTGCAAAATAAGAGGAATCGCATCGCAAATTGAAATAGAAAATATGTGTTTTGCTATATAAAAATTAATTTGAATCGCATTTTAAGACTTAATTTTAAAAATCAAAGGGGGGGGGGCGCTGGATGAGCCCCCGCTGAAATTTTCCGGAGGGGGCTTTTCCCCCCTCTGGGAAATTTCAAGACTTTTTCTAACTCTATGTTTTACTAAATACTAAAAAATGAAATTTTTTAAACATAAAAATATTTGAAAAAAATCCTATCAACGTGAATGTCACATTTCATTTCAATCTTGTTCACATCTTCCTTGCCATAGCTCCCCAAATTATCTCGCATACGAACCAAGCCCATTTTTACTGCGAGGAAACATGTGTACGCTAATGACAAAAACACCTGGAACAAATTAAGCTAATGACAAAATACCAGAACATTTTCGACTGACCACCTAATTTAAAGAGCAATGAAATATTTACAGCCATGTTCTTGACATTTCCAAAAAATAGCTGTTTCCCTCCAGTAATAACTATAAATGATTACCACAAAGCAGAGATGACTTATTTTGTCTACAATAAGAGATCTTATCTGTAATTAGTCCTGGATTCTATATACCTGTGCTGTCTTTACAGGTGACATCCATTCCGTTTGAAGTTGCAAACCCCGTGAGGAACCTTTATTCCTGGTGAGCAATGGACGTTTGGAACAGCGCCGTAGTCAGGCAAGGGCCAGAAGAAGCTAAGTCCCCCCACACATACTAGGTGTACTCAGCCCCCCTTATAAAAGTATTAAAGTTTTAGTTGTGATAAGAAATGCCAACCAACGTGTCATCCAAATTTTGTATAAAAATATTATTTATGAGATTTTTTTATTATAAATTACTTTTTTTTAAAGATTTTTTAATTTAGCTGAATGTGTGGTTATAGTAGTGATCAATTTATTCACATATTTAATTTAAAAATATTTAAATATAGACAATAGTATTTGGATACTTTTGTATTATTACTGAGTTCATTGTTTTAGTTTATTATGTTAAAATCAACTGATAGGCAGTTAAGAGTTGATATTAAGCGTTCACGTGTATTAACTTTCAGATTTTTTTTTATTAATTACCAGTTTTGCTGCTAGTTAATTCTTATATTAAAATCCATTGTAATTAATATATATTATAATACTGATGCATAGTAACTATATGGAATTTTCCAATCAACATTTAGCTTACAAATATAAATAGGCCTGAAAAGATTAAAAACATTTATCGTACAATAAATAAAACTGCTGATATCTTTCTTTCGACCCAGCCCGTCCGACCTACCCAAAGGTGTAAGATATCTGTTTAGACCGCCGAAACAATTCCATTTAATTTAAACTGGAAACCAGTGGGGGCGACATCCACAGGGTCTGACCCTCCTTCTTTTGTTACAAACCGCTCGGAAGGACTTTCAAAACCACAAATTTAACGTGCTTGTACACAAGAACAGTTTAGGCAAAGCCGGAAATCGAACTCGGGTCCTCCGAGTACAATCCCTGTGACTTAATCACTCGGTAATCTCACTCCAAAACTGCTGCTTGTAAAACAATAACTTACAAAACTTCCTTGAGGAAAGCATATATATGTCAGTTAGGTAACTACAGTTGCTTCAATGGTATTATAATCCCACTTTTTCATTCCAAAATAACAGTATGCGCTCTTAACAACCACTACCATGTCAGTTAGGTGACTGCAGTTGCTTCAATGGTATTATAATCCCACTTTTTCATTCCGAAATAACAGTATGTTCTCTTAGAAACCACTACTGCAGTTCGTTGGGCAGTTCGTTCTTGGCGGTTGTTATGTGCGCATACTGTTCTTTTGACCTGAAGAAGGGGCTTAAATTGACCTCGAACCAATTGTAGCCACCTAACTGACATATGCTTGCTTTCTTCTAGGCGACCCTGTAAATTGCTATATCTTTATCGACTTTGTGAATTTTTATATAACTTTATCGAATTGTGCCCCTGAGATTTTGAAAACTCGGCGCCTATGTTCATGGTTTTTTTCTTTTATATTTCAAAATGGCATCTCAATATGTTTATAGGTACATTTTTAAAAAACTTGTGAAATAATAGTTGTGAACTGCTAGTCAAAATATCAAAACTACTATAGAAATGAAATTTTGATTAGCAGTTTGCTAATGAAAAACAATCTCTTATTTTGCACTCTTCTTCCTCTTCGGTCCAAACCGTCCGACCTACCAGCAAGGTATAAGATATCTATTTGGACAGCCAGAAAGAGTCACCCAAATTAGATCGGAACCCAGTGGGGAGGCATCCTCAGGGAACGTACCCTCCTTCCTCTACCACCAACCTCTCGGAAGGACTTACAGACCCACATGCTTAACATGATCGCACTCTGCATGAACATGGCAGCAGAGCGCGCAGTAGCCCTCTGGTTAGCGTGCGGGAATTGCACTCGGTAGACCCGGGTTCAATTCCCTCCGCTGCCCAAAATTGCCGACGTGTTCACGCGGAGTACGATCACGTTAAACATGTGGGACCGCAAGTCCTCAGGGGTGCGGAACTAAACCTGTAAACCGAGAGGTAGGCCCAGTTCGAACTGCTGTCTCTGAACATGGCAGCAGTTTTGGCAGTGAGGGGAATAGAACCCAGGTCATCCGAGTGCAATTACCACGAGTTAACCACTGGGCTGTCGCGACCCTTATTTTGCAGATTGAATGAGAGATTGATTCAAACTTTGGGAATATTTTTACAGGCAAAGTTCTCTCAAGAGTTTAATTTTCAAGTTAAACGCATTAAGGGGCTTCATCAGTCGCAAGTTTCAATCTTCACATTCCATGTTAATGTATGGCCGTTTTAGTTATGTTGCTAGACAGCATAGCTCCTCCAAAAATCAACCAATTTTAATTTTGTTTTCAGGATCACAAAGTTATAGAAATTGAAGTTTGCTTTTAGATTTTACTTTTTGTTTAAGTATTTTTAACAATTTATTGAAGTTGAGAGTCACTAAGAAAAGTCAAAACTAAAAGTTTAATCGTCTTTTATCAATTTGCATTTCATAATACTCGAATTTGAAAAAGGCAGTGCACATGAATAGAATTTTAGCTTTCGATAGATGCCTAAATTTTTGCGCTATCATAAATAGATTTCCAGCAACTTTTAACTGAAGCAAATATGGATCTGAAAAAAATTATATTTTGCTTTCCCCCTCTTTTTTATTTCCTTCAGGGGTTAACATGACTCCCGTGGGGAGACGTTTTTTATGGGCGTTTAGGCGGGTCCGGCGGGCATGTTCTGAAAACGTACCCGCTATACCCCCTGCTGTGAGGCCGTTTCTTCGCTATTGGCTAAGTTAAATGACGTCATGGGCGGAGCCTAGTATACACTTTGAAGTATGACAGTTTCACACAATATCTGTCGTCTTCGAGATTATACATGGGAAAAATATGTTTGTTATTAAATCGGGAAGAAAATTATGATAGAAAGAAGTAGAGCACAGATATAACGTTGTGTGACAATACACGTTCGTAAAACAACAAAAATGTCTTAAATTTAGGTAAGTAGTATATGATATATTTATTACAATTTTTGCGAGTAAAATGCTGACACTGGAAACGTTCTACCTTATACATCTGTAATAATCCGATTGAATGATTTTCTAACTTATTTTTTATAGTACCTAATTTTAGATAGAAGATCGCCAACCAAATATGAATATATCAAAACTTGTACTGCAATATTTCACCTGGCCTGTTTAAATAACTTAAGTGGTCAGATGTTTTTATTGTTGTATCAGTTAAATTAAAGGAGAAACTTTGATTTATTTCCTTCTAGGCTAATTAAATTTATGTAGAAGACAGCAATATATTTTTTAATCTGATTCATAGTTACTTTGTTTATCACAGTAGTGTATTATAGTATAAGAGTGTAAAGATGTTATACAAATTAATGAAATTACTAATAAAATTAATATATATGTATATACCAAGTTGTAATTTAAATAGCATATATATGAAGTTTGATTTCAATTGTATGGGTGTTGATTTTAAGATTTTATAGATATTAAGTAACATTCTGAAGAAAGCAAACACTAATAGCCATTATCTAATGTTTATGAAATACTTTGAAGTTTGATCTGTACCCAGTAGTGAGTTGGCAAATTTTTAACAGCGAGTAAGCTATTATGCAAGATTATGGTTTCAAATGCTATCATTCTTCGCAGTTCACACTAACATAATATACATTTATTGTGCATTTAGAATTCATTTGGTGTTCGAGTTAAAATTATTTATATTTTAACGCTGTTGTTGTTTCTTATGACCTCCTGATTTCGATGGATATTTTAACTCTTAAACATATTTATTTCAAATTATGTTTAAAATAAATAAAATTGGCATCACGTCTGACCAGCAGAAACAACAAGCACACAACTATAATAGAAGGTCTTTATTTCACTTCTTTAAGATGTACAAAACTTAAAAAGGCCAGAGCCCTTTCGAGCGTAAATACGCTCGTCATCACTGCTCTGAATTTGGTTTCAGACCTGCTCACTCTAATGTTTCTTCTTTATTTAACTGGATTCTGTCTGATAAGCTGGGTGATAAGGATGACTTTAAAAGCTTTGCTGGGGTATATGTGGTTCCCCTGTTGTCCATCGATGGTAACTTTAAATTTTATATTGGCAGTACAAAATATACTATTGATATCCGTTTGCAGAACATGCTAGGGATGTCAAAGGTGGTAAACTTTCTACGGCTCTTGCTCATTTTGTTGTTAAAGAAAATTTCCGGCCCCTTTTTTGAAAGAACTTTCCTTCTTATGCGTTGTAATAACCCTCATAATATTCTCCTTTTTAAGTCCCTCTTTATTTATGTTTACCGCGAGTCGATTTGTAATTTTGACCCCGTTCAGATTTTAAATTATGCTTGGCGACTCAGTCTCGACTCCACGCAATTCAAGTCTCTTCATAGTTATCTTTGACGTCATCCTCTCGGGGATTGGGCTTGACTGCCCCCATTTTTTAAAATTTTTTGAATTTGAAAATTCTGCAATAAAATTGTAAATTTTTACTGTTCTTTTTGTGATTTATGCTCGATTTTTTTAATCTGTTCAAAATGTTTTGTATTTTTGGATTCTCCTTAGATAAACGTAAGTTTATTGATAATTGTATTTATGCAAATTTGCCACCTTTTCTGGTCTATATATAAGGACGATCATTCCTATTTCCATGCAGCCACTGATGGAGAGCGTGAACGCTCGAAAGCACTCTGGCCTTTTTAAGTTTTGTACGTCTTAAAGAAGTGAAATAAAGACCTTCTATTATAGTTGTGTGCTTGTTGTTTATGTTTAAAATTTAACAACCAATATTTAAACTTTAGAAATGTTTAATAACAATTACATGTGTATTATCCTACACTTTGAATTTTGAATATACAAAATTTTGATATTCACATTTAAAAGGCATGTATTGATACATCATTCAAATTTTTCAGAACATTTTGAATTTAACTCAACGTTAATTCAGTTAAAAACCTCTTTACACTTGCTATTCTGTATAACACATCTAAAATATAAAACCTGAAGTTTTATTTTTCAATCTCTTGAATAATTTCAGTTTGAAACATTTAGTCAAAATACTATTAATTTCTAAACCCAAAATTATTTATTTGAAACAAATATTAATTTCAATATCTTTATTACTTCAACAACTATAATTCGATTTAGATAATATATTACTATCTAATGTTAACGAAATACTTTAGCATCGGTTGGACGCAGTGATAATTAGTCAAACTTTTAACTGGTACATGTATTTTCAGCTTCATTATATCTCATTACATCAGGATAAATCAGATAACATCAGTATTAACTAGGTAAGTCATTTTGCATCTATTCATGCATCCTAAGACATCAAATCCATCTTCATATAAAATTAAATTAGTAACTACTGTCTATTATTTTCAAAAACAGCATTCAGTAAGTTGATTTAAAATATCTGTTGGATAAACTCCTTCTTTTTATAAACATGTTATAAATTGAAATTAGGTAATTTCATTCAACATTTATTATGCAGTTAAAGTTGTTCAAACAGATTGTACTGTTAAATAGAAAATGCATATTTTTAACTATAGTAAAGCACTATCACTACTCTAGGGACCAGTGAAGTAAAGCGTATACCTGTGAAAATATATAACTGAAATTAATGTCACTGGATAGGAATGTTTGACGAGCTATGTAGAAATGCATATAAATGATGTATGTACTGTATTTCAAATATTTGAAATTTCATATTCACTGATTAGAATGGGAAATTAGACTATAATATAAGATTTAACAAAATATTTGAAACATTTTTATGTAAATAAAATTAAAATTTGTTTTGATTTGACAACAAATTATGAATTTTATACAAATATTGAAATTTAATATAACTATCCATATTTCATTACCTGAAGATACATTCAATTGAGTACGTAGAAAATTAGTACTAACTTTTGAATCATTTGTGAGATATCAGTGATTACAAACGTACACATGCTTATCTCAAAAGCATTCAATTCGAAAATAAGAATATTTAAAACAAAAACATGTAAATTCATTGATAGTTCAAATATTTGATCTTATTACAATATTTTCCTTTAACGTTAGTATTATGTGTGTAACAGTAGTGTAGCGTCCCCAGGCAATTCTTTTTTTGAGGAAGGGGAGGGGGGGGGGTGAATTGGTAACCAAACAGTTTGCTTCCCATTTCGCTAAATATCATTTCTCTGAACTTAAATGGGTTTCTAGGGAATATGATTTCCCTACTTGGTAATGCTATTGGTGTTTAGAGACAAAAAATATTTCTTAAATATATTTCTATAATTTTAAGGAATCAAGGGTACTTCCTTATTATAGTGGCCCCCGAGGATGAATCACCAAGCGTCCGAGATTTATGGCCAAAGTAGGTTGTAAAATCTCACCAAACATTTGCAGTCCTAAAGAAACAGCACGTGTTTATATTATTGTCATATTGCTTTTTCGTTAACGAAAACCTTGGCTCAATCGGATATGTGGGAGCCACTATAATAAGATAGTACTGAATCAAGCTATATATACAATTTCTTTCTAATAGTACAATGATTCTAGCTAAAATTAAATCTGCTTTTCAATTTCTTCGTCTACAGTTACAATTGCAATATATAGATATTAGTTTATTAAATGGGATATTTTTATTTACTTTTGAAATTTATTTTTACCTTTACTCTAAGGCAGGAATTTACTTTTATGCATCAAAATTCTATTATTTGTACTATCGATGGGAAAAAATCAGTACAAATAAGATAACCATATGCATTACTTAAAAAACATATTTTAGTTCATCCGGTGAACAATATCTTGAAAAATTATAAATATTTAATCAACTGAACATGATTGACTAGTACCTACTTAATCAAATTTAAAACATAATTTTTATTACATAGTGTTTATGATAGTGTTTATGTTAATCCATGTCTAACCAATTCGGATTTCTTATAGAAAGCTGAAGGTTAATTAGGTCCTTGTAAATTGATAATCATTCAATGAGTCATGAGTCCAGTTAACCAAATTTAAAAGGTAGCTGCAAAGTTTACAGTTAGTACATTACAAGGGCAGATTCAGGCAGAAATAAAAAGGGATTTACAGGGATGTATCTAGAGAAATGTGAGTGGTGGTTGATTTTCCAGAACAATTATAATTGAGAATATAAAATTTCGAAACGAGTTTCACGTTAAATCGCACACACAAACAGTATTAGTATTATATACTTATATATTAACGAAAACATTTGATAAAATTGAATATAATGTTTTTTAAATGTAATTATAATATGTATATTTTTTTGGATGAGTGGTGGTCGGCAATTGAGTGGTGGTCGGAAATTCTGAGTGTGTGGTGGAAACCCCGACCACTGTAGATACATCCCTGGATTTACTTCGACATGTTTCTTTTATTGAACATTCATTTTTGTAGTATATCAGTAAATAGTTAAACTGATAAATTTTTTTTTATTAATCATAAAATGAAGCAAACTAGCCAGATAAAATGAATTTTATGTCATTTTGCGATTTATGACATTGCAATAAACTTTTATAAGTGAATCTATAGAATCACAAGAAATGACATATCTGAAAAAAAGGGGGGGGGGGAGGGTAATTGCCACAATGACCCATACCTGGATCTACATTAAGTTTCTTGTTACCATTATAGATATCAGATATTCTATATGGACGAATGCATAATAAGCATGAAACCAGTCCAAGAATGCTCATGCTGGTATCTGTAATAGGAATATCACCCATATTTTTTAGAATGCCTCTTATAGATGGGCTTTGTGTTTATAAACTTTGCCTTTGCAACTTCATGTGGCCTGAGCTAAATTGTATATGAATTTTGAGCCGGCCACGTGGAAGAACTGAAATTGTTAGTTCCCATAGAAGTTCTAAAAAATTGTGGTGCATGCTAACTTTCATGCTACCACTGTAAATTTTGATTATTTCATTTTCATTATTTATTGACGAGCATATAATAAGTGAGAAACTAGTCCATAGATGCTAGTATCTGCAATAGGAGTGTCTTCTCCATTACATCCTATTCACAAATTGATATATTAGAATGTTGCAAAACTGTAAGAGCAAAACAGTTTTATCAAGCTATTTTCACAAAAAATATTATGACTGGAGAAACAAATATGAGCAAGATAAATAGCAGATATATTTTGAAGTTGAAATTGGGGCTGTAGCTAATATATTTCACATGATGTCTTTGATGAACAAGTATTTTAGCTATATTTCAGGCATTTAACTTGAATGTACTCGGAAAGCTGTATCTGTTTACTCATATTTGTTTCCATTCACCTATTACGTGTACATATATTACGTAGATGGTTATCATAGAGACAAAATATCAATTTAGAATGTTCCGATACTAAAATATGGAATTATATGAGGGTTTTGCTGTCTAAGAAAAGTTGAAACCACTTTATGTGAAATATCAGTTAGAACGAACTGCAGGCTAGGCACTATTAGTGCCTATTATATATTCTATTATACATTTATTTGTTACATATAAAGTAGTTAACATGAAATTTGAATTAATGTAAAAAAAAGCTATTCCTCTGAAAGTCAAATTCTTCAGGTAACACACTAAGTTAGAGTGCAAATCTCAACCAACTTGTTTATTTCTGGTGATATCAATTCAAATCCATAGCATCTATTCTATTGGTATATAACTTTTTAATACTTCTGTAAAGAAACCAGGAATAAAAAAATTAGCTGACAAATCAGATTCTTTAAGAAAGTATTACAAATTTATATTCTCAAAAGCAGTAGTTTAATTATTGTGATCTATTGGTATCTTTTATTCACATAGAAACAAGGAGCACGCATTAAAGGAGAACTAGAGTCAGTATGTACATACCGATTGTCAAAATTTTCAATGTTCAAGTATCAGTTGTTACATTGAAAATGTTTAAAGTAAATAAAAGTTTAATAAAGAATGCCAAGAAATTAACTTATATATTTAAAAGTATGCACTGGTTGTGACTGATGGACTTACCTGGTTAAAGATACTCCCCCCCCCTCCTCCCAACTACAGGAAAATATTTATTCGAATTTTTTTTTTTAATTACATTAAATCAAGACACAAATCATATTGTAATTGTTAATGTGTGTAAAAATTTCCTCAAAATCTAGAAGAAGGTGTATTGAAGTACTTTAATTGTAAATCCATTGACGCAGTTCTATAAAAATATAGGTATGCCATTCTTTTGGTTTTGCCACTTTGTTTTCTTTCGGTTAGTGACAGTGGCATAGCATTACTCACACCTATTCAAATGGTAAAGAAACCAATATGCATATCTATTTGTTTAGAATTTAATGGGAACAGCAAACAACTGATATATATATAATTTTCGAAGCATATCAATTAATAAAAATTTTTAGCATAGAAAATTATTAGCACATCACTGGGTATATAGAGTGGGATGGATTACCCACCCTCTACACTAAATATTTTACCCAGGATTACATTGTAAGCCTGCATTTTTATTAATTTTTTAAAAAAAATTCCACATTTTTTGTCCAAAATATTCCATTGTATGGCATTTTCTTTTAAATCAAACACATAGTTTTGTTTACAAACTTGCATAAATATTTGAAACAGACTTCAAAAAAGGTTATGGTAACCCACATTTAAACGGTTATATATTTTGTTTTGGATAGCTAACTTGTTTTTTTGTAGTTAAAACATTAATAAAATAAAACAAATTGCCTCAAGTGCTATAAGTCATCAATGAAAATAGGATTAAAAAAGTTGCGATACACGTACGGAATACAACATAAAATGGGCATAAGGTGCCTTTAATAAACATAATACATATAACACAAGCATTTTAAACTGTATGCTGTATATACTTTTTTTCCCGTAAATGAACCATTTTCATCATAGATCAAGTAGTAATAATAATAATATATTTTATTTAATTCTTTAGTTTAAAATCATATCAAAAGCAAATAAATATGTGTGTATGAAGTAAAATACTTGACGAGATGTATATAAGGAAAATGTAAACACGTATAATCTCGAAGATACTAGGCTCTGCCCATGACGTCATTTAACCTAGCCAATAGTGAAGAATCGGCCTCACAGCAGGGGGTTTAGCGGGTACGTTTTCGGAACATGCGTCCGGCGGGATTTCTTCTTTTTATCAGGTGGAGTATAAGGAGCTGAACTAATCCCGCCGGCCCCGGCCGGCCCCGGTTTATGGTGGTCATAAAAGGAAGAAGGGTAGAGGGTGGAAATTGTTCTCACGTTACGTGGAAAGGCATTTCGAGTTGGGAGTGGAGAACGGTTTAGATACTGGACCTTTTTATTTCAGTATGCTTACTCGATATAGAGCGTCTCTTTCTTCATTCTCGAGTTAGCTAGTTTTACCAATCACTATTTAATAATATTCTGCTGTAATTTCAATTTTTACTTTAACCGTTGGATACATAAGTATATCATATACTTAAATTTCTTTTTCTATTTTTTTTTCTTGTAAATATTTAAAATTTATAATTATATTTTTGTTATAATTATTTTGTCACCATAATTACTAAACATGAAAAGGGATCAACGTTTTAACAAATTAAGAAGGCTCAAGTTATCAGCCCACCGCAAAAGAAATAAAGGAAAAAATTTAGTAGAATGGAGGGAAAAGCAGAAGTAAGTTTATGTATTATTGTTCTAATATTTTTTTCAGAATATTTAATTTTGGATTGTGTATGTAAATTATTATCCTACATAATAAAAGTAGATCACTCTCTCTCTCTCTCTCTGTGTGTGTGTGTGCGTGCGCAGTTTGTAGCGGGAAATGTAAGCGTCGTACGGCCGTGCAATTTCACACACAGATGATTTAGGACCCGGAAAGGTGCACCTCGACGTTATTTTTTTCATTTTAATTATTGTTTCAGTTATGAATTTTTAAATTTTAAAATCACGATTTCCCACTATTTTGTCAAATTAAATATGTGTCTTGCCGCAGATTCGCAGATGATCGAGCAGTTTGTTAGGCATTTAGTCTAAGGGCAAACAACTGATTTCACCAAATGCATTTATATTTTTATGTTTCCTAAATTTACAAATTCAAAAGATGTCATCCCATTTCTTTTATTTGGTCGAGTATTGCTAAAATTTGCCTGAAATTGGACAAAACTTCGCTCAGATAGCAATTACTTTTGGGTTTAAAGGAACTTTTATTCAATTTTAAGTATTCTCATTTATTTGTGTCGCGAGAATGACTTTAGTTCAAAATAGATGATTTGGAAATTGAGTGCTGTTATTTGCATCTGTATTATTAAAGGTGCAGGCGCCTATTTATTGGAAATATAAAAATTCAGTTGTTTTGCAGAAGATATGGCCAATATATAAATTGATGTTGATTGAAAATTAATTTTGATTTAAATCATTTCCGTCGGTATATTTTCGTCGAACGTAGAGTATCCGCAAGTGACGGGTTTTAGTTTTTCGATGTGTGTGTGTGTGTGTGTGGGGGGGGGGATTATCATGACAATTGCGTCGATGTCCACGACTTACATGCAATTTTCACTGTTATTTATTTATATGAATAAAAATAATATATTTTGTTATTTTATATAATTACCCTGCTTTAACACCCTTGCAACGCCAGGTACATTTTTCAGTCTTATTTAATTACGAATAATCTTCCTCCTGTATGTATGGTATTACAGCTGACTCGTCAGTCCTTTTTCAGTGAAATTTGGTACAGATAAGGTTAGATACATTTCGGAGGTTTTTCTTGAAACACCCGTTCCGTTGACTCAAATATTGAATGGTCGATATAATAACCAAAATTTTCGCCCGTACAAAAACCAACCATTTTATACTCGTACATGAGTAAAATTACATAGCTTATCATAGCGCTAAACAAGTAATTCCTATGTAAATGGATTCATCATGCTAATCTTTAATACATTGCCTTTATTACTTTCCTTATATACATAGTATAATGTATAAGAGAAAGTATTGTGACGACGTTGAAAATTCGAATTCGAGTATAAACGGGAGAGCACGTTTCAATTATCCCTCAACACGAATCAAAAGTGTCTGAGGTGATGTCTGTGTGTGTGTGTGGATATGTGTGTGTGTTTGCTAGTGAGTCTGTGGAGACGATATCTCACGAACGAATCAAGCGACATGAACAACATTTGGTACAAAAGTCACAATTAATGAATATTGGACTGTAGCTTTATTTACTGTAACTTTTTTTAAATTTACGGCGAACTGTAATTTATTAATTCTTTGCATTTTGCCTTTCTTAGAGCCAAAAATGCAGAGCCTTCGGAGTCGCCGAATAACCTGTGCTCATCAATATTACCTGTAACGCCACAGCAAGAAACAGATTCAGTAAAATTCGAACTTTGTAGCATCGAACAGCATGGCAACATGTGGCGTAAAATACGCAGCAATGATTGGTGACGGCGTGTCTACAAGATGCAATGTCTACAAGAAGCTCCTAGATGCAAGGACGTATGACAATAACGGTTGAGAAAATTGAATGCAAAAATCATTTGCTCCGCAATTTTTGCATTAAAATTAAAGACATAGCTAGAAATAACAAACTGGGCCACGTTGATCTGCGAAAGGTCGTTGGAAACAATATAATGCGTTTACACTGTGCTGTTGTAAAAGCAACGGAATATAGAAAACAAGAAAGTGTCTCTGAGCTAAGGGAAGACATTATAAATTGCCCTTTACATGTTTTTGGACATCACGAAAAATGTGATTATTTATTAATTATTATTAAATAATCACATTATTTATGCAGTGGTGCCAAAGAAAATGAAAAAAATTATGTACTCTCAGTTGAAAAACAGTGGAATCATTTTCAAAATAATGGACGCTGTTGCTAATCTGGCCTGTAATGCAAGAAGTTTTCAATTTAATGCAAATAACAAAGTCGTAGAAGAATTCAATTCAATTGTGGCGAAACACATTAGAGGCAAACGTGTAAACTTTTGCCTCAAAAGATCATACCAGACCAGATGTAGCACGTCAGTTGTTTCCCATAACAGTAAACATAAATACTACAAAATTCACCAACAATTAACAAATAAAAGTCCTGGCCTATACTGTAAACGGAGAGAAACCAGAGAGGTCTATAGAATCAAGGCAACTAGATCAAAAGGGAAACACCGAAAGTTTTTGAAAAGGACAGCTCTTTTTAAAGATGAATCTTATGGGCCTTATGCTGAAAAACCCGACTTATCAAAGCAGGAATTTGAAATAAAAAGTGAAAGATTTTTTAAAGAAATTGAAAGATCGGATTTTCAGAGAAAAGAGTTGGAAAGGAATACAATTCAACAGAGAGATTCTTTAGTATGGAGGGAAGAAAGACGTCGGCTTGCATCAAATTTCGGCGCTGTTTGCAACAAATTGCCAACTACAAGTTGTGCAAATATTGTTAAAAGTGTTTTGTATTATATTATAGATACACCTGGTATACGATATGGTTCGCTGTATGAAAAAGATGCAATAAGGGCACTAGAAACACATGCTGCTATTAAAATTTCAGAATGCGGCTTGTTTATAGATAAAAGTCTAAATTTTTTGGGGGCAACTCCTGACGGTATAATAGAAAATGAAGACTGCATCATTGAAGTAAAATGTCCTTCATCTTGCAAAGATTTATTTCCAAATGAAGCAATCTTGCAGAAAAAATTTTCCTTTTGGACGACAGATAAAAGTAAATCTGTTATCACCGGAATCAATAAAAAGCATTCCTATTTTTTCCAGGTCCAAGGGCAATTACATACAACAGAAATGAAATACTGTTTATTTGCCCTTTGGACTCCATTAGGTATAAAAGTTGAAAAAATTGAGCGCGATGACAGATTTTGGGAAAACGAAATGGAAGAGAAAATCACTAAATTTTATTACGACTGCCTGTTGCCTGAAATTTTAGACCCGCGGCACACTCGATCAATGCCTATTCGAGATCCGTCATATATTTTAGATGCCATGGAAAAGAAAAGGAATTCGAAAAAAATAAAATTAGATAAGGATCAAGGAAATTGAAAGTAAAAAGAAAACTGCCTCTGTTTGACAAATTTACTACCCAAACTCAGATGATAATTGGAGGAATAATAATGCGAATAAGGCGACTAACAGAACGCAACTGGCAAAGAAGTGATAGCACGTGACGTTACTGAAGGCGATTCGGATATATTTACTCGGATTGAAGTTTTGATACACAAAGCATTTTTGGACGGATTACATTCCAGAACACAATCAACCATTTTCTATTTATGTTTGTTTTCAATAAATATATGGAAAATATATGGAGTAAGTGTCTCGATTCGACTGTCCACATTGCTTGGGTCTACTTTTATGATAATTGTCATCAAAAACATTCTTTCTATATTAACCTTCGTGCGCCAAGTTAATATTTCAATTTTTTAGTAAAAACTTTTATAATATTATTTTTTACTTGCCCTGCAATACATGGTAATGTATAGGGAAAGTATTGGAATCATGTTGAAAATCGCAATTCGAGTTTTCGACGGATCTACACGTTTCGAGACCTCTAGAGTACGAAAAACTATTTTTAGCGTGACTTCTGTGTGTGTGTCCGTCTGTGTGTCTGTGCAATGTATGTATCCACTCTAACTCGAAAACTTATGGACCGAATTTCATAAAATTTAGTTGGTAAGTCACTTGGGTATGACTCTGGTGCTGATTAGTTTTTGGTGCGATTCGTAAAAACAGAACCCGCCTTTTTTGCGAAATGGCCCGTAAAAATTCCATGTATCCACTCTAGCTAAAATATTAATTGACCACATTTCATAAAATTTAGTAGATAAGTTACTTGTACGATACTATGGTGCTGATTAGATTTTGGTATTAATCGGAAAAGAACCTTTTTGCCTTTTTTTACGAAATGGCCCACAAAAATGTCATGTATCCACTCTAGCTAAAATACTAATTGACCAAATTTAACAAAATTTGGTAGATAAGATACTTGTGGGATACTCTGGTGCTGATTACATTTTGGTTTTATTCGAAAAAGAACAACCTGCATTTTTTTACGAAATGGCCCTCAAAAATCGTCAAAACCTAAAAACAAAAGCTATGTATGTTCAAATATATCAATTAAATGCTTGTTTTATACGTAATTTTTAATGAGGAAAATAATAAGAACAACTCTATTACTCTAGGACTAACCGTTCTCGAGAAATTTGAGATTTTTCGCATTTAGTTATGCCACTTTTGGAAAAATGTCCAATTACCAAATAAAAACAGAAATTGAATTAAATGCAAGTTTAGTATTATTTGGTGTAATTAAACTCAATTTAATGAATTATTAAAGAAATAAAGTAAATGAATTTGAGTCTGCAGGGAAAGTCATGTGCTGCCTACATCAGATTTTTACTTTCCCTGCAATACATGGTAATGTATAGGGAAAGTATTGGAATCATGCCGAAAACCGCAACTCGAGTTTTCGACGGATCTACCCGTTTCGAGACCTCCAGAATACGAAAAATCTATTTTTAGCGTGACGTCTGTGTGTGTGTCTGTCTGTCTGTGCAATGTATGTATTCACTCTAACTCAAAAACTAATGGACCGAATTTCATAAAATTTGGTAGGTAAGTCACTTGGATGTGACCCTGGTGCTGATTAGTTTTTGGTACGATTCGTAAAAACAGAATCCGCCTTTTTTGCGAAATGCCCCTTAAAAATTTCATTTATCCGCTCTAGCTAAAATTCTAATTTACCAAATTTCTCAAAATTTGGTAGATAAGTTACTTGTGAGACGCTGTGGTGCTGATTAGATTTTGGTACGATTCGAAAAAGAAGAACACGCCTTTATTACGAAATGGCCCGCAAAAATGTCATGTATCCACCCTAGATAAAATACTAAGTGACCAAATATCACAATATTTGGTGGAAATGTTATTTGCGAGACACTCTGATGCTGATTTGATTTTGGTACGATTCGGAAAATAACAACCTGCCCTTTTTTACGAAATGGGCCGCAAAAATCTAAAAAAAAATAAAAAGACTACGTATGGTGAAATGTATCAATTAAATTCTTGTTTTATACGCAATTTTTGACGAGGAAAAGAATATAACACACTCTTATACTTTAGGACTAACCGTTCTCAAGATAGTACTATATACTGAAAATATATGTAGTTCATTTATTTTAGAACACAAGAGTTCGTTATTACGATTAGAGTTCTTACTCCAGTATTGTTAAATATTCGATACGTATTATGTATTATGCGCCTTCCGTGATCACTATTAACCAGTAAAAATGCGTAAATACCTTAAATTTCCTGCACTTTTGTGCCTTCCGTGATCTCTATTAACCAGTAAAAATGCATAAATACCTTAAATTTCCTGCACTTTGACATTTAATTGAACCAACACTATGCTGGATGCCTGCGTATATTTTGATACGCCACTTATTCACTATGCACATACTGCGGTTACAAATCACATTGCTGATCCACGTAGAAGATTCTTTTTGATTTTCCTAAAAATTAGGTGCGTCTAGTACGCTGTCGAATATTGAATCTGTCGAAACTTCTCGAACACTCTGGAACCACTTTTTCTTTTCCCCTTGCGGTGTCATACCATCTCATCTGATTTGTTGTTTGTGATGGAGGGGATGAACGCTGTTTACTTATGTGTGAGTTCCCATTGGTTTTCGGGTCTGCATTTAAAGTGCTTATTAGCATCTGTATTGACATTGTTGTTGATGGGCATCCCTAATTGAAATGTCAACATGTCGTGCGACATAGCACAAGGATATTCCACAGGTTTAAAAACTTGCGTTTGAAGAAATTCTCATGTATCTCCCTTCATCATGCGGAATTCTCACAGTCAACCAGTTGCAGCTCAATGCATAACCCCGAATATAGTGGAGGGATAGTGTAAGCACTCTTTTCTCCCTCTTGGCGCAAGGGTATTCCAGGAACGATGACCTTGCCATGCACTTGGCATACAGATATTCCATACTTAATCACTTCATTTAATTAATTTAGAAAAGAGGAAAAAGAAATCCATTAAGGGAGAAAATGACTATGTTTCAACTTTAATTCTCCTTTCCGCCGCTAGGGGGCGCTGATGGTTCCATACCTCAATTGTGGATCTTGCCATCCACCAAAAAGTTTATTCAATACATAGAAAAATTCTAAGTTACATACTCAATAGTTCCGCTTACCCCGCTAGGGGGCACTGGGGGTGCTATTTCAGAGGCTCAGCTGCTGCCACCGCTTCAAAAGCTTCAGAGGCTCAGCTGTTGCCACCGCCTCAAGAGTTTATTCAATACTTAGAAAAATTCTAAGTTCTATCCTCAATATTTCCGCTTACTCCCGCTAGGGGGCGCTGGGGGTACTATTTCAGAGGCTCAGCTGTTGCCACCCCCAAAAAGTTTCTCCCATACTTAGAAAAAACTCATTCAAAAAAATTTATTTCTCCCTAAACCCCTCGTACAAGACTACGAAATCGTTGCCACCCGAAAAAAAGTTTCTAAAAAATTTTCACTCCCACATTTTTCTATTTCCCCCTTTTTTACACTCTCGTCCAGGATTACGGAATTCAAGATAGCGGCTATTTTGCTGAGCGCTGAGCATCGCTGAGCCTCCGCTGCAGAACTCTCATTTCTTTTCTACTTATGAATGAAACATTCACTGATTTTACTTAGAGAACAAGACGATTTTTTCGATGAAGTTTTAAGCACAGAGTTAAATTACTTGTACCTCCATGGTTTTAAGTTTTTAAATAAAATAAATTATTACTTATATACATAATGTATAAGGAAAGTATTGTGACGGGGTTGAAAATTCGAATTCGAGTTTTCGATGGGAGAGCACGATTCAAGCATCCCTGATCACGAATCGAACATTTTTGAGGTGATGCCTGTGTGTGTGTCCGATGGGAGAGCACGATTCAAGCATCCCTGATTACGAATCGAACATATTTGAGGTGATGCCTGTGTGTGTGTCAGTGAGTCTGTGGAGACGATATCTCACGAACGAATAGAGCGATTCGAATGAAATTTGGTACAATAATTACAATCCGTGAATACTGGAAGCCTATTGATTTTAAACACAATCGAATGATCAGAACCCTCCCCCTAAATTTTTGAGTGAAATTTTGACAAAATCCTCAAAAAATCAAAACTTTTAATAAAGTTACGCAAATAGACATTTATTATGTAATTTGTCCTTAGAAAACGATTCGCACAAACTGCAGAACGCTAGCATTAACCATTCTCGAGATATTGCACATTTTTCAAATAAATTTATCAAAAAATCAAGTAAAATAAAAAATAATATTAACTGTTAAGAAACATGTTCACTTTTCAAATGTAATATCATGCGATAAATATGGTGACATCATTCTCGTGGATTCAACTCGTTCCATTCACGAGAAAAGATATTTTGAGTAATACTTTTGTATTTGAACTCCAATAGGCATTTATCTGCTGTGAGAATAACTTATTTCTCCATCCATAACGCTTAGCGATATTTTGGCGACGAATTTGGAGGAATGTTGCCAACTTGGCGACTTTTTTAAACGTTTCCAAATTAAAGAAAATCTCGCCAAATGGATAAGAATGACGCTAAATCAATGAAAATAACAACTAATTGAAGAAAACTCATTATCTTGGAAAGAAAATACAAGTATGTACTATAAGAATAACATTTTTTAACTGTAAACGTAGTAAATTCTTTGCATTATATAAGGAAAGTCATGTTCTGCCCACATTAAATTTTTATAGTATTGGGATGAATGAAAGGAATGGAAAAAGTTTATGAATGAAATGCTGCTTTTATATAGAGGCGATTTATACTTCGATGACGTCATTTGAATAAAGCTAATTTTTTTTCGATGAAGTTTTCAAATATAAAAATCTGATGTGGGAACACATGACTTTCCTTATATAATGCAATGAATTTACTACTTTTAAAGTAAAAAAAAAGTAGGTTCTTTTTATAGTGGATACTTATATTCCTTCCAAGATATTGAATTTTCGACAATTAGTCGTCATTTTCATTGATTTAGCGTTATTTTTATCCATTTGGCGAGATTTTCGTTAATTTGGCATCATTTAAAAAAATCGCTAAGTTGTCGACATTCCGTCAAATTCGTAGCCCAAACCTCGCCAAGCGTTTCGGACGGAGAATTAAGTTATTCTTACAGCAGGTAAATGACTATTGGGGTTCAAATACAAAAGTATTACTCAAAGTATCTTTTTTCATGAATGGAAAAAGCCAGATCCACGAGAATGATGTATCCAAATTTATCGGATGGTATTACATATGAAAAGTGAACATGTATCTCAATAGGAAATATTTTTTGTTTATTTTATATAACTTTTTGATAATTTTATTTAAAAATGTACAATATCTCGAGAACGGTTCATGTTAGCGTTTTAAAATTTATGTCAATCGTTTTCTAATGAAAAATTACATAAGAAATGTCTATTTGCGTAACTTTATTAGCGGTTTTGATTTTTTTGACGATGTTTTCAAAATTTCACTCGAAAATTTAGGGGGCTTCTAAACATTCGATTGCGAATAAAAACAATAAACTTCCAGTGTTTACGGATTGTGATTTTTGTAACAAATTTCGTTCGAATCGGTCCATTCGTTTGTCAGTTATCGTCTCCTCAGACTCACTGGCACATACACACACACACAGACATCACTTCAAAAATATTGGATTCGTGATCAGGGATGTTTGAAACGTGCTCTCCCGTCGAAAACTCGAATTCGAATTTTCGGCCCCGTCACAATACTTTCTTTACATTTTGTATATATGGAAAGTAATAAATTAGTGTAGTATTATGATAATTTAAAAATATTGCCGAGGAATGTTTGGCATTTTAGAGATCTTTACACCAGGCAATTTATATTTCAATGGCGTCATTTGAATGAAGTTATTTTTTTTTCGAAGAAGTTTTAAGTTTTGAAATATAATAAATTAATGTAGTATTGTAATAATTTTAAAAATATTACCGAGGAATGTATCGCATTTTAGAGATGTTTATATAAAATTGAATTGAAGTTGGAAAGTGTTTCATAATCAATGCTTTATGCATGATTGATCTTTCTTGTTTAATTTTTATTAATGAAATACCCCGGGTTTTTTAAAATGTAAAATGTCTTATGTTTGCAGACGATCTAAAACTTTATGCAAAAATCAACTCATTAACTGATTGTAAATTGATGCAGAATGATCTAAATTCTAAATGAATTGTATAACTGGTCTTTCCAGATAGACTCCATTTAAATGTTTCTAAGTGATATGTTACGAGCATTGCTAGGTTCCATAATATTCACAAATACAATTACATTTTAAATAATTTGCCTCTATCTCGATGCACTCGTAATTGATTTGGGTGTCACTTTTGATGATTACCAAAGACTTGGTTTCATCTTGAGACGAACTATCTCGTGTTTTTGCTATGTCTGATACTATTATTACTTTCCTTATATACATAATGTATAAGGAAAGTATTGTGACGGGGTCGAAAATTCGAATTCGATTTTCGACAGGAGAGCACGTTTCAAGCATCCCTGATCACGAATCAAACATTTTTGAAGTGATGTCTGTGTGTGTGTGTGTGTGGAGACGATAACTGACGAGCTAATGGACCGATTCGAACGAAATTCGGTACAAAAAGCACAGTCCGTAAACACTGGAAGCCTATTGTTTATATACGCAATCGAATGTTCAGAATCCCCTTAAATTTTCGAGTGAAATTTTAAAAAAATCGTCAAAAAATCAAAACCGCTAATAAAGTTACGCAAGTAGACATGTCTTATGTAATTTTTCATTAGAAAACGATTGACATAAATTTTAGAACGCTAACATGAACCGTTCTCGAGATATTGCACATTTTTCAAAAAATTACCAAAAAGTTACATAAAATAAAAAAGAATATTTCCTATTGAGAAACATGTTCACTTTTCATATGTAATACCATGCGATAAATTGGGTGACATCATTCTCGTGGATCTAGCTCGTTCTATTCATGAAAAAAGATACTTTGAGTAATACTTTTGTATTTGAACGCCAATAGTCATTTATCTGCTGTAAGAATAACTTATTTCTCCCTCCATAACGCTTGGTGAGATTTTGGCTACGAATTTGGCGAAATGTCGCCAACTTGGCGACATTTTTAATTGTTGCCAAATTAACAAAAATTTCGCCAAATTGATAAAAATGACTCTAAACCAATGAACCAATTGAAGAAAATTCAATATCTTGGAAAGAATATAAGTATCTACTATAAGAATAACATTTTTTTAAACTGTAAATGTAGTAAATTCATTGCATTATATAAGGAAATCATATCATGTGTTGCCCACATCAGATTTTTTGTATGTATAATACCCTAGTTAAACCAATTTTGGAGCATTGTGCAATGATCTGGGACCCTGTTTACATTCTGCATTCTCAACGAATAGAAGTCGTGCAAAATACACTTTTACGTACTATGAATTACAGAATGTCTGGATACGGTCCTTATGATATGCACACGAGTGGACTGAGACAAAAATATAATTTAATGTCTCTTAAAAAAAAGAAGAAAATGGTCCAGCTTCTTGTTAACACTTTACAACATAGTTGAAAAGTGTTTATGACTTTATTCATTCTGTCTGTCTGTCTGTCTCTCTGTCCGCTAGCACGATAACTGCGGCAGAAATGACTTTATCAAAATGAAATTTAGTATGTTGTTCAGGAGGTCTGAGGGACCTATGGGAATATAAATTAATAATGTCACCCGATCAGTTTTGGATTGAACTCGGGTTTAAAAAATTAAATACATTGGACCCTATGGGACCTAATTTTTCAAACATTTTTTAAGCGGATTTAAAATGCACAAATTGCTTCGAAAAGTTCTAAGTAATATTCAATTTATCCCATAAAATATATTTAAAAAAAATTTCAGCAAAATATATTCCGTAGTTTTTAAAATAAAAATTAAAATAATAATTACACCCTTTATATGGAGAGATCACGTGACCCACTTCAAAATAAAATATGTCATTCATCTTGTGTCAAAATCGTGATTTTTAAAGTTCTTTTTAATTCATATTTAGTGCAGTATCCGTCCTAAAACTGCTTTATTTTTGCTTAATTTCTGTGCATCTTCATACTCAAACAACGCAATTGCAATACAGTTGAGCTTAAATGATCATCCAACTTTGATTATTTCTACAACGAAGCCTAATTTTAACTTATGGAAAATATAAATACCAAAAGATGTAGAATGAGTTGTATAAGAATTGCTGCATTTCTTTAACGCAAAATTATTTAGCTCATGGAGTCTGCAATGTAGCTGATATGAATGAAACATTCATTGACACAGAGACGCAAACGATTTTTTTCGATGAATTTTAAGCATAGATTTAAATTACATGTACCTCCATGGTTTTAAGTTTTTAAATAAAATAAATTATTATAGTATTGTGATGAATGAAATTAATGGAAAAAAGTTATGAATGAAATGCTGCTTTTATATAGAGAGCCAGGCGTGTTATATTTCGATGACGTAATTTAAATAAATTTCATTTGTTTTCGATGAAGTTTTTAAATATAATACATTATTGTAGTATTATGATAATTTTAAAAGTATTACCGAGGAATGCATCGCATTTTAGAGATGTTTAAACCAGGCAATTTATATTTCAATGTCGTTATTTAGATGAAGTTCATTTTTTTCGATGAAGTTATAAATTTTCTAATATAATAAATTAATGTAATATTGTGATAATTTCAAAAATATTACCGAGGAAGGTATCGCATTTTAGAGATGTTTAAATAAAATTGCATTTCAATTGGAAAGTGTTTCATGATCAATGCTTTATGCATGATTGATCTTTCTGGTTTAATTATAAAGTTTTAAATAATACTATTGACTCTGCCCCATTTTACTTTCTTGTCTGGAATTCCATATACCTCTTAATAATACTAGAAAAAAATCTTTATTTCACAATACTACTGTTAAACACAATTACATTAAGACAAGGACGGTTTTAGGAATTTGTTAAGGGGGGGGGGCTCAACTTCGGAAAATCAGATTTTATGCAGTTATATATTTAAAAGGTATATATATATATATATATATATATATATATATATATATATATATATATATATATATATATATATATATATATACATATATATATATATATATATATATATATATCAGTAGCGTAACCAGGATTTAATTTCGGGGGGCTTTATTGTGTATTTTCCTTTCAGTGGACACCTTTACCTTTCAATGAATGTTAATTTTTCATTTCGGGGGGTTTCAACCCCTAAGTCCTCACTGGATACGGCCTTGGTATATATATATATATATATACTATTACGAAAAAGTGAGACAAAATAGGATATATCCCAAATAAGCCTGAAATTAAAAGAACTATTCACTACAAAGGAGGAGGCGCAAATGCTGCTTAAATTCCCTAGTAGAATACATGAATGAAAGTGGAAAAGAACGGGAGTGACCATATGAATTACATAAGAATGGTAGGGGTGGATTGCGACACCCCTTTCCCGCTTAAAGCAGCTTTTACAACCCGGGTAACGCTCACGGAACCAACATAATTCCATGGTCACCCTCCCAAATGTGCGAAAATAAAAGCACCAGAACAGACTCAGAACCAAAGAAGTAAACTAATCCATGAAGGAGAAACATCCGCTAGTCTAACCCGATGGAACGTCTCTTTATATAAGTAAAGTTGCTCATGCGCAGAGAAATATCAGGATAATAGTTACGCAGTCATGAATATTAAATCTCTATATCAACAATCAGATTACAAATTTTCTTTAAAAAACGATATGTAATGATGTTGTACAAAATTGACTGGAGAATTTCTTTTTATAGCTTCATCTGCAAATTTTTTACATTTGCAAATGCAGTCTTTCCTAAAAGTATTATAATTTTGGTTTCTTCTAAAATGTCCAATTATTATATTTCTGAAGACATACTTTGCAAGGTTTGAATTCCAATCGATTATATGATTTACCTTGATCCTGTATGAATCTCTTTTGTCGTGTAACTCTGTGTATATTCCATATTTCTTGTGTTTTTTTATAGCTAAATCCAAGAATTTTACCGATCCGTCCTCACACGCTGGATTTTCAATAAGGTCCAATTCGCTTGGGTAGAATGATAAGTCAAAACATGGGGTGTTTTCATAGCCCCCAATTATCACATCATCGACATAACGGAAGTAGGGCATTTCCGATAGGATATGAGTGCCTCTTTCGTATTTAGATAGATATATATCTGCCAGTATTGACGAGCAACTCCCTCCCATAGGTATGCCCTTGATTTGTTTGTAAAAATTGCTTCCGTCGTGTAGTATGTTTTCCTTCAATACCAATTCCACCAAGTCCATGTATCTTCTATAAGTTATAAATTGCTTTAGATCGTATTCTTCATGTAGATCTTTCAGAATCAATTGTAAATTATCCAAATCAATATTGTTAAAAAGATCTCGAAAGTCGTAACTCTTAAAGTTGATATCGTTATGACAAAACTTTAGTCGGTTTATCAGTTCCTGTCCGTTTTTTATCATAATAGAGTTATGTCTTTTAATATCATGCATAACTATTATGAGTAAATCCAAAAGTTTTTTGTTTGCTATTTCCAAATATGAACCACATCCCACCGTCACAGTTCGAAACTTGACAGGTATTTTGTGTAATTTGGGGATCAGGACCAAATATGGATATTTTATTGTTTTAATATCAATTCCTATTCTTTTGTAAAGTGCCTCTATTCTTTTAGTCAGTATCAATGCGTTACTGGGTATTAAAGCATACATTTCACTGTCCCTGTAACTTTGGTTTAGCGTATCCACGTAGAACTTTTTACAAGTGAAGGCATAATTTGATACAATTTTATCGGTATATGTTAATACATATTCTTCTTTAATTTGCTTGAACGAGGATGGAACTTTAATTTCTCTATTGTTTTTGCAGTGCTGCGGGTAGTAGTGACAAAACGCTTTGTAAAATTTATATTTCCACTCATTAAATGCTTGTACTGGTAAACTATGTTTTACCGCCAGTCTATAAATGAAGATGTCGAGATCATTATAAAATTCTTCGTATACATTTTTAAATTCTTGTATACGGTACTTTGTACCGAGTTGAAGAAGGTTTTTAAGTCTTTTGTCTTTGATAAAATCTAGATTTCCGGAGATTATATGCTTATGATGAGTGTCACTATGAATATTCTCATGACAATTACAAGAATCTACATTATTTGATGCAACATCTTGACAAATTTTGTTATAATTGAAAAATTTCCTTCCGTTGGTTTTGACGAATCTATAATTGATCATGATTTTTATATTGGACAAAGGAAGACATACGTTAATATGATTTAAAATAGAATGGAATGGAATGTTCTCATACAGTTTGTTCTTGAAAGTTGTAATAAAAAATTCTTTAGAATGTTTTATAATTTCACTTTTTGTAAGTGTTAAATTAAAAATTCTGGCTCTGAGTTTGATTAAATCCAATAGGATATCAATATTAGTACTTGCTTCTTCATTTTGGCAATTGCTTTCTTTTAAGTTGAAATGTATTATGTAATTCCATATTTTCTGTAGATATTTAAGCTTGATACTATAGGCCATGTTCTTAATCCATCCAATTTTCATCGTGTTTTCAGTTTTTAAAAATTTCAATATTTTTTCTTCTGTTTTAATATAATTATTGTGTTGTTTTTTACTTCCTCTTTGCCATCGGTGGGATTTTTTATTCATTAGATTTTCAGATAGAGGGTATGAAGAACTATTTCTGCATCTTTCTTTATTACAGTTTTCGTTAAATATTAATGTATTAAGGCCATATGGATAAGCCGTATTGAATTGTTTAATATGGTTGCTCTCCCACCATAATCTTTCCGATTTATTTGGTACTATATCAATTATAATTACCATGATGTTGGTGAACCCATGGGCTAAGAGAGAAAAAAATCTGTACTAGTAACTTATAAACATCCATTATTATAGGTGTTCAATATGTAATCATAAACTTTTATACATAGCCTATATATGTATTTAAAAAGTGGAACCTCCATGAGCCCAGAGTAGACTGTTTATGTTTCGGAAGGTCCGGTGAGGAAGGCGCTAGAAATTACCACTGACAGGTTTTTAGGTTTGAAACTGTATACAATTTAATACATATTATATATATATATAACATATATTAAACTTTAAAGAGTATATATTTCCAGTCGAACAAAAGCGATTTTAAGCACTTATAAAATATAATAAAATAATTTAATATATTATTATTTATTAACAATATTCGATCCTTGATACTTTTAGCAATATATATTTAAAAAAGTTTTGAAGTATAAATTTTAAGGAAAGAATAAACTAGTAATTTAAATAAAATACAAAACATTTCTCATTCGCTGATAACATTAAAAAATTGCAATCTCCTAGGATGCTGCCTAGCAAAACAATTAAGAATTTCATCACAGGTGAGTGATATTTTCCTGTGAATGTTAAGGAGTGCTAGTGCAACAAGTCGATCCTCAATCATACGATTTCGTAACCACGTCTTTAGTCTTCTGAGCGCTGAGAAGGATCTCTCAGCAGTTGCTGTTGTGACTGGAATGATGCAAAAAAGGTGGATTAATCTAATAATATTTTGGAATGCAGACGTAACAACTGTTGATTCTTTTGATAGAGCAAAAAGTGTAGCACTTGGGTTCGAGGGTTTAAGTGATTTGGAGATCCAGTTGTGTCTCCACATATCCACTTCAGCATTTATTTCAGCAGCTCCAGAAGTCAAGTCATCCTCATACTCCTGTAAAAATGATTGAATTTTCTCAAATTGCCAATCGGTTTTCGTCACTTTGCTAGGTAAAAGAAATTATGCCCGCATCAATGTATTTCTGTGCTGGACAAATCGATCATTCAATTGTTGCACCATGAAATCGACAAAAGGGTTATATATACACCGACGATAATACTCTTCAGGAGTGTCAGCAGGCACGTTGGAGCGATTTAATTGCCGTGAAACCATTCGCGGAAGAATAACAGAAACATCCAAAGATTCCGCCAGTTCCTGTGCTTCGGAAAATATTTTGTGAAAATTATCTTCCCCATTTCTTTTTTCTTTTAACACATTAAGTACAATGTCAACCATTTCACAGCACTGAAAAAGATCGATATAAACCTTCTGTAAATCTTTGGCCAGGTGTAGAATTAAGGCAAATATTGAAACTGCGACTTTAAGACAAATGATTGTATCAAACTTGTGTAAAACGCTAGCCAAAATATTAGCCTTTCCTGAAGTTTCACCTCTTACACTTTCTGTGAGTTCATGCAATGAAATCCCCAACACTTTATACATCTGATCAAATATTATCAGACTATCATGTTTCTCTACCCAGCGTGTATCACAAAATGGCTTAAGTCTTCGTCTATCGCAAGTTGTGGATAACTATTCCACTTTGTTTTCTAACTGTTTTGTTCGCTGTGACGAACTGTTGAAAAACGAACACACCTCGCTAACAACTCCTAATAGATTTCGAATACCAGGAACACTACATACTTTACACAGACTCAGATTTAAAGAATGGCTTGCACAGTGGGTGTAGGCTGCTAACTTGTGCTCTTTCCGAATTTCTGCTTGAACTTCACGGAACTGGTCGGCCGTATTAGCTGCTCCGTCGAATCCTTGGCCTCGAAGATTTTCATCATTAAGATTTAACTTAAGAGTAGTAAGAATGGTTTAAGCTAATCCAGCCCCAGAGAGATCCGTTACTTTCACGAAAGTTAGAAAGTCTTCTTTTATTTCATCATTATGGTAATATCGCACGCACAAGGAGAGTTGCTCACGTCGGGCACAGTCTGTCGTTTCATCAGCTAACACTGAAAAATATTTCGATTCATTTACTTCTTCAGCAATCTTGCTCTGGATGATGGCTGCGCAACAATCTATAATTTTATTCTGTACGGTATTACTAATAAACATCGCATTGCGAGGTGAGTTTTCCAAGTGCTTCGCTAAATCGGTGTCTCCTGCTCTTACTCGAAATTTTAACAATTCCCTAAAGTTTCCTTTATTTTCAGGTTCTAAAGATGTCACATCGATTGTACCTGTGTCTCTGCGACCACGAATGCTCGCATTTTGTCTTCCACAAAATAGAAGACTATCTGTTATAGGTAGTAACTTCTTCCGGTTTGGGGAAATGATTTCTCTAACTGATTTATTTAGTTGGACAACAACACTTTCGGCATTTCCTTCCATAACAGATTTGAAACCTGATGCATGTAATAATGCTGTTTTATGGTAATCCTTGGATGAATGTGACCTGCACTCTTCAAGGGCATCTTTGTATTTACAAAGCGGAAGCGTTATTAAGGTGGCAAGCTTTTGCTGTCCTCTTCCACCTTCTGTTCTACGAACAAAACGCAAACTTTACAAAACACACCTTCTTTCGAATGACTGACTGTACGACAACCATGGAAACTCTGCCAACCATTTAGTTTGAAAACGCCTTGCTTTTCCTCCTAAAACAAAGAAAAAATAAAATACTATATACTAATTGCAATATAATATATTGGTGGGTGCTCCAAAAGTCTGTAATAATATTATTGTTGTCAGGACCGGCTATAGCGTTTACGTCGCCCCGGACAAAAATACAAATTGCAGCCCCTTAAACATATACATTTTAAAAATATATCTTTTATTTTAAATAAACATCAAATGGCAATGCCTTTAAATTATAATAAAAACGTATATTCAGAAAGAAACATGTAACACAAAATTTTCGATCACTGTCATCGGAAGATTTGTCAAAACACAACCAAAATGCCGCCCTTCAGATCCACCCCGGACAAATGTCCGGGGTGGCAAATCTTACGGAATTACTATTTTTTTAATGAAAATTACTATATCTCAATGAGACAAAATTTTGAATAATTTTATGTCAAATATACAATTTTTACCATAGTTTTAGCTTTTTCTTTCTTATCTTTTTTCTTTCCGCCCCCCCCCCCCCTCTAAAACCGTCTTTGCATTAAGAGCCATTCTATCTATAGATTTGCTGATCTCTATAATACCTATTGTACTGATATTGATATTTTTAATTTGACTCCTGGTTGTTTTAAAAAAGCCTGTTTGAATGCGCTTGACATGTATACTACTTAGTATTCTTGCATTTTATGTTCTGTTCTTTTAATGCTTGCGTGGCTACTGCAACTGGATTTCATCTGTAGTTGCCACGTAAATTGAATAAAATAAAATAACATAAAATATTGACGCTGCATTGGAAATATTTCCAATGTAATATGTAACGAAACATTGGCTTAATATTGGGTGCACATTGGCATGTGGATAGTGGTATAAATGGCCTATCAATATTGAACAAATGCAACCAAAATGTATACATTTCGATATTGGCTGCCAATGTTGGGCCAATATTAGCACGATTCTAGGGGTATTAGCACATATCAAAATTAAAATATATATTTTTCTTTTCTGTGCCCTACTGTTGAGAAAGACGTTGAAAAACTGGTTTGTTCTGACAATTACATGTTAGACACAAAATTTAGTTTTTTTCAGGGGGGGGGGGGGGAGTAATTTTTCATTCAAACCTATAACTAAGCGGTTATGTTGACGCCAAACTAAGCAGTTATGATGACGTTTATGATAATTAGAATCAGTGTATCTATATAAATAAAATTGAAAATCTGTCTGTCTGTCTGTCTGTTTGTCATCCCGAGAGAAAGGCTGAATCGAATTTGATGAAATTTTGTGGATAGCCTGGAAATAACCCCACTTAAAATTTAGTCCATGTTTAGAGTTTCTACGACCAGTGGTTCTCGAGATATTAATAAAAAACGAAAATTTCGTTTGTCTCATCATCATGGGAGAATGGCTAAACCGAATTTAATGAAATTTTGCGGATAGCCTTAAAGTAGGCCGCGATAAATTTAGTCTAAGTTTCGAGTTTCTAAGGCCAGGGGTTGTCGAATTAATCAGAAACCAAACTTTTCCCTATGAGTTCTACTCTCTAACTCCGTGGTTTATCCAAACGAAAGGTTGAAAATCGTTTGAAAGTGAATTAAAACTTTATCTCTGAGTTTGATGGAAGATTTTTTGCGCTAATTAGTCACTTTCTGAAAACATGAATAGTTTGAAAGATGAATTTAAATGGGAAATCTATCTCCATGGTTCATTTTTTACAAGCTTTTACTGAACAATGAAAAGTATAAAGAAATCAAAATGGTTATTTAATTTAGCAGTTTATGAGGAAGATTCTATCTTATATCATGTTGTTCAGAAACGCAATTAAATTAAATCTGTCTGATAATTTTAATTATTATTTTTTCGATTTGAATAATAAATAAATGTGTATAAAAATATATTTTAGAAAAGAGCTGTTTGATTTTTCTTTTAATTATATTAATTGCGGACTGCGTACATCACTTTCATTTATTTTGGCAAAGAGTTTTTAAGCTTATATATTGTCTTTAGCTATAATAAACTCATATATTTTGTTTACCCAATAAGTTCATTTATCCGATTGTTGAAATAGAAAAAGAGTAGAATGAGTATATCTTCTAATACAATTTTAGTGTTTTCATTTAGTATATACAAACGGGATCAGGATGTTTTATTCTTCAGATCTGCAAATTCAGAGCTATGAATTTGGCGGTACATCGCTGACTTGGCAATTTTTCTTAAACTTTGCCAAATTGACGGAAATGTCGCCAAATTGATAAAAACGAAGCAAATAAATGAAATTAAATTTGTTTTTTTAAAATAGAGTACATAAATGATGTTGGCAGCATTTGTCGGTCAGTCCATCCTTCTTACTTGGTAACGCATTTAGCGAATTTTTAAAATATCACCAAATTGATAAAAATGGTTGTAAATCCATAAAAATATCATGAAATTGATAAAATTGTGCTTAATAAATGAAATTAATTGTGTTTTGTTAGGCTATAATATTGTGATGATGTTTCGTCTATTTGTCGCAAAATGGGACTATCAGTTCCACAGTCCCACTTGGCGATATATTTGGCGATTTTTTAAATTATCGCTAAATTGAAGAAAATGTCGCCAAACCTTCTATGGAGATAGCATTATTCAGGCGATATTATTTCCATCAATTTATTTGAAGGAAATGATATCATGTCCTTCAGCAACGGATGCAAATGCAATGTGCTATGCGTCATACGATTTTTATTAAATCTTTTCCGATTTGAATAATAAAGATATGCATATAAAATAAATTTCATTGACATTGCATTTTTGACTGGATAATGTCAATTACGGTCTTCGGGTTTAAACATTATTATTATTGATATTTTCGGAGATTATTGATTCGGGGATTATTGATATTTTTAAGTTATTATGCCATTGTTTTATTATGTTAAAAAGTGTTTAAACTCATATACTGTACGTTATACGAGTAATCATCTTCTAATCTACGAGGATATAAGTAGTACAGGTATATTTGCATATGTTTTGATATATATTGGCATATATTGGAATCAATTACGACCTTGTGGTATAAAGATAACGGGGATTATTGATATTTTCAATTTATTACTCATATGTTTCATTTTGGCAAAGATTTTTTAGATTCATCTTGTAATACGGGTAATCTTCTACTAAAACACTGGCATATTTTCTAATCTGCGACAATATAAGTAGTACCGGGATATATATATATATTTCCATATAATTTTAGTGCTTTCATTCTGGCATGTATTCGAGTCAATTATGGGTTTATTGATATTTTCAATTTATACATGTAGTGTACTAATACAGGCTATATCTTCTAATATTCGCGTATATAAGTAGTACGGGTCATATGCAATTTTAATGCTTTCATTTTGTATATATTGATTCAATTTCACATTATTTTTTGTAAATTTACTTACAAAAGGGGCCAGGATGTTTTATTCTTCAGATCTGCCAGTGAAGATAATTTTATATAGAGAAAACAGAGATTCTTAAACTTCTTTTTAGGAGAATTGTATTAAATACTAGCTGAATACCCGGTGAAAATCAACGGTGTTGTTATACGCAACTCCCGAATAATGTAAATTTTTGATTAATTCGCGTTTCACATTTATTCGGAAAATCGATTGTTTTCGTGTGCAAAACGCCCTAAGAAGAAAATATTGGAAAACTTAAATTGCGCACATCTTCGTTTCGAACTGTCTACCCGTACACCAAATTAAAGTTTCTATCTCATCCCGAAGCATGTTATTTTATCATTGTTTTTTTATCAGATGATTGGCCCATATACCAAATATCATGCCTCCGTCACATTTAAATGGAAGCGTGTCTCATTTATTCGGAAAATCGAACGTTTTGGTGTGCGCCACACCTTAACGTAACAAATATTGGAAATCTGAAACTACACAATTTCTTTCTTTCAAACTATCTACCAGTATACCAAATTCGAACTTTCTATCCTATCACGAAGCATGCCTTTTCTTTCATTTCACCTTTCGAACTTTTTTCTGTGTAGTATCCCCTTAAATGAACATTGTTTGAAAACTGTATTCATTTTGTGTTTATTTATCAAATGATTCGCCCATATACCAAATTTCCAACCTCTATCACGTTGGAAAGGAGACGTTTTTTATTTGTTTGTTAAATCGAATATTTTAGTGTGCGGGACTTCCACCCCCCCCCCCCCCGCCCTACAATAGCAAATGTTGGAAAACTGAAATTTCACACTTTTATCCTTTCCAACTATCTACCTGTACACTAAATTTGAAGTCTCTATCTCATCGTGAAGCATGCTTTGTCTCTCATTTCACCTTTTGGATGTTTCTGTGCGTAGTACCTACCCTCTTAGATGCACATTTTTGAAAAACTCAGTTTATCTTGCGTGTTCTATCAGATGATTGGCCATATATCAAATATTAAGCCTCTATAACAAAAGGGGCGTTTCTCATTTATTCCGAAATTCGAACATTTTGATGTGCTGCATCCCCTAAAGTAGAAAATATTGGAAAACTAAAATTGTACACTTTCCAAACTATCTACCCGTACACCAAATTTCAAATCTCTATCTCATCTCGAAGCATGTTTTTTATCAATTCACCTTTCGAACATTTTCCTCTGGAGCACCCCCTTAAACGAAAATTTTTGAAAAACTATATCCGCCTTGGGCGTTTTCGTGAAATGATTAGCCCATATACCAAATTTCAAGTCTCTATCGAATTTTAAAGGAGCCTTTTCTCATTTATTCGGTAAATCGAACATTTTGGTCTGCGGCACCCCCTTAAGTAGAAAATATTGAAAATCTGAAATTTTGCACTTTCGTTCCCTTGTGATTTCTATCAGATGATTCGCCCATATACCAAATATCAAGCCTCTATCACGTTTTAAAAGGTGCATTTCTCTTTTATTTCGAAAATCGAACATTTTGGTGTGCGGCACCTCTAAAGTAGAAAATATTGGTAAATTGAAAATGTACGCTTTCTTTCTCTCAAACTATCTACCTTTAGCCCAAAATTGATATCTTTATGTCATGCCAAAGCATGGTCTTTTATCAATTCACTTTTCAAACGTTTTACTCTGAAACACTCCCTTAAACGAACATTTTTGAAAAAATATATTCGTCTTGGGTGGTTTCGTCAAATGATTAGCCCATATACCAAATTTCAATCTTCTATCAAATTTTAAAGGAGCCTTTTCTCATTTGGAAATTTGAAATTGCACACTTTATTCCTCTTTTGGTGATTTCTATCAGATGATTCACCCATATACCAAATATCAAGCCTCAGTCACGTTTTAAAAGGGGTATTTCTCCTTTATTCCGAAAACCGAACATTTTGGTATGCGGCACTCCCTAAAGTAAAAAATATTGGTAAACTGAAATTGTACACTTTCTTCCTTCCAAACTATCTACGCTTACACCAAATTTGATATCTCTATCTCCTTCCGAAGCATGGTTTTTTATCAATTCATTTTTCGAAAGTTTTACTCTGGAGCACCCTCTTAAACGAACATTTTTGAAAAACTATATTCGTCTTGGGTGTTTTCATCAAATGATTAGCCCATATACCAAATTTCAAGTCTCTATCGAATTCTAAAGGACCTTTTCTCATTTATTAGGTAAATCGAACATTTTGGTGTGCGCACTCCCTTAAATATAGAAAATATCGGAAATCTGAAATTGCACACTTTCTTCCTTTCGAACGATTTACCCATACACCATATTTGAAGCCTCTCTCTTATCGCAAAGCATACTTTCCTATCATTTCACTTTTCGAAAATTTTGGTGTGCGGCACCCCTTTAAGTAGAAAATGTTGAAAATCTGAAATTGCACACTTTCTTGTAAACGATTTACGAATACACCAAATTCGAAGTTTCTATCTCATCGCAAAGCATGCTTTCCCATCATTTCACTCTTCGAACGTTTTGGTGTGCGGCACCCCCTTAAGTAAAAAAATATTGGAAATCTGAAATTGCATACTTTCTTCCTTTCAAACGATTTACCCATACACCAAATTTGAAGGCTCTATCTCATCGCGAAGCATGCTTTTCAAGTTTTTCATCTTTGGAATGCTTTTGTGCAGAGTACCCACCCCCTTTTTTTGAAAAACTTTATTCTTTTTGTGATTTCTATCAGATGATTCTCCCATATACCAAATATCAAGCCTCTATCATGTTTTAAAAGGCGAGTTTCTCCTTTATTCGGAAAATCGAACATTTTGGTGTGCGGCACCCCTAAAGTAGGAAATATTGGTAAATTGAAATTGTACACTTTCTTTGCTTTAAACTGTCTACCCTTACACCAAATTTGATATCTCTATCACATTCCGAAGCATGGTTTTTTTATTAATTCACTTTTCGAATGTTTTACTCTGGGGCACCCCCTTAAACGAACATTTTTGAAAAACTATATTCGTCTTGGGTGTTTTCGTCAAACGATTAGCCTATATACCAAATTTCTAGCCTCTATCAAATTTTAAAGGAGCCTATTCTCATTTATTCGGCAAATCGAACATTTTGTGTGCGGCACCCCCTTAAATAGAAAATATTGGAAATCTGAAATTACACATTTTTTTCTTTTCGAAGGATGTACCCATACACCAAGTTCAAAGTCTGTATCTCATCGCAAAGCATATTTTTCTATCATTTCACTTTTCGAATGTTTTAGGGTGTGGCACCCCCATAAGTAGAAAATATTGGAAATCTGAAATTGCACACTTTCTTCCTCTTAAACGGTTTACCTATACACCAAATTTGAAGTCTCTATCTCCTCGCAAGGCATGCTTTCCTATCATTTCACTTTTCGAAAGTTTTGGTGTGAGGCACCCCCGAAAGTAGAAAATATTGGAAATCTGATATTGCACACTTTCTTCTTCGTAAACGGTTTACCTATACACCAAATTTGAAATCTCTATCTCATCGCAAGGCACACTTTCCTATCATTTCACTTTTCGAAAGTTTTGGTGTGCGGAACCCCCTTAAGTAGAAAATATTGGAAATCGGAAATTGCACACTTTCTTTCTTTCAAACGATTTACCTATACACCAAATTTGAAGTCTCTATCTCATTGCAAAGTATGCTTTCCCATCATTTCACTTTTCGAGCGTTTTGGTGTGGGACACCCCTCTAGAGAACGTTATCGAAAAATTCGATTTCTCCAGGAGGTTTTATCGAACGACCGAGCTGTGTACCAAATTGCAAGTCTCTATCTATTCAGGAAGTGCCTAAAAAGCGTGACAGACAGACGGACAGTTGACAAAATCTGAAATTCCACACTTTCTTCCTTTTAAACGATGTACCTATACACCAAATTTGAAGTCTCTTTCCTATTGCAAAGCATGCCTTCCCATCATTTTACATTTCGAACGTTTTGGTGTGGGGCACTCCCCTCTAGAGAATGTTTTCGAAAAATTCGATTTTTCAAGGGGCTTTTATCGAACGACCAAGTTGCAAGTCTCTATCTATTCGGGAAGTGCAAAAAAAAGCGTGACAGACAGACAGACGGACACTTGGCAATTAGTATATACTAGCCGAATACCCGTTGAAAATCAATGGTCTCGCAATAAGCAATCCCTGAATAATATAAATTTTATAATAATTCGCGTTCCACATTTATTCGACAAATCGAATATTTTGGTGTGCAGAACCCCCTAAAGAAGAAAATACTGGGAAACTAAATTTGCGCATTTCTTCCTCTGTTTGTCTTGTGTTTTTTATCAGATGATTGGCCCATATACCAAATATCAAGCCTCTATCACATTTAAAAGGAAGCGTGCCACATTTATTCGGAAAATCGAAAATATTACTGTGCGCACCCCTTAAGGTAGTAAATATTGGAAATCTGAAATTTCACACTTTCTTCCTTTCAAACTATCTACCTTTACACCAAATTTGATATCCCTATCTCATTTCGAAGCGTGGTTTTTTATCAATTCACTTTTTGAACGTTTAACTCTGGAGCACCCCCTTAAACGGACATTTTTGAAAAACTATATTCTTCTTCCGTGCTTCCGTCAAATGATTAGCCCATATACCAAATTTCAAGCCTCTATCAAATTTTAAAGGAGTGTTTTCTTATTTATTCTGTAAATCGAACATTTTGGTGTGCGGTACACCCTTAAGTAGAAAATATTGGAAATCTGAAATTGCACACTTTCTTCCGTTTGAACGGTTTACCCATACACCAAATTTGAAGTCTCTATCTCATCGCAAAGCATGCCTTCAAATCATTTCACTTTTTGTACGTTTTAGTGTGCGGCACCTCCTTAAGTAGAAAATATTGGAAATCTGAAATTGCACATTTTCTTCCTTTCAAATGGTTTACCTATACACCAAATTTGAAGCCTCTATCTCTTCCAAAGCATGCTTTCCCATCATTTAACTTTTCGAACGTTTTGGTGTGGGGCACCCCCTTTAAAGAACGTTTTCGAAAAATTCGATTTTTCCAGGGGTTTTTATCGAACAACCGAGCCGTATACCAAATTGCAAGTCTCTATTCGGGAAGTGCCTAAAAAAGCGTGACAGACAGACGGACAGACACTTGGCAATTAGTATATATAGATAGATAACTAGTCGAATACCCGTTGAAAATCAACGGTCTTGCAATGAGCAACCCCTGAATAATGTAAATTTTTTAATAATTCGCGTTTCACATTTATTCTACAAATCGAATATTTTGGTGAGCAGAACCCCCTAAAGAAGAAAATATTGGGAAACTAAATTTCCGCATTTCTGCCTTTCGACTTATTTACCCGTACACCACATTAAAGTCTATATCATCCCGAGGCACCCCTATTTTAGTTTTTCTCCTTTGGAACTTTTTTCTGTGAAGCACACCCATAAATGAACATTTTTGAAAAACTATCTTTGTCTTGTGTTTTATATCAGATGATTGGCCCATATACCGAATATCAAGCCTCTATCACATTTAAAAAGAAGCTTGCCTCATTTATTCGAAAAATCGAACATAGTAGTGTGCAGTACCCCTTAATGTAGCAAATATTGGAAATCTGAAATTTCACGCTTTCTTCCTTTCAAACTATCTACCCGTACACCAAATTTGAAGTCTCTATCCTATCGAGAAGCATGTTTTTTTCTATCACTTCACCTTTCGAACGTTTTCCTGTGTAGCACCCCGATAATGAACATTTTTGTCAAACTGTATTCATGTTTGGTTTTTTTGTCAAATCGTTAGGCCATATACTAAATTTCAAGCTTCTATCACATTGTAAAGGAGGTGTTTTTCATTTGTTCGGCAAATCGAAAATTTTAGTGATCGGCAAACCCTACAATAGCAAATGTTGGAAGACTGAAATTGCACACTTTCTTCCTTTCCAACTTTTTACCCGTACACCAAATTTGAAGTCTCCATCTCATCGTGAAGCATGCTTTTCTAGCATTTCATCTTTCGAATGCTTTTGTGTGGAGTACCCACCCCCTTAACTATACATTTTTTAAAAACTCTATTCTTTTTGTGATTTCTAAGAGATGATTCGCCCATATACCAAATATAAAGCCTCTATACGTTTTAAAAGGATCGTTTCTTCTTTATTCCGAAAATCGAACATTTTGGTGTGCGGCAACTCCTAAAGTAGAAAATATTGGTAAACTGAAATTGTACACTTTCTTCCTTTCAAACTATCTACCCTTACACCAAATTTGATATCTCTATCTCATTCCAAAGCAAGGTTTTCTTATCCATTGACTTTTCGAACGTTTTACTCTGGAGCACCCACTTAACCGAACATTTTTGAAAAACTGTATTCGTCTTGGGTGGTTTCGTCAAATTATTAGCCCATACACCAAATTTTAAGCCTCTATCAAATTTTAAAGGCGCCTTTTCCTATTTATTCGGTAAATCGAACGCTTTGGTGTGCGACACCCCCTTAAGTAGAAAATATTGGAAATCTGAAATTGCACACTTTCTTCCTTTCGAACGATTTTCCCATACACCGAATTTGAAGTCTGTATCTCTTCTCAAAGCATGCTTTAATATCATTTCACTTTTCAAACGTTTTGGTGTGCGGCACCCCCTTAAGTAGAAAATATTGGAAATCTGAAATTGCACACTTTCTTCCTTTCGAACGATTTTTCCATACACCGAATTTGAAGTCTGTATCTCTTCGCAAAGTATGCTTTCCCATCTTTTCACTTTACGAACGTTTTGGTGTGGGGCACCCCCTTAAGTAGAAAATATTGGAAATCTGAAATTGCACACGTTCTTCATTTCAAACTATCTACCCTTATACCAAATTTGATATCTCTATCTCAATGCGAAGCATGGTTTCTTATCAATTCACTTTTCAAACGTTTTACTCTGGGGCACCCCCTTAAACGAACATTTTTAACACTTTACAACAAAGTTGAAAAGTGTTTATGACTTTGTTCATTCTGTCTGTCTGTCTGTCTGTCTGTCTGTCTGTCCGTTAGCACGATAACTGCCGTAAAAATGACTTAATCAAAATGAAATTTTAGTATGTTGTTCAGACGGTCTATAGGACCTATGGGAATATAAATGAATTATATCACCCAATTAGTTTTGGATTGAACCCGGGTTGAAAAAATGGAATACATTGAGCCCTATGGGACCTAATTTTACAAGCATTTTTTAAGCGGATTTAAAATTCGCAAATTGCTTCGAAAATTTTAGGCAATATTCAAATTGTTCCATAAAATATATAAAAAAAAATTTAGCGAAATATATTCAGTAGTTTTTTAAATAAAAATTAAAATAATAATAACACCTCTTATATGAAGCGATCACGTGTCCATGATATGAAACGATCACATGACCCACTTCAAAATGATATATGGCATCCATCTTGTCTCAAAATCGTGATTTTTAAAGTTCTTTCTAATTCATATTGAGTGTTGTATCCATCCTAAAACTACTTTATTTTGGCCTAAATTCTGTGCATCTACATACTTTAACAACGCAATGACAATATATTTCTGTTTAAATGCTCATACAAATTTGATTATTTCTTCTACTATTAAGCTTATTTTTCACCTATGTAAAATGTAAACAGCAAAATATGTAGAATGAGTTGTATTAGAATCGCTGTAATTCTTTAACACAAAATCATTTAGTCCATGGAGTCTGCATGGCTGATATGAATGAAATATTCATTGATTTTAGAAAGAGAAGGACGATAATTTTCGATGAAGTTTTACGCATAGAGTTTTACTTACTTGTAGCTCCATGGTCTTAATTTTTAAATAATATAAATTATTATAGTATTGTGATGAATGACATGAATGGGGGAATTATTTATGAATGAAATGTTGCTTTTATAGAGAGAGCCAGGCTTGTTATTTTTTCTATGACGTCATTTGAATGGATTTCAGTTGTTTTCGATGAAGTTTTCAAATATAATAAATTATCGTAGAATTATGATAATTCTAAAATTATTACCGAGGAATGTATCACATTTTAGAGATGTTTAAACCAGGCAATTTATATTTTAATGCCGTCATTTGAAAGAAAATTTTTTTCGATGAAGGTTTAAGGTTTCAAATATAATAAATTAATGTAGTATTGTGATAAGTTTTAAAATATTACCGAGGAATGTATTGCATTTTAGACATGTTTAAATAAAATTGCATTGAAGTTGGAAAGTGTTTCATCATCAATGCTTTAAGCATGATTGATCTTTCTTGTTGAAAAACTATATTTGTCTTGGGTGTTTCCATCAAATGATTAGCCGATATACCGAATTTCAAGCCTTTATCAAATTTTAAAGGATCGTTTTCTCATTTATTCAGCAAATTGAATATTTTGGTGTGCGGCACCCCCTTAAGTAGAAAATATTGGAAATCTGAAATTGCACGCTTTCTTCCTTTCGAACGATTTACCAATACACCAAATTTGAAGTCTCTATCTCATCCCAAAGCATGCTTTTCTATCATTTCACTTTTCGGGCGTTTTAGTGTGCGGCACCCCCTTAGATAGAAAATATTGGAAATCTGAAATTGCACACTTTCTTTCTTTCGAACGATTTACCCATATACCAAATTTGAAGTCTCTATCTCATCGCAAAGCATGCTTTCCCGTCATTTCACTTTTCGAACGTTTTGGTGTGGGGCACCCCCTCTATAGAACGTTTTCGAAAAATTCGATTTTTCCAGGGGGTTTTATCGAACGACCGAGCCGTGTACCAAATTGCAAGTCTCTATCTATTCGGGAAGTGCCTAAAAAAAGCGTGACAGTCAGACGGACACTTAGCAATTAGTATATACTAGCCGAATACCCGTTGAAAATCAACGGTCTCGCAATAAGCAACCCCGAATAATGTAAATTTTTTAATAATTCGCGTTTCACATTTATTCGACAAATCGAATATGTTGGTGTGCAGAACCCCCTAAAGAAGAAAATATTTTGAAACTAAATTTCCGCATTTCTTCCTTTCGAATTATTTACCGGTACACCACATTAAAGTCTATCTCATCCCGAGGCACCCCTATATTAGTATTTCTCCTTTGGAACTTTTTTCTGTGAAGCACACCCATAAATGAACATTTTTGAAAAACTCTCTTTGTCTTGGGTTTTTTATCAGATGATTAGCTCATATACCGAATATCAAGCCTCTATCACATTTAAAAAAAAGCTTGCCACAATTTATTCGAAAAATCGAACATATTAGTGTGCGGCACCCCTTAAGGTAGCAAATATTGGAAATCTGAAATTTCACGCTTTCTTCCTTTCAAACTATCTACCCGTACACCAAATTTGAAGTCTCTATTCTATCGAAAAGCATGTTTTTTCTATCACTTCACCTATCGAACGTTTTTCTGTGTAGCATCCCGTTAATGAACATTTTTGTCAAACTGTATTCATGTTTGGTTTTTTTGTCAAATTGTTAGCCCATATACTAAATTTCAAGCTTCTATCACATTGTATAGGAGGAGTTTTTCATTTGTTCGGCAAATCGATCATTTTAGTGAGAGGCACCCCCTACAATAGCAAATGTTGGAAGACTGAAATTGCACACTTTCTTCCTTTCCAACTTTTTACCCGTACACCAAAATTTGAAGTCTCTATCTCATCCTGAAGCATGCTTTTCTAGTATTTCATCTTTCGAATGCTTTTGTGTGGAGTACCCACCCCCTTTGCCATACATTTTTGAAAAACTCTATTCTTTTTGTGATTTCTATGATATGATAGATAATAATAATAGATAGATAATAGATTTTAACAGAATATTTTGTTTAAAAATGTCATTTAGTATATATACTATAGGAATTTGCACATAATTGCGAATTTTATGTCTGTATATTATATACTCCATACGAAGAACGGGTATGCTGCTAGTTTTTAATATAAATTCGTAACATGGACATATATATATTAAAGTGCAATTAATTTTTCAATCTACGCACACTATCTTCTGATTAATTACCATTTTTAACACTTTACAATATAGTTGAAAAGTGTTTATGACATTGTTCATTCTGTCTCTCTGTCCGTTCGCACATAAAAATGCCTTTGTGAAAATGAAATTTTAGTATGTTGTGGAGGTGGTCTGTGGGAAAAGAAAGTTACTTTGTTAGAAATACTTTTGCCTCCACGGTTTTAAGTTTTTGAGTAAAATAAATTATTGTAGTATTGTGATAACTTTAAAAATATCGCCGCCGAATGAAAGGAATGGAAAAAAGTTTATGAATGAAATATTAACTGCTTTTATGTAGAGAATCAGACGATTTATATTTCGATGAAGTTATTTCAATAAAGTTCATTTGCTTTGGATGAAGTATAATATAGCAAATCATTGTAGTAGTATGGTAATTTTAAAAATATCACCGCTGAATCTATCGCATTTTAGAAATATTTAAATAAAATTGCATTGCAGTTGGAAAGTGTTTCATAATCATTGCTTTATGCATGATTGATCTTTCTTGTTAATACTTTACAACATAGTTGAAAAATGTTTATGATTTTGTTCATTCAGTCTCTCTGTCAATTCGTCCGATAAATGGCTTTATCAAATTGAAATTTTAGTATGTTGTTGAGACGGTCTCTGGGACATACGGGAATATAAATGAATAATATCGCCGAAATAGTTTCGGAATGAGACCGGGCTGAAAAAATGAAATATATCGCACTCTATAGGACCTAATTTTTCAAAAAAATTTTAAGCAAAGTTAAAATTTATAAATTGCTTCGAAAATTTTAAGTAATGTTCAAATTATCCCGTAAAATATATAAAAAAAATTTCAGCAAATTATGTTCGGTAGTTTTCGAAATAAAAATTAAAATAATATTTATACCTTTATAATATGAAGAGATCACTTGACACACTTCAAAATAAAATATGGCATCCATCTTATTTTGCAGAGTAAAAATCGAGATTATTAATGTTCTTTTAATTTTATATGTAGTGTTGCATCCGTCCTAAAAACGCTTAATTTTTGCATATTTTTTGTGCATCTATATTCTGCGCCAACGCAATTACAATATTTTTTAAATTTAAATGATTATCAAACTTTGATTATTCTACAATGAAGTCTAATTTTAACGGATACATAATGTAAAGAAGTAATTGTAAGATAAGTTGTATAAGAATTGAATTTTTTTCGCACAAAATTATTTAAATCTGGAGTCTGGAATAAAAGTGTATGAATGACATATTCACTGCTTTTACTTAGACAGCCAGAAGATTTATATTTCGATGACGTCATTTGACTAAAGTTCATTTTTTTTTCACTGAAGTTTTAAGTTTTCAAGTAAAATAATTTATTGTACTTCTGTGATAATTAAAAAATATCACCTTTGAATGTATCGCATTTTAGAGATGCGATACATTCAGCGGATTGCATTTCAGTTGGAAAGTGTTTCATAATTAATGCTTTATGCGTGATTGATCTTTCTTATATTTTATAGAGGTTCTTTTCCCATATTTTCTACTCATTTATATCATCACATCGTTACCCTTTCTTTCAGTTCTATTTATGGTCTTTTCGCCAAATTCAGCGATAACGTCTCAGACTGTAGTAACCTTCATAAACTAGAAGAAGACAGGGTTACTTCTTGGCCATTGAATTTTGAAATTGGCCCTCGGCAGTATAGTTGGCACATCCCCTTTATTCTGTGTGCCTCTTTACTATTCTGACTATACTCATCTTTAAGGAGTAAGTTAAATAATTAGTGTTGACCGACTTGATATTTGTTTTAAATACAATTTGAAGTATAATTTATAATTTGTTGAGTGGTGCTGCAAGGATGGCTTTTCCAAGAAAAAAATGGATAAAGTTGACTGACGATGATACAGAAAAGGTAAAATATACTTGAATTTTCTCTTAGCTGTAGATTTTAGGTACTTTTTATCTGCGCTATGCTAATTCTTAACATCTGTTTATTATTTGACAACTCTAGATATTTGAAGACATACTTTAGTAAACAGGTTTAGTACACTATGATACGTGTCAAACTTTCTTAAAGAATTCTACAATGACCAACAACTTTTGGTCTAATATCATTTGTAATGTATTTCTAACATAACCAAATACTGGTAATGATTCTATAAATTCTAAGTATTCTGTAAATACTTTCATATGTCTTTCTCAAACCATCATCGGGCAAGCAATTGTCACTTCAACTGCTCAAGCTTAGTCTACATTGCTAACATTTACTTATTTTTTTTTTTTTTTTTTGTAGACTAGTCGTTGCTAGAGTCTCTAGGGAAACCCTGTAATATGAATTTTAATCAAATTTAGCTTTACTTTGAATTCAATCATTAAAAAAATTTAAAAATATAACTTTCTTCTAAAAAATAAACATAATTGCGAATTTTTAAAATTATATTCTTAAGTTGTAGTTTCTTAAATTATATTCTTAAGTTGTAGTTTCTTAAATTATATTCTTAAGTTGTAGTTTCTTAAATTATTTTCTGAGATGTATAAAAATTAGAAGTTTCACACATTTTTGATATTTGTGCCATATGTGTGCTAAGATAACCAATTCTATTCTCTAAGAATCTGATGTGGGCAGCATATGAGTTTCCCCGCAGACTCAAATTCATTTTTTCTTTATTTCTTCAATAATTCATTTGAGTTTAATTGCACAAAATAACATTAAATTTGCATTTTTAATTCAACTTCTGTTTTTATTTGGTAATTGGACATTTTCCCAAAAGCGGCATAATCAAATGCGAAAAATCTTAAGTATCTCGAGAACGGTTAGTCCTAGAGTAATAAAGTTGTTCTTATTCTTTTCCTTATCAAAAATTAAGTACAAAACAAGCATTTAATTGATATATTTGAACATACGTAGCTTTTTTTTAGATATTGGCGATTTTTGAGGGCCATGTCGTAAAAAAAGGCAGATTGTTCTTTTCCGAATAATACCAAAATCTAATCAGTACCAGAGTATTCCACAGGTAACTTATTTACCACATTTTGTGAAATTTGGTCAATTAGTATTTTAGCTAGAGTGGATACATGAAATTTTTGCAGGCCATTTCGTAAAAAAAGCAGGTTTTTCTTTTCCGATTAATTCCAAAATCTAATCAGCACCAGAGTATCTTACAAGTAACTTATCTACCAAATTTTGTGAAATTTGATCTATTAGTATTTTAGCTAGAGTGGATACATGACGTTTTTACGGGCTATTTCGCAAAAAAAGGCGGGTTCTGTTTTTACGAATCATACCAAAATCTAATCAACACCAGGGTCATACCAAAGTGACTTACCTACTAAAATTTATGAAAATCGGTCCATTAGTTTTTGAGTTAGAGTGGATACATACATTGCACAGACACACACGCAGACGTCACGTTAAAATAGATTTTTCGCATTCTAGAGGTCTCGAAACGTGTAGATCCGTCGAAAACTCGAGTTGCGATTTTCGGCATGATTCCAATACTTTCCCACGTATTGCAAGGAAAGTAAAAATCTGATGTGGGCAGCACATACATTTAGCTGAGAGTTTTTCTGATCCAGAAAGCCTTAGTAATATATAGTAGCTTTAATTTGTATAGTTTTAACGTTCTTATTTATTATTACTTTCCCTGCAATACATGGTAATGTATAGGGAAAGTATTGGAATCATGTCGAAAATAGCAACTCGAGTTTTCGACGGATCTACACGTTTCGAGACCTCTAGAATACGAAAAAACCATTTTTAGCGGAGGTCTGTGTGTCTGTCTGTGCAGATTTTGTATCCACTCTAACTCAAAAACTAATGGACCGAATGTCACAAAATTTGGTAGGTAAGTCACTTGTGGGCGAATCTGGTGCTGATTAGTTTTGGGTATGATTTGTGATAACAGAACCTGCCTTTTTTGCAAAATCGCCCGCAAAAGCTTGTATCCACTCCAGCTGGAAAACTAATGGATCGAATTTCACAAAAATCGGTTGATAAGTCACTTGTAGGATACCCTGATGCTGATAAGATTTTGGTACGATTCGGAAAAAAATAACCTGCCTTTTTTTGAGAAATGGCCCTCAAAAATTGTCAAAATCTAAAATAAATACATACGTATACTCAAATATATCCATTAAATGCTTGTTTTATACGTAATTTTTAACGATGAAAAGAATAAGACCAACCCCATTACACTAGGAATAGCTGTTCTTGAGATATTTTAGTTTTTTCGAATTTACTCCACGCCACCTTTGAAAATAAGTCCAGTTACCAAATGAGAATGAAAATTGAATTAAAAGTGAATTAAATATAATTAAGATAAAGAGAAGTGAATATAAGTCTGCAGGGAAAGTCATGTGCTGCCCACATCAGATTTTATTACTTTCTGATTAAATAATCATATTTAACTAAAAGACTAGTAAGCCTACAGCTGTTCATGGCTTATCCAGTTATTTTTCTTTTTCATTGGAAAAGTAGTCCGGTTTACCAGTTCACAAAGTTGCTCCACCCCCTCCAATTCCCTTATAGTATGCACGTAGACATGAAAAAAATTAGGAGGGGGGGGGGGGTTGCACAGTTTCAATTTGGAATGCATGTACATTTCACAATGCATTTAAAAAGTCTTATTTTCAGAAGATGGCTTAAAGTAATATATGGACGACCCAAATTTCGCCCCGTCCCTGCATGTAGATATTTAGGCAAATAATTATTTGCAGTAAAATTCCTTCACCTGATTCCAAGCAGAAAAAAATCTGATGTGGGCAGCACATGACTTTCCTTATATAATGCAATGAATTTACTACATTTACAGTTTAAAAAAATGTTATTCTTATAGTAGATACTTATATTCTTTCAAAGATATAGTATTTGCTTGAATTAGCCATCATTTTCATTGATTTAGCGTCATTTTTATCCATTTGGCGAGATTTTGGTACGATTCGAAAAAAAAATAACCTGCCTTTTTTTGCAAAATGGTCCGCAAAAATCGTCAAAATCTAAACTAAAGAACTAGGTATACTCAAATATATCTATTAAATGCTCATTTAATACGTAATTTTTAGCGACGAAAAGAATAAGATCAACCCCATTACACTAGGACTAGCCGTTCACGAGATATTTTAGTTTTTCGTATTTTCTCTACGCCACCTTTGATAATAAGTCCGGTTACCGAATGAGAACGAAAATTGAATTAAAAGTGAAATAAATTTAATTAAATAAAGAGAACGTGAATATAAACGTCTGCAGGGAAAGTCATGTGCTGCCCACATCAGATTTTTAATCTTAGTGTGCGAAATTTTTATCCAGCAGAGAAACTTCAAATTTCCTCTTTAGATCACTCCCTATTTTCAGTTAATCTGCCATAAAGATGTAAACGAAGGAAAATGCCTATGCATTCATAAAATGCTTGTAATTTATTGGGGTTCCCTTTTGGAATGCAAACTGTTAACAATTATCAATTCAAGGTTAAATCGGTTTCATTTTTAATTCACCTGCGACAGGGGTGAGGTATATACCCCCTCTCTCTGTTGACCGGAGTATTTGAGTAAGCAATCGTTATATACCCTACTTAAAGAGATTTTTATATAAATTTCAGTATTATGTCCTTTAAATTCAGAAAAGTCGGAAGTATTATAATAGATGTTTATGAAATTGATATTATAATAACATTTTTAATCGAAATGGTAATGCCCGATAAGATAATAGATAAATTACCAAAACATCGCGATCACGATGATCTATATAATGTAAAGTATTTCCTTCTGTCACAGTAAAAAATGATGCATAAGATCCAAGTCAGCGTTTTTAACGTTGAGCTGTACACCTGACCTTTTCAGATGACAACATATAAAACTATTTCGAAGTACTCAATTAACTGATATTTCATGCTGATCTAAAGTTGATAATTGTCAATATTGATAGTATCTGCAGTAAGCAATAAAAATATATATATTAATTTAATAAATTTCTTTTAATTTGGCGTTATTTTCGTCAATGTAAAGTATTATTTGGAATTTTAACTATATTCCTTAATTTGGGACGAAATATCAGTAAATTGGGCGATGTTTACCACTAAATTAGTTGCAAAGTTCACAATTTATCACTAAGCATTACAGACAAACTAAAAAAATACAGAAATGATTATTGGCTTAAAATACAAAACTATTACAAAGCATCTTAGCTCGCCCATTGAACGATTTAGATTCAAGAAAATGTTAAATATTTATTTAATGTATGTTGCATATGAAAAGTGGATATATTTCATAATGGTTACTGCTTTTGTTTTAATTTTATGATTTTTTTTTTTTATAAATTTATTTCAAAAATGTGCAATGTTTCAAGAACGGTTCACGCTAGCGTTCTAAATTTTGTCATTCGCTTTCTAGTGAGAAATTACATCAGAAAGATTAAATTTCATTTAAAATTTGAGGGGGGATATGAACATTTGATTACATAGTGTTTCAGTATTCAATAGCAACATTATTAAAGGTTCCGATTTTCTTAATGTTTCATTTTTTTAATTTCATTTAAAAATGGGGGGGGGGGGAGGTATCCGAACATTTGATTACGTAGTGTGTCAGTATTTACTTATATGAAACATTTGCATTGCGTGTAAACAAAATATCAATATTTTTAATACCAACACAATTTTATACTTTACTAGCAGCATACCCGTTCTTCGTACGGAGTATATAAGAAACTTATAATTCGCAATCATGTGCAAATTCTGTTAAAATATTAAATTTATTGCTCCTAAAAAGAAGTTTAAGAATATCTGTTCCCACTATGCAAAATTATCTTCAAAAAAAATTTACAAAAAAAAAAAAAGGAATTGAATCAATGTATGCAACCCCGTACTACTTATATTGCTGCAGATTAGAAAATATGCCAGTGTCTTAGTAGAAGATTGTCCGTATTACAATATGAGTCTTAAAAATATTTGCCAAAATAAAAGAGATGACGTTATAAATTGAAAATATCAATAATCCCCGTACTCTTTATACCAGACGGTCGTAATTGATTCCAATACATGCCAATATATATATCAAAACATATGCTAATATACCTGTACTACTTATATTCTTGTAGATTAAAAGGCCCGTGTATTTGTAGAAGATTACTCGTACAACGTACAATATATGAGTTTAAACAATTTTTGTCATAATAAAACAATTGCATAATAATCAAAATGGGTATCACGTCTGCATACAATAGATAAAACCAAGGACAAAACGTTTTTTAAAAAATGAAAGGTCTTTTATTTAACATCCTGAAAGACGTACAAAATATTGTCAAAAACTGCCAGAGCACTTTCGGACGTACATAAGCCCTTCATCAGTGGCTACATGAGTGTTAATAAAGGCATGGAATGTTTATATATATATATATATACACATAGTTTTGATGTCGTTTCCCTTTTCCCTAGTATCCCCGTTAACATTCCCATTGATATTATTGTATATAATTTCCCACTGTATTAGCAGATTACATGTATAAATTGAAAATATCAATAAATCCGTAATCTTTAAACCAGAAGGCAGTATAATTGATTCCAATATGTGCCAAAATGAAAGTGCTAAAATTATATGGGAAGATATACCCGTACTACGTATAATGTTGTAGATTAGAAGATATGTCCTAATGTTAGTAAAAGATTATCCGTATTATAATACGAGTCTTAAAAATCTTTGCCAAAATAAAACAGATTAATTAATAAATTAAAAATATCAATAATCCCCGTGATCTTCGTACCAGAAGGCCATATTTGATTCCAATATATGCCAATATATGTCAAAATATATGCCAATATACTTGTACTATTTATATTTTCAAGGATTAGAAGAAATAGCCGTGCATTTGTAGAAGATTACTCGTACAACGTACAATATATGAGTTTCAGCCATTTTTGCCGCAATAAAACAACGGCATAAGAAATTGAAAATATCAATAATCTCTGAATCAATAATCTCCGAAAACATCAATCATAATAATGTTTAAATCTGAAGATCGTAATTGATATTATCCAGTCAAAAACATGATGGCAATGAAACTTATTTTATATACATATCTTCATTATTAAAATCGGAAAATATTTAATAAAAATCTTCTTCCTCATAAACACACTGGATTTAAATCCGTTGCTAAGCGACATGTTATAATTTGCTTCAAATAAATTGGTGGTCAAAATATCGTCTGAATAATGTGACCTCTAATGAAGGTTTGGCGGCATTTTAAAAAATCGCCAAATTTATCGCCATGTGGGACTGTAGAACTGACAGTCCCACTTGGCGATAAATTGACGAACCATCATCAAAATATTATCCCCTAGATAAACACAATTAAATTTATTTAGCGCAATTTTATCAATTTTAAGATATTCTTATGGATTTACAAACATTTTAATCAATTTGGTGATATTTTAAAATTTCGCTAAATGTGTTACTAAGTAAGACGGTTGGACTGACAGACAAATGCTAACGAAACACCAGTTCAGTACTTTCTTCTAGCAAAACAAAATAAATTTCATTTATTTACATAGTTTTTATCAATTTGGAGACATTCCAATCAATTTGGCAACGTTTAAGAAATTTGCCAAATTAGCGATATCCAGCCAAATTCGTAGCTCTAAATTTGCAGATCTGAATAAAATATCGTGCTCCAGTTTGTATATAATAAATGAAAACACTAAAATATTATTAGAAGATATACCCGTTCTACTCTTTTTCTGTTTCAACAATCGGATAAATGAATTTATTGGGTAGACAGAATATATGAGTTTATTAGCTAGATACAATATATAAGCTTGAAACCTCTTTGCCAAAATAAATGAAAGTGATGTACGCAGTTAAAATTAATAGAATTAAAAGAAAAATCAAACCGTTTTTTCGAAAATATATTTTTATATCCATCTATTTATTATTCAAATCGAAACAATAATAATAATCATTAACAAACACATTTAATTTTATTGCGTTGCCGAGCAACATGATATAAGATAGAATCTTCCTCATAAAATGCGAAATTAAATAACCATTTTGATTTCGTTATACTTTTCATCGTTGAGTAAAAGCTTGTGAAAAATATAAGCCATGGAGGTAGATTTATACATTTAAATTCATGTTTCAAACAATTCATGCTTTCAGATAGGGACTAATTAGCGCAAAAAATCGCCACCAAACTCAGAAATAAAGTTTTATTTCTTTTTGATGTTTTAAACAAACGATTTTCCTTTCCGTTTGGATAAACCACGGAGTTAGAGAGTAGAAGTCCTAGGAAAGAGTTCCGTTTTTCATTAATATCTCGACAACCCCTGATCTTAGAAACCCGAAACTTGGACAAAATTTATGGGGGGCTATTTTAAGGCTACCCACAAAATTTCATTAAATTCGGTTCAGCCGTTCTCTCGTGATGATGAGACAAACGAAAGTTTTGTTTTTTACTAATATCTCGAGAACCACTGGTCGTAGAAACTCCAAACATAGACTAAATTTTAAGTGGGGCTATTTCCAGGCTACTCACAAAATTTCATCAAATTCGGTTCAGCCGTTCTCTCGTGATGATGGGACAAACAAACAGACAGACAGGTAGCTTTTCAATTTTGTATATATAGATTTGTTTGAATGCACAATCGTATAGAAATAATCATTATTTTAAACCAAGACAACCAGTTATAGTCTGTTTATTTTATATCAACGGTAGTATAGTGGTTTAAGAGTACATTTTTCCGGAATACGCCCATGCAAGTTATTTTCGTTCCTTCCAACTTCATGATCGTTGATATAAAATAAACAGACTATAACTGGACTAGTGTCTGCCCGTTGCGTTGAATTGCTATGGAAGGGACTTTCGGATTCAAACATTTTCTAGCAACCCTAATACTTAGCGCTTTGGCAATATTTTATGGTATTGAACCGCCAAGTTGGCATTGGAACGGAGCTTTGTTGTTTATGCCTATACCAATATAGTGCACGTTATTTAATCTTTCACATCGCATCCTTAAACTATTAGTCTTCTTTTCCTGATAATTATCAAAATTGTAATGTCAGAAAACGATAAGAAAGATGGTAAAAATATCGTTTGCAGTTACTGTGAGAGAACTTTTACTGGACGACAAATTTAAAATACAAAATATATTTTCATTAAAATGTTATTTGTGTTCGATACTTGCTAATGATAATAATGCTTAAAAACCAGACAAATAATGTGTAGTTTTGGATACTGAAAATGTGCTGTTATTTGACCATAACTAAATACCATAAAATATTTAAATGTTTTAAAATACATAAAGATATGGAATATTATAATTCTTCGAATAGATTTAAAAGTCCCAAATAGTCGGTTTTGAATATTTTCTGTGTTTTTACATTTTATATAATTTTATTAGATTCTTTAACAATAATTTCTGAGTTTAGAATTTTAATCGATCAAGTACAACTGAAGAATTGCTTAATTCGGTGGTGCACTATCCTATCATACATTCTAAAGAAAAAAAAAATCATGAATATTTTTAAATTTATTTAAACAGAGACCGGAAAGAATCTTTCAATTATATATCATAGATGGCGCCACTGAACACTTAGTAAATATATTAGTGTTAAGAATATAAAGGTAATATAATTTTAAAAGTAAAACGCAGACATTACAAATTTCAAGCTACACTACTTACACACATTTACATGCACTGCTCTGTGAACGAACCTTTTAATTAAAGAAATTCATTAAAATCTGGAAAATAGCATTTATACAATCTCTAAATAAGCAACGTGGAGTAGATATTAAAATCTCAGAAGCTGATTCTCGAAATTTTGTTTTATTGCATTCATTTTTATATTTATTTGGAGTATCTGAAATATGAACAATCACGTCATATGGAAAGTGCAAAATCTTTCTTAGTGTATACATTACAGTAAAGTAGCAGTCAAAACATACATTGCCAAATGAGCGATTTTGTGCCAAATATGTTTTCCAACCTGCAAAAGTTCTTCGTTCCAACTTCATGAGCATACGCAAGGTTTTAATATCCGCCATAGCAATTCAACGCAACCGGCAGACACTAGTTTATAGGTGACTTTGAATCTCAGCTGTGCGAGATTCAGAGTCATCCGCTTTTCCCGCGTTTTAGGTTGGATTCCTCTTTTTCGACTAAAACCGTCTGATCTACCCCAAGGGTTTTTGAGATGCATTTTTATAAAAACGGAGGGTGGGACTTTGAAATTAAGGGCTTAGAAATTAATCATAAAAAAATTGAATATTTTAATAAAGTTACGTAAATAATCATTTCTGATGTGATATCTCACT